>OZ005740.1:147344806-147667306 GCA_963930735.1 Dioctria linearis | reverse complement strand
TGCTGCACGTTACAGAGGTCTTCTGGGTTTGTTATATTTATGCAGAATTTATGCACTAAGTGCTCTGCATATTCTGCTAGCTTTATCTGGGCATCTAATTCATCCAAATCTATCTCGGTGAGGACATTCCAGGTGTCATGATATACCATCAGATTTCCGAGGTCCTCGAAAAATATACCCGAGCCATTTAGCTGGGTCATTACATAAGGTTTGTCGGCAATTGCTCCAGTTGTGTACTGGAGGAAGAGGGCAACTATGATGAATGGACAATTCGGAAGAAGAAAACAATCCTTTAAGTTTATTTGTACTTGCATTGTGTGCCGATTTAAACTGGGCAGTGGAGTGACTCCACCGCAAATGTTTATGGGGAGGTATTGAAATGAGGTTTAATGGACACTATAGTAGGAATTTCAAGTCAACCTGGTTCATTTTTGTTCGATATATTTTTGTTCGAAATATGGTTTCAAACGGTTATTATGTACCGTTACTGTTCGCTTACCAATTTTGATTGTGGTATTCACATCACTTGGTATTGCGATTACCTGATAAGGTCCTACCCAGATTTGAGAAAGTTTATGTTTTCTGCTTTCATTCTTGATGAGGACCTTGTCTCCTACATGGAAAGTTAGGGGCCGTACCGTCTTATCGTAGTACCCCTTTGAGCGCTGTTTACTTGCCAATAAGTTCTTTCTTGCCGTGGCATATGATTTTTGGAGCTTATACTTCAGTATATGATAATAGCTCTCATGATTGTAAACGGGTTCGGGGTCCCGTTTTAAATTTGATGGGACATCCGCTGTGAAGCCGTATAGGCAGTCCATTGGGGTAAGTTTAGTACCCTCGTGTACACTATTGTTACACACGAATGCAGCGGTTCGTAGGTATTGGTCCCATGTTTTGGGATTTTCATCTACGATTGTTCGCAGGTATTCAATCAGCGGTCTGTGGGCACGCTCTAGTGCTCCGTTAGACTGTGGGTGGTATGCCGAAGTCTGTAACTTCTTTACCTTTAGAAGCTTACATACTCTTTTGAATAATTCACTCAGGAAATTTGTTCCCTGATCGGAGAGTATTCTTTTGGGTATGCGATAGCGCGTAACGATTTCATCAAAGAAAACTTACGCTACTGTGACGGCTTCTGCATTAGGTATTGCATACCAGTCGACAAATTTTGTTAAATTATCTTGGAAGGTCAAGATATATTTGTTACCTGACGTGGTCTCTTCTAATGGACCTACAATATCGAGGTAAACTTTGTCGAACGGTTGTTCTGCGATGTCCGTGATAACCATTGGCATTTTATATTGTGGAGAAGCTTTCATCGTCTGGCACTTTGGGCATTTTTTATGTATTTCTTGATGTCGCTAAGCATGTGTCTCCACCAATACTTGCGTCTTATGCGTTTGTAAGTTTTTATTACACCTTGATGGCCACCAAATGCAGAATCGTGATAATCTTTTAAGATTGTTCGGATTTCCGTAGGGCTCGTGATAACTTCGGGTGTCTTGCCAGTACTTACTTTTTGCTCAAGCGATGCTGGGTTTAGTTTTTCCGCCTCCGTGTGTTGCATTTCGTTTTGGTTCGCTTTCGTGTGCTCTTCTGTCTCCACACTGGAGCTATTTAATGTCTCTTGAGCCTTTTGCTTCTGAGCTCCAGTCACCGAAACAATGAGCGGATTTCTTTTTATTATTTGTGGAATCGTCTTCCTCCACATCTGAGTCCATCGTGTGGTGGACTAGGGCTTCTACCGTTAAGGTATTGCCTAAACTGTCTTCCTTTAATGTTTGAGGAATGCGACTTAGTGCATATGCATTAGTGTTGTACTTCCCTGGTTTATATTCGATGTTGTAATCGAATTCAGATAATTTGTGGTGAAATCTCACCAAACGGGAAGTAGGGTCTTTCACATTGAAGACACCTTTGAGAGGTTTATGGTCAGTATAGACCGCGAATTTCCGGCCTTGAAGATAGCACCTGAAATTCTTGGTAGCCCAGACAATAGCCAATAAATCTTTCTCTATAGTAGAGTAATTTCTTTCGGCTTTGTTTAATGTGCGGCTTGCATAGGCAATGGGCTGGTTTTTTCCGACTTCTCCTTGAGAAAGAACAGCTCCTAGAGCCTCGTTACTTGCGTCTGTAGTGAGATTAAAAGATTTCGAAAAATCGGGGTAAATTAAAAGTGGGGGAGAAATTAAAGCGTTTTTTATGCTTTGAAATGCTTCTTGGCATTTCTTTGTCCAAGTGAATTTTACATCGTTTCGGAGTAAATTTGTGATTGGACGTACAATTTTGGAGAAGTCTGGAATGAATTTCCTGTAGTAGTTGGCAAGTCCTAAAAATGACTGAACTTGCCTTACTGTTTTTGGAACAGGAAATGTTTGGACGCAGGCCGTCTTACTTGGGTCTGGTATGGCTCCTTCGCTAGAACATTTATGTCCTAGGTAAACAACTTCTCTTCTTAGAAACTGGCACTTTTCTGGCTGCAGTTTCAAGTTGTTCTCTCTCAACTTGTCGAAGACTTTTCTCAACTTTTCGTTGTGGTCGTTTAAATTTTTACCATAGATGATGATGTCATCTAGGTAGACAAAACATTCGAGGCCTTGTAGGCCTGTTAGTACGAAATTCATTAGGCGTTGAAATGTGGCAGGGGCTCCTTTGAGCCCGAATGGCATACGCTTGAACTCATAGTGCCCATAGCTTGTGCTGAAAGCAGTTTTATGTCGATCTTTTTTGTCGACAAGAACTTGGTGATAGCCGTTGGCCAAATCGAGTGTGGTGAAATACCTTGAGTGACCTAGTTGGTCGAGAATATCCTCGATTCGGGGTAGCGGGAATGCGTCTCCAATTGTCTTTTCATTTAATTTACGAAAATCGACAACGACGCGCCACCTTTTTTCACCGTCAGGTCCCGCTTTCTTGGGGACAACTAGTAGAGGTGAATTCCAAGGGCTTTTACTAGACTGGACTATCCCGCTGTCTAGCATTTCTTTTAGCTGCTCGTTAATGACTTTCCGCTGTGTTTCAGGTAAGCGGTACATTTTTTGATTGATTGGTGCTTGATCTTGCACCTATGGAATATTATGCGTTATCGCATTTGTATAGGTGAGTTTGTCACCTTTGAGGAAGAAGATATCGTTATACTCTTCGCAGAGTTCTGATATCGAAATTTTTTTTCCGCGGTTAAATTAGGGTCTAGGCTGAGTTCTTGCTCTAGCCTAGAAATACGCGGGTATTGTTTTGGGTCGTCCGGAGTCTCATTATCCGGGTATAGATATCGTACATGTTGTAATATTGCCGTTTTGTCGGCTGAACCTTGGTTTGACTTACTCTTCCTTTTAGGTTTTTGACCTGTAAATAGATGAGGCTTCTGTGATTCCTTTCGAGGCTTTATTTCGTTGTTCTTAGTAAGTTGCAGGGTATTTGTTTCCTGCTTTGTTGACGGCTGAGTTTGGTACACCTGTGTGGTCTTTGCCTTAGGTTGTGTGGGATACTCATGCGCGTCAATGCTACTGCTTTTTGACCATGTAGAATGTTTTGTGTTGTGTGACGGTGGAGTAATATGCACCTTTAATATAGGCTTTAGCGACTCGCTACCGTTCTTATATGGCCGTTGTTTGTTTAAGAGTGATTTATGCCTCGGGATTTTGGACGGAAGAGTTATATGCACCTTTTTGGCAGGCTTTAGGCACTCAGTTCCGTCCCTTGGGTTGTTTGATATTGCCTCTAAATTTGGTAGTGGAATGTGTGTTCTTTTGTGGTCTTTTGTGTGTGTTAATGGGACTATGATGTAGTCGTTTATTGGAAATAGCTGTAACTTTAAGCTATGTATGACTACTTGATGACTGTTAGCGTTGAGAATACTGACCAGCACTAATTCTTCTCCAGATGACAGCAAACTGTTCGCCAAGAAGGCTCCATCGCTTATCTCTTGTGATAAACAGAGCATTTCTTCTTGAGTTTGTAACGGGACTGGGGCAACAATTTGAGAGCGCGCAGGTATGCAGATTGGTTCCTTAAAGGTAACCAATTGCTGCCTGATTTCATCGGTCTCTTGTTCGCCCAGACAGCCTTTTTCACATTCCTTGGGCTCTTTTGGAGCTTGGAAGCCAGCTTTTCTCGTTTGAGAAGCCTTGAAGACACTGCAGGTGGATAGTTCAGCCTGTTTAGACTCTACCTCTTCTGCAAGTGTTCTTACTTCGACTGCTTTTTCAGAATGTAGCTTGTCCGTTTCAAACTCTAATGGCAAAGCAAATTCGTCTGGATTAGTTTCCGTGCGAGGAAACCTTAGTGCCTTATTAGGACCCTCAACGTTACAGTTTTTTGCTAGGAAATCATTTCCTAGAAGTCCATCATCGGAAAGACCAGGCAAGTTCTTTACGACTTGAAACTTGCAGGGAATTTTGTTTTTGAAAACGAAGTTTCCCTGGCAATTTCCCAGCGTCTTTCCGGTACCAAATGGGGTCTGAAGTGTACATGCCTCATTGTGGTTAATTTCTTTGAGATCTTTTAATGACCTTTTCTTTATTATACTAACCTCAGCGCCTGTGTCTACTACTAGTTTAGTTTGGCCGTTCAGGCCAATGTCTAAGGGAAGTTTTACTGTAGCGACACTGGAATCGGGCTGCTGAGGGGACCCTATTTTATTAGATGGGGGATTTATAGTCGAGCCGGGGAGTTTTGGGTCGACTGTACGTCGTTTCCCTGACTCTGGGCTTCCCATTTACGTTTTTGTTGACAGTTATTTACTGCATGTCCAAAACGACCACAAAATTCACACTTTTTACGCACATTATAGACTCTTGAGTTGTTATTGGCGTTTTGCGGCCTCTAGGACGTTGGTTTGGTGGTCCACTATTGTTGTTTGATCTTTGAATATTGTTGTTGTTCCTCCTGCAGTCACGTATATCGTGGTGTATATTTTGCAGTTCACACAGTACGGAGTATTTTTACGTTTGAGGCAATCTGCGTATGTATGGCCTCTTAATTACAAAAACTACAAGTAATTTTATTTAAATAATTATATTTATAGTTTACATTAAAATTTCTATTTGGTGATTTTGGCTCCTGTTTTATATTTGCCTGTGTGAACTGTGATGGAAATGTACTGGTGCTTGCATTTGTGGGCACACTGTTTTGCCAGGTATCCTGTGCGAATGGTATTATGACTGGATTATATATGGTGTGATTTGCAGGCGAATTATTTGGAATCCCTTGCGGATTACTTATCACAGGTGCATTTATTGACTGTGGTATTGTGTTCTGCACTGTACTGAATTGAAAGTGCCCTGGAGGTTGCAGAAATAGAGCACTTTGCTGGAGACGCTCCATGTCAAGCGCCTTTTGTACTAATTCGTCCACTGTGTCTTCTGTTAATGTCAGAAGGTATTGACACATATATGGGTTATTAACACCAGTTTTAAGTGCGTTTTTAGCGAAGTCTTCTAGCTGTGTTTTCACAGCGGGGGTTGCTGTAGCGCCATATTTGGACTCTGCTGCTTCATTACAGAGTGCCAGCATTTGTTTTACTCGTGCCGTGAAGGCTGTGAGGTTTTCCAAAGGATACTGCCTTGTAGTGATTAATTTATTTACCAGTTCCTGGTAAGTTTCCCTAGGCAGGTAGGTACGATTTAGCCGTTCTTCTACCTCTTTGAAAGTAGTAGGCATATTTGAGGCAAAAAACTGGTATGCTTCGCCTCGAAGTCTGGTGGGGAAGATTTGCAAAAATGCTGATAGTTCCTCCACCGAAATGCACTGGATTACCTGCCTGCAGCATACTAGGAAAGTTTGGAGCTCAAGGCTCAATTTTGGGTGCTGCTCTCCCGAGAATAGGGGAACGAGCTGGGCAGTTAGCTTGGCGATTTTCGCGTAATCTGCCATGTTTATATTGGGGATTCTGAAGCTAAAGTTTGACACTTTTGGGGAGCTAGTTTCTTCTATGCTGGTTTCCAAAAGGGAGTCGCCCAGCCAATTCAATAGGATTTCACTCACGGTAGAATCACTGACACTGTCCTCAATGGCACCTTCTCTTAATTCTACACTATTATTTGTAAGTTCTGTTTCGAGAGAGTGCGAGAGTCCCCAAACTGCTTTAAGCTTTCTTTAAATTTTTCCGTACTTCTTTGAATTGCGCGATTTGCTCAAGCCGCCGTTCACGGGACTTTTTGAGCTGTTTATCGATAGAATCGCACTGTATAACAGAAAGTTCGGAGGAGTCTCGCACTTTCCCCTCTAGATATTTTAAATAATTTTCTAAATTTAAATTAGAAGGTCTTACTTGTTGGGGACCTGTGAGGATTGTCCCACTCCTGAGTGTGACTCCTGGTGCTGTTGAATTTGTTGGGGGTGTTTGATTAGCACCCTCTGTTGCAGATGTTGCTCCCTCGTTGCCTCCTTCGTACCGGGACGGATCTTCCTGTGCGTCGCCCGGTGACGAAGATTGTTGTGGAGTTGGTGGAATTGGTGGGATTTCCGGCGGCGTCTCCTGGTGGGAGCTTCCCTCGCTCATGGACCACCGTATGTAAAATTTGCAGCTAGAGGGGCTTCTGCCGTCTTAATTCCCTTGGTTCAAATTGAGAGGGGGGCTTATTGCCTTCTTCGAGGTCCCTCTCAATTCAGGATCGCTGGTTTTTGTGTTTGAAGTTCTTTTGCTGCCGGGGGGGGCCCGTGGCCTTCTTAAATTCCCCTGGATAAAAGCTGAAAGGGGGGCGCGTTGCCTACTTCGAAGTCCCTTTCAGCTCCGGATCGCAGATTGTAGTGTATCTGATCTTCCTTCAGGTTTTCGCGTTGGAATTTTCCTCTTAATGTGAACGTCTATTGTTCCTGGGCTGGGATGAAGCCCGCTATTGTCCCACGTTGGCACTTTGTGCTTTGATGAGGGGGTGGCTGCGTGTTTTTCAAACAGAGGCAGTTAAAGCTGTCCGACCCCGAGCGTTGGGAGCCGAATAGATCGAAATACTCCTGAAGCCAGACTCAACTTCAGGCGAAGGGTAGGGTGTCTTGCCCAGTATTCGATCTCGTCCTCAACTCCTTTTGATTCGTAGGATAGAGGGTTTTCGAGCGCTTATACTTTTGTTTGTTTAAAGTAGGCTTCCTCTATCCTACCGGCTGCGCCAATTGTTAAATATTGTAAAGGGTGTACTCACAGTGACTTATCCAACACTTTTGGCAGCGGCGTATTCCTCTTGCACTATGGCGGCTGGAGCATTTAATTAAAAACCTCGTGTCTTCCACTTTTTATTTCTTCTTTATTCGATGTAACTTCACTTAATTACTTTCCTTTTCCTTTTTAACAAAATGAACACTTAACTTGTTTTCTATTCTCTTTTAAACAAACGAACACTTAACTTATTTTCTATTATCCTTTTAAAGATTACTAGCCGAACCGACCAATGCAAGTAGTTATTTCAAAAAATATTTTCTTTTTTAGACTTTTCAATTCTATAAGAGCCGTGACGATCCCGATCGCGTACAAAAATCAACTCTCTAACTTGATCACATTTTACTGTCATCAAGCTTCGTTGTTCAGAGTAGAAAATGCTTAATTGCATTTTCTACCCTGAGAAAATTGTTAAAAATTATTTTGTTTTGGACTTGTTTCAACAAGTCCAGAATATTTTTCATCGGATGGTGGCCTAAAAATGTAATTTGACGCTTTTGTCAACACCAGCCACCGTCCTGTCGTTCTGAAATCGCGCCGCGCATATACATACAATGTATTTCGGCGGCGCGCATTTCTCACGACGAAAGCTTTTTGTGCAATATGTATGTACTATTGTACCTACATATTGTATTTTTCTTGACAAATCTTACTGGAGGTAAGATTTGTCTTTTGTTTTTTTTTTTTTTTTTATATTTAAAATATTTCCATGGCAAATCTTGCTGCAGGCAAAACTTGCCATGGGAATAATATGGTTCAATTTTGTGGCATGTGAAGAAAATTGCTGATGCAATTTTTCTTCACTTTTTAAAAGATAAGCTAACCATGTTTTAAGCATGGTTAGCTTATTGAGAATTTTGTACTAAGTTTTATGTTTTAGGGTATGTGTATGTGTATATGTCTTTTCACATATACAACAATGTATATACAGTACCTTGCCAAATTATTAGACCCATTGTCAACAAATCATTCTATTTACTTTGGATAAGATATCTTACAACTAATTTTATAGAGTATTTGCTTTTTTTATTTCTTGTTGTATTGGCAATGCTTTAATGTTAACATTGTTGCCTAGCAACATTAATAACGGCAAAAAAAATTCCTGTTAAATGGAATAACATACCCGGTCCGTTTTTTTTTAAATAATCACGTATTATAACTAACGGCGCAATATTTGTGATTTAAGGTAGAAATAATAATTTTTTTTGTGGGAAATTGAATAACAGGTAAGTTTATTAGTTTCTATTTTGTAGAATATATTATTTATTATTTTATTACCGAGAATTTGGGCATATTGTGTTTTATAGAGATGGGAAAGCGAGGAGACTTATCGCAATTGAAGGTTGGGGAAATTTCCGGGTTATTAAGGGCGGGAAACTTGTCCCAATACAGGATTGCAGAAATGTTAGGCATATCAAGAAGTTCTGTAAAGAATATTAAGAAAAAAATGGATGAAGGAGATGATTTGACGCCAAAACGGAAGGGCACATGCGGTCGACGCCGAATAACCACTGCGCGGGATGACCGAAAAATACGTACTTACTGTACGCAAAACACTTACACAATTACCTCTAAAAGTTATCCTTAAAAAAATCCAAGAAGCAGGCATCGAGGTTTCGTCGCGTACCATTCAGCGTAGATGGGCTGAAGAGCACCTCATAGCCAGAAGACCTGCAAAGAAACCAAGACTGACATGATAAAAAAACGTTTTGAATGGGCTAAAAAGTATAAGCATTTCACCATTGATGACTGGCAACAAGTAAATTATAGTTTAGTGGTCTTATTTTGTTAAATTTTCATCGGGAAATTTTAAATATTTGTGTTTTTCCGTCTGTTTTCAGGTATGTTTTTCGGATGAATCCATTTTTCAGGTTATGGCTGAAAAATCGAAATTTGTGAGACGACGGCCGGGAGAAAAATTTCTTCCGGAGTGCATTGTACCCACAATTAAACATCCTCCGTCAGTTATGGTGTGGTCTGTGATCAGCGCGAAGGGACCGGGACCTCTGTATATTGTACAAGGCACCCTTAAAGCCGATCAGTACCAACGAGTGTTGAGCGAGCAACTTCTTCCGCAGATGAAAGACTGGTTTAAGGACGATGAAAGCATTACTTTTATGCACGATGGAGCAAGCCAAGATGATAACAAAGTTTTTGGCTGAAAATAATGTTACGGTCCTTGATTGGCCGGGAAACTCACCGGACATGAACCCCATCGAAAATGTTTGGGAGCTCATGAAAATTGAAATAAGTAATACCGCACCTACTACGAAAAAACAATTATTAGAGGTGCTTACAAATATCTGGAACAATAACCCAAACATTAAAACCACCATTGAAAACTGTATCAACAGTATGCCTCGTCGTATAGACGCATTACTGGCGGTTAATGGCAGGCATACGAAATATTAACTATAGTCATGTTTGTTTTCTTTTACTTTAATAAATACTTATTAAATCAGTTTTATGCTGTATTTCATTTCCTAAGGGACAGAGAAAGTGATTAATTAAAAAATACGGCCAATTATTGCAAACACTTTAAATTATCATATCTTAATACGAAAAATAAGCTAATTTTCCTAATGGGTCTAATAATTTGGAAAGGTACTGTAGATATATATAGAGTCAGCTAAAAAAAATTTTCCCAAAATATACACGGACAAAGATTTTACTAAATTAGCTGTATAGTTACGTAAATATGCTATTAAATCGAAAATATATATATAGTTACAGAAAAAGAATGTCAATGAAAAAAAAAGTCCTACGAGCAAGTTATTATGAAGCCGAAGCATGCGTATACCAAAAGAAATATATAATCTCAATAATACTCACGGTGAAAATTCCACGGCCTGATGAAGCTTCAACATCCGCCACCTAGTTAGAGAATTAAACTGAAATTCAGCCTCGGCTTGTGCTTAGTAGGTCCTATCACAACAAAATAATACGGTTAATTTAAAATGAAATTGCCCCGCGGCACTCGTATCTAAAGTATATATATATCTTGACGAAATTAACCCCCTTTTTTTTCTTTAAACAGGGTTCGAAATAGTACAAAGCAGGATGTTGATATACTGAACTAAAAGCCAATGTCGCTTTCTATACAAATTTTATATAAAAATATATTTTTGTTTGCAATTGATCCTGAACTTGTCTAAGAAACACTCTCCGAAGAAACAGAGTAATCCGAATCTGATCCTGCTTTGTCCATTTTGCTACTACCGTCACTCACTTTAGCTTAGATATATACATTTTATATCTAAATATAATTACGTTTTCTCTCATTATCAACACTTGGTGTAGTCTTTCATGGAAATAATTTCCCAGAAACACATTTTCTATCTTTGGGACAAAGTTGTTAATGAATTGAGGTTATGGTGTGTTTCCGATTTGCTTTCACTGGATTGAAATTTCTAAATAGAACAACAGGAGAATCCTTCAGTTGTCCAGCGCACCGTCATTGAAGGGAATCCAAGTAAACATAGTCGTTTTAAGAGAAAATCCAATGTTTTTCCATTCGAGAATAATTCAACGGCTACTACCATTTACATGACATCTTTGCCACTTGCCCTAATTTTATTTTGAGTGCCCTACACAGGTATAATTATATACACTTTATAATGCAATTGTCTGTCTTGCCAAAATCACTGCACGAAAATCTTGCGGTAGAGTGTGAGAACAACAAATATAAATTGAATATCTTTTCACAGTCACATCACATAAAGTCAACTGCTGTAAATGTCTCACAATTGCCTAATCTCGTGGCAAGTAAAATATACGAGAACGATTGCGTACGCTCATTGAAAAGGCCACAACTTTGATAAAGTTTTCTCCAAAAACTCTTTAAAGAAAGGAACTACTCTCTCTATGAAAATTGCAAGTGTGACAATCGGTAAATTTAGTTCTTCTAAAATAATTTAAACTAATTTTATCTTCTTCATAAATTTTGCACTCGCCTGCAGTAAAAGTCCCAGCAAGGTAGTTTGCAAATGAACTTACGTTGACATTACTTGGGCCATTTCCATGAATGATACTGGGATATGTTATAAAATTCACTTTATATCAAGTTCCTTCTCCAGTCTGTGTATTACCATCCAATTTAGCATCAGCTTCAGCGCCATTGAGATGTTAAAAAACTTCAGATTTGTAATCTAATCTAATTTTACGCTTGGTTCGAATGTCCTCGCTAAGAATTATTCACTTTTTCCCGGGTAACGGAGAGCACCCGAACTCCCACAAACCATTGATGAATAAAGTTTTTATTGCAGCTTTCGATGAGGGATAATATTCCTTGCCGTTCCCTGAACTACTATCTTCCGCGAACGCTGTTTCGTTCTCCCAAAGTATGATAGATTGATCAACTTCAGACCAGTCGGGAAGGGTGCTCCATGCGGAAATTAACTTGCAATTAGTGGGGTTATCTAAACTTCGCACTCCCATGCAGGTGGCGGATTTCTTCTACTAACGAAGAAAATATTTTTTCCTAATTGAAATTTTAATAATAGTAAGGATAAAAATCTTTTGGACTTACGGTGTGGATGGAATTCCTTGCCGATGGCTTTGGACAATTTTCGAATAACTTTTTTTTTTTGACGCGTTCACTGTGAAAGGTTTGCCAAAATGAGTAGGTTGTCTTCTTCTTTCTTTCCTTCCACCAACATGTCATACTGAGATTGAGGAAATGCATCTCTCTCGGTCGGGGTGCGTTCATTTTTTTATGCTTGACGCAGCCGCCTACACGCTTCAGTACGTGTAGCATATTGCTATATGCAATACGCTACGACCCTAACAGGGCAGAGTGGTCTGCGCCACCCATGGTTCAGACAACGCTGAAAAATGGTCGACTGAGCTAGCCGGTCTTAAACATAGGCCTCATCGCTGCTGGCGCTCAATGTGTGTCTCGACCCACGACCCAATGCGTATTCCTCATCAAGGACATATCCCTGAAGTCTCGTCAGTCTTTGATCAGACCTCGACATCCCTCTCCGTGTGGGAAGCCAAAGTCACATCGACAAGCTGGTAACCTAAAAAATCCAGCCGGTCGATGTGTCTCTGCCCTCCCCCACCGAGATGCTGAGGAAGCCCTGCGATCAGCAATCTGAAGAACTGATCGCTAAGCTTTTCCGGCGCAACATCTCACCCTGATCTCCGACTGGCGATTGTTCAAGGGTGTGTCTCCAAGGCGTCGTCGAAGTAGTGACATGCTGACAGCCTTATACAGGAATGGATTCCAACAGGTATATCACCCACCATTGACGGGGCAATAGGAGGGCTTCGCGATATCCCATAGTTTACCAGTGAAGCTGGCTGGATGCCTTCTTAGGGCTACCAGGATCTATATTTAGTACTGCTATGTCCGACGGTTGTCGATTAACGAGAGGTTGTAGACGGACGGACAAAAAAAATCCTCCTAATGAGGCCGATCCTCCTCAAGATGGAATAGGAGCTGCCATGTTCAATCATTTGTTGACCGAAAAGCGTTCGATAAGGAGAGAAACCAGTTGCTTGGTGGAAGGAGCTCCTGAGGGAACTAGCTATCTGACAATCTGGAAAACTGAGTCGAGCAAAACTGGCCTCCATTGTCAGAGACGATCGTTTCCGGGACTCCGAACACGTGGAGCACTTCCGTCTCGATGAATTGGCACACATTGAGTGTAGATGCTTTTCTCATAGGTTTGAGAATTGGAAATTTTGAATAGTGGTCAAGAACTATTAGAATGCAGACGTTTCCTTTCACTGACCGAGGATATGGACCCAGAAAATCGATATACAGCTTTTGCCATGGTCGTTCTGTCACAGACTGAATTCTCAAAGGTGGGCTGAGAATAGTATTGGGAGCCTTCGTTTCCTTACACACGTCACAGGCGCCGACGTTGTTTCTGACATCAACTGCCATTCGTGGCCAGTACAAGTGTCTTCTCAGACGTTCTAGTGTTTTCCCTATACCACCGTGTGAAGCCAGTGGCGGATCATGAGCCCTTGAAATGACGACGGTGACAAGCCCTCGTGGAATCCAAAGCTTCCAAGCTTCTTCTTCCTGAATCGGATCGCCTGTTCTCGGAATAGTCCGAATGTAAACGAAGCCATCCCTGACGCAAAGATCTGCTAGTTTACCGGAAGTCGTTTTAACCTTATGCCTCAGTTCCTCATATTCCAACGAGTTGAAATATGGCGAACTAAGGTCAACTTCCGGCCCAGGATCTTCGTTTGTGAACAGGCTGTCAGAATGGATGCGTGACAGCGCATCAGGGACGACGTTCAGGCTTCCTTTTCTGTGCTCAATAGTGAAGTCGAAGCCCTGAAGCTTCAAACTCCACCGTGCAAGTCTACCGCTGAGATCCTTTTGAGACATCAGCCATTTCAAGCTCGCATGATCAGTCACTATCTTAAACGGCATGAGTTCTATGAAGGGGCCGGAACTTCTGTATGCTCAAGATTGCAGCTAAGCATTCTTGCTCTGTGACGGTGTAATTTCTTTGTGCTGAGTTCAACTTTTTCGAGACGTAGGCTATTGGCTTCTCATGGCCCCCGTCATCTAGTTGAATCAGCACTCCACCAATGCCTTGTTGGCTCCCATCGCACTGTATAACGAATGGTTTGGTGAAGTCCGGACTCACCAACAACGAAGCAGAGGTAACTTTTTGTTTCAGAAGGTCAAGAGACGTCTGGGCCTCAGGTGTCCATTTGAACTGACTACGGGTTTTCAAGGTGTCTGTAATGGAGGCAGTTACATCAGCATAGTTCGGGATGAACCGTCTATACCATCCCGCCATAACTAGTAGGCGTCGGGCCTGCCGAACAGTTTTAGGTGACGGATAGTCAACTATAGCTGAGATCTTGTCTGGGTCAGTCCTAATTCCTCCTTTCCCGACTATGAAACCCAAGTATTTGGTCTCTTTGATACAAAACTTGCTCTGCTCGACGTTGATAGTGAGGCCAGCTTTCCTCAAACAATACGCTACACGGGATAGTAGCGTGAGATGCGAGTCAAAGTCTGATGACAGAATTAATAAATCGTCTAGATAGACGAGAACGTTCTCACGAAGATCAAAAGGAATGACTTTATCCATGAGGCGGCACATCGTTTGTGGAGCGTTGCATAGGCCGAATGGCATCACTGTGTACTGATAGAGAGGATGACTGCAAAAGCGGTCTTCTCTCTGGAATCAGTTTCTAGTGGGATTTGCCAGAATGTGTCTTTCAGGTCCAGGCTCGTTATGTAGTTTGCCGGAGGAAGTCGACTCAGAAGCGCGTCTATCTGCGGTAGCGGATAGGCATCCTTGTAACAGAGTTAACCTTCCTGGCGTCAAAATAAAGCCGGACCTTTCCAGGCTTCCTCACTAGAACAAATGGAGAGCTCCAAGGACTTTGGCTCTCCTCTATCACACCCAGCGATAGCATTCGCTCTAATTCGGCATCCATCAAACTTTGTACTGCCGGCGATATCGGATAAAAGCGTTGTTTTATCGGAGCTGCGTCATTCGTTTCAATCTTGTGAGTGACCAATGATGTTTTGCGTTGTTGATCGAGACTAGAAAGAATATGGCAGTCGGTGTAAGAGGTAGCTATTACACTTGGATTCACTTCTGCGACTATACCCAGGACATCTGAAGCCAACCCAAATAGACGCCAGAAGTCTATTCCCAGATATAGTGCCTGTGTGAGCCCCGGAACCACATAAAAACGCACGTTTTGGGTCTTATCACGGAAAGTGACATCCAAGTTCACATGACCATGCACAGTCGTCATGGCACCATTTGCTACTTGGACCTGTATCCGATACTTCTTCCATTCGACATCTGCTTCTGCAAGCTTCTCTAGAGCTCCCTGACCTAGAATACTGACAGTGGCACCACTATCAAGTAGTCCAGGCTCAGTTCGCCCGAGCAGCTTTACTTCGGCGTACGGTTGAATGTCGTCTGGCATCGACACGGAAATCTGTGCCAGTTTTTTCCTCTCTAGTCTCATCCGTCGACAGTATTCCTGCCAACGAACGGTTGATCGTTTCTTTTTCGGTCTAATATCCAAGTCAGGAAACACGATTTCAGCTAACTCTGCCACCGAGGAGAAGATTCGGTCTCTTACTGCGTTGTATTTCTGCAGACGCGTATGATACGGCGTAAAACAGGCTCACGCCCACTCGTCATAACAGAGCTTGGTGGCCGTTTTAATATAGAAATGCCATGATGCCAAACCTCCTGCTCAATAACTTTGTCAGCTAAAAGTGCTGTAGGTGTTATTGGGACATCGAAAATTGAAGACTCTTCCAAAGAAGTGTCTAATAATGTCATGGGCTCCCCAGAAGTGGAAATGGGAGTTGGAAGATCTGCGGAGAAGTCTATCAAGTTCTCCGTCTCTATCCTTGGAGTGTTCGTACTATCAGGTGTTTTACTGATATCATCAGAATCACTGAATGATATCAGGGGACATTGCAAGGATTCGTCATTGTGGTCTGCTAATAGAGCGGACCTTCCTCCATGTTCGAGGCTTGAACTGGAGGGTTCGTTGCAGTTGCTGCTTGTGACGTTGACGCTGGTCGGAAAGAGGTGGTGGTATTCCCGACCCGTCTCTCGTTTTTCTGTCTACAATAGCGGCAATCAGGCTTGAAAACATTTTTGCGTCCACATATATATCAGAACACAACTTGTCTCTCTTGACCTGCAGTCTTGATAAAAGTGACCGGACTGGTCACAATTCCAGCATACAATAGTGTCTTTGGCCGAAATGCTCGACGCTGTGGTCACTGCCTGTTGCTACTGCCAGTTCAGGGTCCAAGGTCTGAAAGTTGTCAACTTCATGCACCCGTTGGTTCCGGTTCAGCTGTCCTATCGTATCGGTGGGATGCAGGCATATTTTTTCCTGAATCTCAGGCAATAAGTTCGATTTGACAATCTCCAGAAACTCTTGGTCTGGCATGGCGTTCTGTAACTGATCACGCAGCAACCCTAAATGATGTTGATACATAGCGAATAGTTCACCAGGCTTTTGCTTTCGAGACATCAGCTGTAATCGTATCTTTAGATCATCCTTGGGCACTCCCCATTCGATGGACAATCCCGTTTTGATAAATTCCCAGGTTGGAAAAGGGTTATGCCGTACTATCAACCAGTACCAGTCCTTCGCTGGTCCTGTTAATAACGTAAGCATGTTTCTGACCAGGAGATCAAAATCCCATTCTAGAGCGGGGTGCGTGAGCGCTTCGACTCTAAAAATGAATTCATCCACAGAGAGCTCTCAGTTGTTGCCGTTATACGTCAGGTTCCATCTTCTGATAGGACTGCCTGATCGTCGCTGTCCTATATTTGCAGGGTGACGAATATGTGGCGGTGGTTGAGGTGGGACAAAGTTCGGTCTGGGCTGACCAGTAGGCTGACCAAAAGGCTGACCAAAATGCTGACCAAAAGGTGATGGTGGTCTCTGAAACGATTGTCTCCTCAGATTGGGGAAATCGTTCGATGGACGAAGGAGGTCGTGCAAAGACCATTGGCGGCATTGCTGGTGCTACTTGTT
This sequence comes from Dioctria linearis, assembly GCA_963930735.1. Classification (NCBI taxonomy): domain Eukaryota; kingdom Metazoa; phylum Arthropoda; class Insecta; order Diptera; family Asilidae; genus Dioctria; species Dioctria linearis. The sequence goes on along the minus strand of OZ005740.1, from coordinate 147,650,643 downwards.
GTCGGATACTATTCGTTAAGTCAGTCCGCAAACCATTGAGGCTCTGTTCGAGACCTTCTCGTATTAGGTTTTGCATTTGTAGGCGTAGGCCTGCCATCAGCGCATCCGTAGCGGCTGAGGTGTGGTCTTGAGCTGTACGCACTGAACTATCTCGTCGAAGACTCGGGTTTACAAAAGTCCTTGAGTGAAAATCGGGCATTCCTGGTGATAGAGATCGTCGATTCGGTGGTGGTAAGTCGAAGGTCGGCAATGAATCGCGACTAGCCGACTTCGCGGGCTTCGCCTTCTTCGGTCTTTTAGGAAAGGCACCAGTGTAACCAGTGAGGTCCTGTGGCGTGAGGCGACGTCTACAGTTAGGGCAACTGGAATGTTCACCTATCCAGGTCTGTATACATGCCTCATGAAAGACATGTCCACACATGGTCATGACAGGCTTCTGTTCGGCTGACCAGCTCGTATCTGTACAGATAGTGCATGGTTCAGGCAACATAGTCACAGCGTTCGGCACAGGAGGTGTGTCCGTACTGTAGCCATACTGAATTTAGTCGTAAGTCAAGTCGAGAGAAAAAAAATTTATACCCCAAAAGAATACTATGCCAAAGTCGAAGGTCGGGATGATATACTACAATTTCAAAAACAAATTCTGAAGGGACCCTTACTTCACTTACCTGTATACCTTTGAAGGCGCAGATGTTCTGCCTTCTTTGCCTGCCCCAGCCTCCCATCTGACTCTGAGGGGCATAATTCTTCAGAGTCCCTAATTACCTGAAAAAAGAGAGAGAGACTAGGCGAGCCTAGGCGACCTTCATCTTATGTGAGAGGGCTCCAGGATAGTAAAGGAAGAATTAAAACGTTCAATATTTCATTTTTACGTTATAATTATCAAGAAAAAATATCCTCAATTCAAGGTAAGTATGTGGCTGTCTTCACCACGAGTTACAGACACCATTCTTTGGTTAGCAATCTCGGCGAAACATTTATAGTGTTTCGCGATTGTGAACAAAGTCACTTTGATCGCTGGAAAAGGTTATTAATAAGTAGGCCTTGATTCTGATTGAAAAATGAAAAAACAAAAGTTTGTATTTTTGATTGTCATTCTAAGTTACGACTAATCGGGTTAGGTTGTTTTACAATTAAAAAATATATCAATTCTCTTTCGCGTTTGAAACTATTTTTAGTAAGTCTGTCCAAGTCTAGTATCTTAAGTTTTCCTGTCCGTCCGTTCAAATTATAAATTTTATACTATTCTAATAATAGACTTTAGTTCAATATTGTATTCATTTGTGTCGTTGAATTACATTGTGTAAGGCTCAGCAACGTGCCACATTGTTTATTATTGTGTCTAGTTACACTCCGAAAGGAGTTTCTGTTGGAAATATAAACCAATAAATCATAAAAAGCGAAACAATACTTTTCATTGGAATACGGCTCACTATAAACTAGGAGAACTGATAAGTATTCTCCCATATCTAGCAACAACTTGTAATAGTGACGCAGTTGCAACACGTCAAGGATTCGAGCGTTCTCCTCACCTTATAGTTGAGAACCTGGCTCCCCACAAGATTACACATCAAGTCGAATGCTGATAACAAATCTTCACGGGACATATACCCTAAACCCCACATCAAGACTTCAACTGAACTTGAGTGCTGATAACTGTCATAGACACTGCATCAGTCACTCATACCCTCACATCGGTGCTTCTTCAACAATCTAAACGTATGGTAACCATTTCAAGAGATTACACCTATACACCAAAACTGGTGACCCCGACAGCAAGAACAGTAGCGCCTTATTAAGTGTTTTCCAGCAAAATTGCGGACAGCAGATGTCCCAAGAAGGTCATCTTCAATATTCCTTTTTATCTACCGCCCACCAGTGGTAAGGTACTAAAAAGGGAATGTTATTATACCATTTCATAAGTGAAGAAAACAAGAATGCATCAAGCAAGATAATACTTCAATCAAGAAATTCAGCAGTCAAATCTTACAACAACATAGCAGACAAGAATACAACTGGTTAAGGTTTGAATACATTACCTATTAGGTATATACATATTTATATACATTTCTTTCAATCTCTTTTATTTAAAAAAAAATGTGTTACAATAACACCAAATCTTTTAAAAACAATTCGTTTTCTTAGTATTTTATTATTATCGTAAATCATTGTGAAACCTTTTTCCGATCCTCAAAGTGCTCCTTTGGTCAATCAATCAATTTTCCTAATTCAATTTTATTTCTTTTGTTTACGTCTTTTAATCGTTTTGCTTTGCCGAGATTGTTCCCTAAAGATGCCTGACGTCTACTCTTCTGCCGAGGATCTCTCAGGTGCCAGCTTAGGCCATAGCAATCCTCCTCCAGTGACTTCGATCGTTACATCAACAACTGCCGCACCTGAAACCGCTATTAATGCTGTATCAGTTAAGTGTATGCCTTTTTATAAAGGCAACCCAGGGTTGTGGTTCCTCCAGTTAGAAGCACAGTTTGCTCTGGCACGTATTACTCAACAAAAGACTATGTTTTTCCACACACTAACTTCTCTTGATGAAAATATAGCTAGTGTGGTAAGTGATGTTGCTTATAATCCACCGGAGGGTGCTGAGTACGATACATTAAAAGACACGTTAATTTCCAGACTGACTGGCAGTGAAAACAAACGTCTAAAGCAATTATTAAATGAGTTACCATTGGGTGATTCGAGTCATTCGCATTTGCTAAGAGAGATGCGAAATCTGAACATGGGGAAGCTATCTGAAAATGTTTTGAAGTCACTGTGGCTTCAGCGTTTGCCTCCTCACATACAGGCCATTTTAGCTTGCAACACGGAAAGTTTGGAAGCATTGGCTAAATGTGCCGACACAATTGCTGAAGTCAACGCCAATCCCCAAATGTATTCCGTTACCACAGAAGTCGAAGGTCATAATTCTGCTCTTACCCAGTTAGCCAACGAAGTCAGAAACTTAGCGAAGCTCGTCACGAGTTCATTAGCTTGTAACCTGAACCCACATCGAAGTGACCACCCTCAGCCTAGAAGTCAGTCCAGACTTAGTTCTCCATCACCTCGTTTTCAATCAAGTCAAAGGAATTCCTTTTGTTGGTACCACAAGCAGTATGCACACAAGGCACGGAAATGTATTCCTCCTTGTTCGTACAGCAAACAAAATTCAAAATCTTCGACAAACTAATCAGCCCTCCGCCATTGACGACGGGTGGAAGAAGCTCCCTAAATAGTGGTCTCTATTTGTATGATAAGTCTTCGAAAGAAAATTTTTTAATCGACACTGGAGCTGATGTATCGGTCATTCCGGCATCGCCAGTTAATCGTCAAAGCAAGTCCGATCTATGTCTCGTCGCTGCAAATTCATCTATTATCCACACTTTCGGCAGAAAAATCCTCACTTTGGACTTGGGTCTTCGTCGCACATTCCCTTGGCAATTCATTATAGCCAACGTACCTAGACCTATCCTAGGAGCCGACTTCCTAGGTCACTACGGTTTGCTAGTCAACGTCAAGGAAAGATCACTCATCGACCCACTTACTGCTTTAAAATCATTTGGACAACGGGTGATTGGACAACAATCAGCACTTTCAGTGCTTATCGATGCAGACGTTGATAGCGAAATTCAAAAGCTGTTACGTGAATACCAGGTCATTACGGTAGAAGCAGGTTTTATTAAACAACTGACCCATAAGGTAACCCATCGCATCATTACTAATGGCCCATCGATAGTCTCAAAAGTACGTCGCCTTTCTCCCGAAAAGCTGGCCGCGGCTAGAAGTGAATTCGACTTTTTGCTAAAGCAGGGAATTTGTAGACCTTCAAGCAGTAGCTGGTCCTCTCCTCTACACCTCGTCAAAAAAAAGAATGGTGACTGGAGACCCTGCGGAGATTATAGGCGATTAAATGCTATTACTGTTCCAGGCCGCTATCCTATCCCTCTAATACATGACTTTGTCTATCAATTACAGGATTGCAAATACTTTTCGACTCTAGATCTGGCTAAGGCATATCACCAAATTCCCATTGAACCGGAAGACATTCCCAAAACGGCTATATGCACGCCATTCGGGCTCTTCGAGTTCACTCGCATGACCTTTGGTCTCTGCAATGCAGCACAAACCTTTCAAAGGTTCATCCATACTGTGCTTCAGGAAATTGCCTTCTGTTTCGTCTATTTGGACGACATCCTAATTGCCTCTAGATCTAAATCTGAACATATTACACACTTGAAACAAATTTTTATGCGGTTGAAAGAATATGGTCTCATAATTAATTTAGACAAATGCAGGTTTTTACAAAGTCAGATCAACTTTCTAGGTCACTCGGTCACACCTCAAGGGATTAAACCATCTCCCGAACGAGTGTCAGCGATTGCAGACTTCACAATTCCAAAAACGGTCAAAGAACTGCGTCGTTTTCTTGGCATGGTAAATTTTTACCGCAGGTTCCTCCCACACGCAGCCAGCCATCATGCCCTGCTTAACAATTATTTGACCGGTCCTAAGAAAAAGAGTGCCCAGATAATCATTTGGTCCCCAGAAGCCACCAAAGCTTTCGAGGAAGTGAAAACTCAGTTGGCACAATCAACCCTGCTAGTTTTTCCCATTTTGTCAGCCGAGCTCGCTCTATACGTAGACGCTTCGGATTCAGCTATCGGTGCAGCACTTCATCAGAAGGTAGACAGCTGTTGGCAACCGCTTGGGTTCTATTCGGTGAAACTAAACAGCGCGCAGAGCAACTATAGTGATTATGACCGGGAACTTCTTGCGGCCTATTTAGGCATAAAATACTTTCGCTATCATCTGGACGGGCGCACTTTCACTCTGTACACGGATCACAAGCCGTTAACATTCGCTTTTAAACAGCAGCCAGAGAAAGCTTCCCTCAGACAACTGCGACATCTGGATTTTGTAGGACAATTCACGACAGACATAAAATATGTAGCGGGAAAAGACAACGTCGTTGCCGACGCCTTGTCACGCGTAGAGGAAATACATATCCCGAGTATTTTCGATTTCGGTTCCATCGCGGACAGTCTAGTCGAAGACCCTGAGTTGCAAGAGCTTTTACAAAATTCACAGTTCAAATTTGAAAAGCTTCCAGTTTTTGGCACGGATAAACAATTATATTGTGAAATTTCCCCTGTTGGCACCAGACCTTTTATTCCATTAAATTTCAGGAGACAAGTGTTTGATTCCATTCACAATCTCGCTCATCCAGGTATTCGCACCTCAAATAAAATGACTACTTCTCGTTATTTTTGGCCTTCGATAAACAAAGATGTTAACTCTTGGGCACGGTCTTGCTTAGCCTGCCAGCAAAGCAAAGTTTCGAGACACGTTAAAAGTGCTCCAGGCACTTTTCCGTCATCTTCACGCCGTTTCCAGGACATTCACATTGATATCATTGGTCCGCTTCCCCCTTCACAAGGATTCAGGTATTGCCTTACCATCATAGATAGATTCACCAGATGGCCCGAGACTATTCCTCTGTCCAGCATCGACGCTGAAACGGTCGCAGAGGCATTTTTCCGAAATTGGATATCGCGCTTTGGAGTACCCAGAACAGTCGTCACCGATCAAGGACCACAATTCGAGTCAGTTCTCTTCACTGAACTCTCTAAATTATTAGGTTTTGAACGTAGCAGAACCACGGCTTACCATCCACAAGCCAACGGTTTTCTAGAGCGATGGCACCGGACACTTAAAGCAACGATTATGGCATATAAGCAGAGATCATGGTCACAAATCCTCCCCTTAGCCTTACTAGGACTGCGAACGACATTCAGAGAAGAGTTCCAAGCTACCCCGGCGGAATTGGTATACGGCGAAAGCTTACGTCTTCCCGGCGACTTCTTGCTCGCTTCGAAAATCCAACCACAAAATGAATTTATTGTTTCACTTCAGAATACCTTTTCGGAGATTAGACCCGTTCAGGCTTCAAATCACTCTCGGCAGTCATTTTTCAAATTTAAGGAACTAATTAATTGCTCGAACGTTTTCGTTTGGAACGACTCACTCCGAGCCTCGCTTCAACCTCCTTCTGAAGGCCCCTACGAAATTATTAGTCGCAAGGACAAGTTTTATACCCTAAAAATACGAAACAAGGAGACAAATATATCAATCGACAGATTGAAACCATGTTTTAAGGAAGACGACATCGAATTACGCCAAGACCAGTCTACGGATGGTACTATTATAAACAACTCTCCGTCATCATCAAACACACCATCATGCAGCCACGAACCAATTCAGTCAGTCCCTGAAGGTTCTGTTCAGCCAGGGCCTGAAGATGTAGTAAGTAATCATGACACTGCCAGCACAGATGAACATTTCGATTTTCATGGATTCGAAGATTCACCACGCCGTTTCCAGGACATTCACATTGATATCATTGGTCCGCTTCCCCCTTCACAAGGATTCAGGTATTGCCTTACCATCATAGATAGATTCACCAGATGGCCCGAGACTATTCCTCTGTCCAGCATCGACGCTGAAACGGTCGCAGAGGCATTTTTCCGAAATTGGATATCGCGCTTTGGAGTACCTAGAACAGTCGTCACCGATCAAGGACCACAATTCGAGTCCGTTCTCTTCACTGAACTCTCTAAATTATTAGGTTTTGAACGTAGCAGAACCACGGCTTACCATCCACAAGCCAACGGTTTTCTAGAGCGATGGCACCGGACACTTAAAGCAACGATTATGGCATATAAGGAGAGATCATGGTCACAAATCCTCCCTTTAGCCTTACTAGGACTGCGAACGACATTCAGAGAAGAGTTCCAAGCTACCCCGGCGGAATCGGTATACGGCGAAAGCTTACGTCTTCCCGGCGACTTCTTGCTCGCTTCGAAAATCCAACCACAAAATGAATTTATTGTTTCACTTCAGAATACCTTTTCGGAAATTAGACCCGTTCAGGCTTCAAATCACTCTCGGCAGTCATTTTTCAAATTTAAGGAACTAATTAATTGCTCGAACGTTTTCGTTTGGAACGACTCACTCCGAGCCTCGCTTCAACCTCCTTCTGAAGGCCCCTACGAAATTATTAGTCGCAAGGACAAGTTTTATACCCTAAAAATACGAAACAAGGAGACAAATATATCAATCGACAGATTGAAACCATGTTTTAAGGAAGACGACATCGAATTACGCCAAGACCAGTCTACGGATGGTACTATTATAAACAACTCTCCGTCATCATCAAACACACCATCATGCAGCCACGAACCAATTCAGTCAGTCCCTGAAGGTTCTGTTCAGCCAGGGCCTGAAGATGTAGTAAGTAATCATGACACTGCCAGCACAGATGAACATTTCGATTTTCATGGATTCGAAGATTCACCACCCCAAAACTCGCCACACCAAACAAATCCGAACACACCACGTAGTACCCAATCTACACGTACCGTCAGATTTATGCCCGACGGAAACGCTCTTTTCCAACAACAAACCACAAGAACTGGACGAATCACTCAACCTCCCAGTAGATTCGATACTCGCTAAACCTATGGCTTCGCTGGCAGGGGAGTGTGTGGCTGTCTTCACCACGAGCTACAGACACCATTCTTTGGTTAGCAATCTCGGCGAAACATTTATAGTGTTTCGCGATTGTGAACAAAGTCACTTTGATCGCTGGAAAAGGTCATTAATAAGTAGGCCTTGATTCTGATTGAAAAATGGAAAAACAAAAGTTTGTATTTTTGATTGTCATTCTAAGTTACGACTAATCGGGTTAGGTTGTTTTACAATTAAAAAATATATCAATTCTCTTTCGCCTTTTTGAAAATATTTTTAGTAAGTCTGTCCGAGTCTAGTATCTTAAGTTTTCCTGTCCGTCCGTTCAAATTATAAATTTTATACTATTCTAATAATAGACTTTAGTTCAATATTGTATTCATTTGTGTCGTTGAATTACATTGTGTTAAGGCTCAGCAACGTGCCACATTGTTTATTTTTGTGTCTAGTTACACTCCGAAAGGAGTTTCTGTTGGAAATAAAAACTAATAAATCATAAAAAGCGAAACAATACTTTTCATTGGAATACGGCTTACTATAAACTAGGAGAACTGATAAGTATTCTCCCACATCTAGCAACAACTTGTAATAGTGACGCAGAGATTACACCTATACACCAAAAGTACATACATAGGTCTCTAGGTAAGTATACCCTTAAATTATAAAAATATATAGCCGTATAGCATTAGGTAAGTACAGAAAAAGGTATATACATACGTATACCAAAAAAATCTCATTAATTCAAAGTGAGTACAATAAAAAGGCATATACGTAAGAATACTATTGAATTATAAAACTACATAAGCGTATTGCATTAAGTATGTATATAGATATATATAGAGTCAGCTAAAAAAATTTTTCCCAAAATATACACGGACAAAGATTTTACTAAATTAGCTGTATAGTTACGTAAATATGCTATTAAATCGAAAATATATATATAGTTACAGAGAAAGGATGTCAATGAAAAAAAAAGTCCTACGAGCAAGTAATTATTGAAGCCGGAGCATGCGTATACCAAAAGAAATATATAATCTCAATAATACTCACGGTGAAAATTCCACGGCCTGATGAAGCTTCAACATCCGCCACCTAGTTAGAGAATTAAACTGAAATTCAGCCTCGGCTTGTGCTTAGTAGGTCCTATCACAACAAAATAATACGGTTAATTTAAAATGAAATTGCCCCGCGGCACTCGTATCTAAAGTATATATATATCTTGACGAAATTAACCCCCTTTTTTTTTCTTTAAACAGAGTTCGAAATAGTACAAAGCAGGATGTTGATATACTGAACTAAAAGCCAATGTCGCTTTCTATACAAATTTTATATAAAAATATATTTTTGTTTGCAATTGATCCTGAACTTGTCTAAGAAACACTCTCTGAAGAATCAGAGTAATCCGAATCTGATCCTGCTTTGTCCATTTTGCTACTACCGTCACTCACTTTAGCTTAGATCTATACATTTTATATCTAAATATAATTACGTTTTCTCTCATTATCAACACTTGGTGTAGTCTTTCATGGAAATAATTTCCCAGAAACACATTTTCTATCTTTGGGACAAAGTTGTTAATGAATTGAGGTTATGGTGTGTTTCCTATTTGCTTTCACTGGATTGAAATTTCTAAATAGAACAACAGGAGAATCCTTCAGTTGTCCAGCGTCCTGTCATTGGAGGGAATCCAAGTAAACATAGTCGTTTTAAGAGAAAATCCAATGTTTTTCCATTCGAGAATAATTCAACGGCTACTACCATTTACATGACATCTTTGCCACTTGCCCTAATTTTATTTTGAGTGCCCTACACAGGTATAATTATATACACTTTATAATGCAATTGTCTGTCTTGCAAAATCACTGCACGAAAATCTTGCGGTAGAGTGTGAGAACAACAAATATAAATTGAATATCTTTTCACAGTCACATCACATAAAGTCAACTGCTGTAAATGTCTCACAATTGCCTAATCTCGTCGCAAGTAAAATATACGAGAACGATTGCGTACGCTCATTGAAAAGGCCACAACTTTGATAAAGTTTTCTCCAAAAACTCTTTAAAAAAAGGAACTACTCTCTCTATGAAAATTGCAAGTGTGACAATCGGCAAATTTAGTTCTTCTAAAATAATTTAAACTAATTTTATGTTCTTCATAAATTTTGCACTCGCCTGCAGTAAAAGTCCCAGCAAGGTAGTTTGCAAATGAACTTACGTTGACATTACTTGGGCCATTTCCATGAATGATACTGGGATATGTCATAAAATTCACTTTATATCAAGTTCCTTCTCCAGTCTGTGTATTAGCATCCAATTTAACATCAGCTTCAGCGCCATTGAGATGTTGAAAAACTTCAGATTTGTAATCTAATCTAATTTTACGCTTGGTTCGAATGTCCTCGCTAAGAATTATTCACTTTTTCCCGGGTAACGGAGAGCACCCGAACTCCCACAAACCATTGATGAATAAAGTTTTTATTGCAGCTTTCGATGAGGGATAATATTCCTTGCCGTTCCCTGAACTACTATCTTCCGCGAACGCTGTTTCGTTCTCCCAAAGTATGATAGATTGATCAACTTCAGACCAGTCGGGAAGGGTGTTCAATGCGGAAATTAACTTGCAATTAGTGGGGTTATCTAAACTTCGCACTCCCATGCAGGTGGCGGATTTCTTCTGCTAACGAAGAAAATGTTTTTTCCTAATTGAAATTTTAATAATAGTAAGGATAAAAATCTTTTGGACTTACGGTGTGGATGGAATTCCTTGCCGATGGCTTTGGACAATTTTCGAATAACTTTTTTTTTTTGACGCGTTCACTGTGAAAGGTTTGCCAAAATGAGTCGGTTGTCTTCTTCTTTCTTTCCTTCCACCAACATATCATACTGAGGTTGAGGAAATGCATCTCTCTCGGTCGGGGTGCGTTCATTTTTTTATGCTTGACGCAGCCGCCTACACGCTTCAGTACGTGTAGCATATTGCTATATGCAATACGCTACGACCATAACACCCGACCGGAGGTGTCGGGAGTACCACCTTCGAAACTAAAAAGACACATGCTAATTTATTCATTACATTATCATTCATCAAATTTGAAAGGTTTTATTATAATCGATTTTCGAGCTGCGCGTTCATTTCAACTTCCCACCAATGATTTTTTCAATGTTGGCACGCGGCGTAAAATATTTCCATATGACCAAACAGATGGCGCTGCACCAGACAACCAAAATATTATCGAAACTTCGATGAAATAATGAATATTTCGAGAATGTAACGTTCGAGAGTGTCTATAAAAGCCGAAGCAGCGCTCTAACAATCACCATTCCTTTCCCAGCCATCCTTGGTAGCGCATTAAACTGCCAAGCTCCTCTCCGCTTTTATACACCGCATTAAGGTATATAAAAATTATTAGACTGCAACCGCACTAACGTTTGCAGTTATTGTATCTCTACTTTTCTATACACCGCATTAAAGTGTATAGAAAATATCAGACTGTAAATCGCACTAACGTTTACAGTTACTATTACATCTACCCCAATTCTATACACTGCATTAAAGTGTATTGAATCCATTTGTATATTGACCGTAAACCGCAATAACGTTTACGATTCTTTCTTCTACGTATTCTAATCTTATCTTTCTCTGTCTCATTTCAGAGTAAAACCAAAGTATTAGTATTAGGTTAAAAGACTGAATTATTGTCATTTTTTTATATTATTTTCTGTTCGTTGAATAAATAAGTTTTGTATTGTTGTATGCATTGTTTCTTGTGCCAGTAGACACTTGTTGAAACTGATTGACTATTTTTTGCAACTAGCACCCTCTCCTATGCTTCATTTTGTAAGACAACCTGACCGCAGGTTCGTACATGGTCCTTCGAAACCGGATATATATACATACATATATATAGTCATTCAGTTTTAGGGAGTGTTTGTTGATACATTGACGATGAGCGCGGCAATTAAGAAACTTGTGAAAAAGCAGAAAGCCCTTCACACACAATTAACAGCGGCTATCTCCAGCCACGAGCAAATTAATATATCCACTCTTGGTTATTATCAAGCCAAAATAGAAATAATTGGCAATTATTGGAAGGAATTCTCCGATAAGCATCTATCCATTTGTGAGGAATATGAAAACACTGAGGATTCATATTTCACACAAACTCTATTCGAGACTACCGAAAAACTATATATTAAACTGTTAACACTATTGAAAGATGGTCTTCATCAATGCCCGCTTACGGCAAACAGAGAATCCAGCCATTCTCATACGAATACATTAGATATAAAATTACCTCGAATTGACATACCAAAATTCGATGGTAACTATAAATCATGGAGACCATTCTATGATTTATTCAGGTCTCTCATACATGAAGACCAATCGTTGTCAAACATACAACGATTACACTACCTTAAAACCAGTGTCACTGGTGAGGCCGAGCGAATGCTTAGACAATTCGACATAACTACTTCAAATTACGAGAAGGAATGGGATCTGCTTATTAAACGATACGACAACAAGCGCGTGTTAGCATCAACCCAATTAAAGCTCCTTCTAAATCAACAACAAATTAAATTTGAATCTCCTACGGCTATAAAAAATCTTCTTACCCAGACAGAAGAAAGTCTTCATGAACTAAAAACCCTGAACCTACCCATCCAGCAATGGGGCACCATACTAATACATTTATTGGTATTAAAACTTCCATCCGAAACCCATTATTTATGGGAACAGGAAATCAGCGTAACTAATGATTTTCTTACATACACAAAGTTCTTCGAGTTCTTAGAAACACGTTTTAGAATTCTCGAAGCCATGAGCTCAGCCAGCAAACAAGGCACTCATAAACCCTTCAATTCAGCTCAATACAATACCAAACCTATACCGAAAACAGCATATGGTTTGCATAACAATTCTACAAATGCAAATAAAAATATGCCACCTTGTATAATGTGTAAAGAGCTACACATATTGTTCTATTGCCCAAAGTTTAGGGCTTTAAATGTGCATGACCGACTGAAATATGTCAAAGAAAATAAGGAATGCATAAATTGCTTAGCAAAAACTCGCACTGCTAGCAACTGTCCTAGTAAGAAAAGGTGCTTTGCATGTAAAAAGCTTCACAATACGCTTTTACATTACCAATTAAAACCAGAAACTGAACAAAAATTTCCAGTCAATGGACATACTAATACAGTTTCAGAAATAAGTGATACGTTACCATCACAGCCAAAGGCATTCTTTAATTCAAATATTAAAAAGGCCTTACTTTCTACAGCCATAGTTGAAGTAATAAACTCTAAAGGTACTACGGATATGTTACGAGTACTAATAGACTCAGGCTCCCAAGTATCGTTTATTACTGAGTCAGTATATAAACGCCTTAAATTAAGGGGATCTCCTATAGATTTACAAATATCTGGCTTAGCAAATACCCATACGGCTTCTGCACACAAATACAGCTCTGTAACAATAAAATCATTGAACAAAGAGTTTTCTATAAACATCGAAGCACTAGTAATTTCTAAGATATCAGGTATTATGCCACATAATATAATTGATATTCATGATTGGAAATACATTCAGAATTTACAACTGACTGATCCACAGTTTTACAAACCTGGACCCATAGACATGTTGCTTGGTGCAGATATATATGCGCAAATAATAACAGATGGAATTATTAAAGGGCCTTCCAATACTCTAGTAGCTCAAAATACTCATCTTGGATGGATTTTAATAGGCAAAATGCCTGAAACATCCACTTATAAAATATCGAACCTAACAGCATCTGATCTGTTAACGATAACATAGCACTACAGAAGCACATCAAAAAATCTTAGAAAACAGAAGAAATTCCCAACCAACCAATTTTATCACCAATGCATGAAAAATGTGAAGACTTCTATAAAAATAGCCACGTCCGCCTGGATGATGCAAAATATGAAGTCAAATTACCATTTATCGATTCAAATTCGTCAGATCTTGGACATTCAAGAAATATGGCACTTAGGCAATTCCAACAATTAGAACAAAGGTTCCAAAAAAATCTTCAATACTTTGAAATGTACAAATCCTGTATTGAAGAATACATAGCTCTTGGCCATATGAAACTATTACCAACAGAGCAAGTAAGAATCGAACAAAATAATAAAGACAAGATAAATTATTATTATCTCCCACATCATGCAGTAATGAAAGAGAGCTCAACAACGAAAATGAAAGTTGTATTCAATGCTTCCTCAAAGACATGAAACGGGAAATCTTTGAATGAACAACTCTTAGTTGGAGCAACAATTCAACCAACATTATGGACTATACTTTTAAGATGGCGACAGTATAAGTACGCAATATCTGCCGATATAGAAAAAATGTATCGCATGATACATATATACCACCATCTTCAAAACTACCAGAGAATTATTTGGCGCAGTAGTCCAGATAAGCCTATGCAGGATTTCGTTTTAACCACTGTCACTTTCGGAACTGCTCCTGCTCCTTATCTTGCTATCAGAACGATTCAGCAACTTGCCATGGATGAAAAAGATAATTATCCACTCGCATCTGAAAGTATGAAAAGGGACTTTTATGTCGATGATTTACTTTCTGGTACTCATACCCTCAGCAATGAAGTACAGTTACAGACTGAACTCTTAAATATGTTTCAAAAAGGCGGATTCAACCTTCGTAAATGGGCAAGTAGTCATCCACTTTTATTGGAACATACATATTTCCAAATCTGATAGAAAACTTAAAAATACTTTAAATTTATCAGAAAACGAAAGCATTAAAACGCTTGGGATATATTGGCATCCAGCTACAGATTGCTTTAGTTTTGCCGTCACTCTTCCATCGCCAATAAACCAATACACAAAGCAGATTACAATATCAGAAATATCCACTTTATTCGACCCATTAGGATGGCTAACGCCTGCTATTATTAAAGCCAAAATTTTCATTCAGAAATTATGGCTATCCGGATGTGATTGGGATGATGAAGTCCCAGTAAAATTAATAACGGAATGGGTAACATTCAAGAGTCAGCTAATGGAATTGCGAAAATTAAAAATTCCAAGATGGACTAACTTCACTCCAAATGCCCAATTTATAGAGATACATGGTTTCTGCGATGCATCCACAAATGCTTACGCAGCAGTAATATACTTAAAAATAATACAGGAAGATATAATTGATACACAATTGATCACATTAAAACCAGAGTAGCTCCAACTAAATGCATCTCACTTCCTCGTCTGGAACTCTGTGGTGCTGTACTGTTGTCACAGTGGTTACATCAAGTACAACACGACCTCAACTTACAAAATATACCAATATTTGCATGGACAGATTCCACCATCACTCTGGCTTGGATACAGTCTCATCCATCCAAATGGAAGACTTATATTGCCAATAGAGTATCCGAAATTCATACCAACTTGTCAGATGCCAAATGGAATCACATTTCATCAAAATGTAACCCCGCAGATGCAGCATCTAGAGGAGTTCTTCCAGGTCAGTTACTCGATCTAGAAATATGGTGGCATGGACCGTCATGGTTTCGACAAGCCAAGGAACTTTGGCCGAAACAAAATAATTCTTTCAATACGGACCTGGAAAGGAGGAAAATCGAAAACTTTGCTAGCACATGTGAAAACAGCGAGTTGGTTCTATTAAATAAATTTTCTAAATTTACTGGAACTATCCGTGTGATGGCCTATTGTTTGAGATTCATTAATAACTGCCAAAAACATAAACAAAATCGATGTTATAATAGCAATCTATCATTATCAAAAATTGATATTGGTAGATGTGCTGTGATCAAATTAACGCAATTACAACCATTTCAAAGGGAAATTAATTCATTAAAAGCAAATAAACCCATCCACAACAAGAGTCCAATTTTATCTCTACATCCCTTTTTAGACAATCAAGGAATGTTGCGAGTAGGTGGACGTCTGTCTCAAGCAAACATAAATTATGATCAAAAGCATCCAATCATTCTTCCTTTCTTTTCGTTAGCTTTGTTGAGTGATGTGCGAGCAGAGAATTACAGACTTACTTAATTAAATTAGAATATTGTTATTATTATTGTGTTGTTAATAATTAAAATAGTCGTTATCGATTTAAAAAGTGGATAAAACGGTCATAAACATATAACACTAACAAAATATGTACAGTGAATTAATGAAGTTTTTTCAGTTTTCGTGAAGCGCAAAGACGCTGAGATTGAATAGTTAATATTTAACGGAAAATAGCTCTTTAAAACTGAAAATAAAATGAGTGCTACATGCAGGTCTTGCAAGAGAATAACCAAAAGTGAGAGTGCAATATTTTGTAATGGAATATGTGGATCCCTTTTTCATGCTAAATGTGTAAATCTTGCGGAGTATGATATTAATTTAATAAATACCAAAGAGAACGTTTTCTTTATGTGTTCTGAATGCAGCAAACTTATAAAGCAATGTATGAAAGCAATCCCGGAAAAATTTGAAGCTATAATGGATCACGTGCAAAAACAAAACGAGTGTCAACAGCGAATGATGGAACAATTGGATAAAGTATCGAATTATTTAAATGAGATGAGAATTGATAAAGCAACTGTGGTAAGTGAATTAAAGAAAGTATGCGCAAGAGATCCTAAATCTAAACCTACGTATGCAGACCAAGTAAAAAAACCACCTATTCTTGTGAAACCTAAACGAGATCAGGAAAACGCCGTAACAGTGAAAGAAATCAAGAAAAATATTGATCCAGCGAACTTATCAGTGAAAGTGAGCGGCATGTATAAGAGGCAAAACGGAATTATTGCAATAAACTGTGAAGATGACACTTCAAGAGAAAAAATACAGAGTGAAATTAAAGAGAAAATGGGGAGCAATTATAATGTTAGTGTCCCAAAGTTGAATAAGCCATGTGTGTTAGTGTGTGGTTTAAAAGAGAATTGGGGAAAAGAGGAATTAGAAAAGGCTATAAAGAGACAAAATAATCTAGAAGGTCACCTCAAATGTTGAAAAACTTACAGTAACTCACAAAAGTCAACATACAGGGCCGTATTGGAGGTAGAAAGAGATTTGTATAAAAAGATAATGCTGCTAGAAGAAATAAGTATTGGGTGGGACTCTTGCCATGTGTTTGAGTATATACTTGTGAAAAGGTGTTTTAAATGTTGGGGCTTTGACCATATAGCGAAAGACTGTAATAAGAGAGAGGAAATTTGCGCAAGATGTGGTGAAGGGCATGATTCGAGAAAGTGTGATAGCACTGTATTAAAGTGCAATAACTGTGTACTAGCGAAAGAAAAGCTGTTATGGTCGTAGCATATTGCATATAGCAATATGCTACATGACAGCTAGCAGCAGCACTCTACCCGCAAGTTACGTCCTATATGGATGGCGTGACTTGACTACTCGAACACACTCGAATCGACCAGAAGAGCGTTTCCACTTACTTTTTAGTTTTGACGAAAGAAGAAGAAGAGTTTTTTTCTTCCGGCATGGTTGACGGGGTGAACATTCCGATTTTTCTAGACAACAGTTTTTGTAAATTTTCAAGAAAGTTTTAAAAAAATCCTAAGGAGTGGAATTGCTGAAATTTATTCATTTCTTCCGCATAAAAAGAAAAAAAGTTATTATTCTGGAAAAGTGCACCGATCTGAATTCCATTGGTGAGAGATAAAGAGGAATTCTGCCGCAATGACGACATCCCCAAATGGGAATTTGTCGCCTCGTTGGATGATTCGAAACCAGGTGCTGGAAAAAAAATATTTCTAATATAGCGAGATTCAAGGTCCTGAAACCGTTTGACCGGGAACATGCCCACCCCTTGTGCTGATTGAAAACGTGATTGCCGGTGGGAAAGTGACGTCCACGTTGCACATATTTAATTGAAAGCTCAAAATTCTTCATCGACGGGAATATAATTGTCATTCTGGATAGCAGTAAACGAGAACTTACAACGTATTGCAGTAAACTCGAAATACAAAGAATAACCCCATTACGATATATCATCATTTCCATGCACTAAACGCATAATTCGTTGGAATAAACCACAGTACACCAAGAGGTTATCAACGGTAGATATAGATCCTAGCCAGGGTCATTGTACTATGCCACAAGAATCTATTTGGAGTTAATAGCGACAATCTAATCGTAAATAGACTAAGATGAAGGATGAAATTCAACACATATCAAAACAAGCAATTCGTATAAAAGTTCGACTAGTAGCCGTCCCTAATTTAATAGTATGATTATATCATCGTTCAGGCTTAACCATAATATTTCTCCTATTATATCATCATATATTAGTAGTTTGTAGTGTATCATTATATTAACTTTTTACTGGTGTGTCAGTTTCGAACGTCGTTTGCAGTATTTTTGTCTGATTGAATTCAAATTTTATTACCGAATATGCGAGGTACTCGTCAGCGTCACACGAAGCTTCGGAGATGCAGTGGTAAGTACGTTTATTCTTTTTGTTGATAAAGTTATTGGCAGACGACTTCCGTAACATATTTTCATTCATTTTTTTTCACATATTGTCTCTAAGCTATAGCATACATCAATTTATAATTTCTAAATTTGAATTTTGCTAGAGTATATATATATATATATATGATTTGCGTGATTGAATTTTAGCTATAATATATATATATGTATACATAATTTACCATATTTACCATATTAGAATTTTAGCTATAGCATACATCAATTTATAATTTCTAAATTTGAATTTTGCTAGAGTACATATATATACATATATGATTTGCGTGGTTGAATTTTAGCTATAATATACATAAATTTATACATAAATTACTATATTAGAATTTTAGCTATAGCATACATCAATTTATAATTTCTAAATTTGAATTTTGCTAGAGTACATAAATATATATGATTTGCGTGGTTGAATTTTAGCTATAATATATATATATATATGTATACATAATTTACTATATTAGAATTTTAGCTATAGCATACATCAATTTATAATTTCTAAATTTGAGTTTTAGCTAGAGTATACCTATCTGTACACATATATTATATAATTTAAAAGGTTGGAATGTTACCTAATATTATACCAAGGACACCTAGTTCCTATATATGAATTGTAGGCATAACATGAGGTATTTAAGAGTTCCTACATGCAAATAATATCTAGATGATGCAACGTAAGGATTATGTCGGTCTCTGTATCTTAGCTGAGGTAGGCGTTGTACCAAGTGTAATAAAAAGAGTCCGAGGCTCAAGTTCATTAAAATAAAAAGGTTATAACATAATGGCTTCATAAGTTTTGCATTTCCTCCTTTCACATCCCGGAGCCCCCTCACATGAGATGAAGGTCGTCTAGGTTCGCCTAGTCCGCTTTGAGCTCTCTTTACAGGTCAATTAAGAGACTTTGGACAATTGTGCCACCCAAAGTCAATGGGAGGATGGGGCTTGGCAAAGAAGGCAGACCATCTGCGCCTTCATTGGAATGTAGGTAAGTGACGTAAAGGTCCCTTCAGAACTGAGTGAGTGCCAGGCTTTGTATGTAGGCACGAAAATCTTTTTTTTTATTATGGTTGACTCAGTAGTCTCATATCTAGTGAAGGATACATGCGGACCTGAGGTTTTACTGGTCTTGTTAGTATGAAATTTTTGTAACGTAAAGTTTTTGAAAGTTTTATTGAAAGTTTGAAAGTAAAGTAAAGTTAAAGTAAAGTTTTTGAGATTTTTTTTGATTCGTATTGATTAAAGTAACGTAATATTTTGAAAGTTTTGAAAGTTTTGTTTTTGAATTGAAGTTCGACTCTAGGGTTGACCATGGTCAAGCCTCGAGTCTGAACAATTGTCTAGTTTTGAATTTTTTTGAAATTGATCTTTCCCGCTGGCCTTCTGTCATGGAAATGGTAGGTGGCCTCACAAAACTTTTTGTGTGAGCTCTCACGGAGACATGTCTCTGTTGGCCAACTGGCTGGACAGAGTCGTGAATCTGTGAGACGACTTTTTGGCTTTCAGCTAATTAGTTGACCAGATTCATGACTCTGCCCGGTTGGAAGGGCAGCTGGACACGACGATCAGGTGAAGGGGAAGGAAAGAGTTGTTGGAGGATGGAAGTGATGCTGGAGACCTTCAGTAATCAGGAGCTGGCATACTGCTAGCTGCCTGGCTGAAGAATCTCTAGTATCATTTTCAGTCTCTAGCTTCTCCAACCCGATTCTTCCCAGATTTCTGTGGGAACTCCACATATTTTTCAATGCACACACTCATGTCACTTGCCTGTATCCTGTTTCTGACCTGTAAGGAGAGAGATCGACCTGAAGACTTCTTATGATGGGAGTTCGCTTCGTAAGGTGAGAGAGAAATTGTATGATTTTTGTTAAAACTTTTTTGCAACGCTTAATTTGATTTTTATAATCTCCTGGGATTTCCGCTTTTCCCGAACTCTTAGAAGAAAATTTCTTTTGGAAAGTTGCTATTGCTTCCGAACTTTGGATTTTTGAAATCAGTATTTACATTGTCTCGATTTGAGAAGCCTTGAATAACTATTCAAGTCCTTGGTTGTTTTGAATCTCAACTTCTTCGAACGTTTGGGAAAACTTTTGTCTGAATTTTAGTATTTCGCCCAAACCTTCGACTTTAAAATAGTATTTAGCCATCATCAAATTGTGAAGAGCGTGTCTCTTCCGAACGTTCAAATTTCTTGAATTTTTTTTTGATAACTATTCCAAACCCTTGGTTTGGAAATCTTTTGCCTGATTTACGACTGATTCTAACATGGCTACGCCGCGAACCCCACCGCAAACAACTGGGTTACCGATGATGTTGCCGGAGCCGTGCTCCGTCTGTCTAAAGAGCGACTGGTCAGGACAGAGGAAGCCAGTGAAGACGGTCTGTGGACATGTGTTTCACAAGGCCTGTCTGAAAACGTGGATTGGACAGCACTCAAACTGCCCGTTCTGCAGAGCCCATCTCACTCAGTACGATTTCACTGAGTATACTGGTGCTGTCCGGAAGACGACGAAGCCTGCTAAGTCTGTCAACCTTGATCCATTACCTTCCATGCCAACACTTGACTTACCACCGTTGACAATTCCACCACCTAGTCGACGATCACTCTCTCCTGGAACGCTAGATCTGCATTCAAGGACTTTTACCAATTCTAACTCGCGACCAAACAGCCCGCTGCCTTCTGGCAGTGGACAGACCTCAGCAGCTACTGATGCGTTGATGGCAGGCTTACGCATGCAAATGCAAGACTTGGTAAGTGAAGGTCTCGAACAGAGCCTCCATGTTTTGCGGACTGAGTTAGTACATAGTGTCTGTCAGCAAGTAGCAGCCGCAATGCCACCAATAGACTTTTCACGACCTCCTCCGGCTATGGGTAATCCCAGACCATCTGACGATTTTCACAATCTGCGTAGACAATCTTTTAATCGACCTCCATCAGCTTTTGGTCAGCCTGGAAATCAGCCTGCACCAAATTTTGTACCACCTCCACCACCACCACCTAATCGTGGCCCTGCAGGCATAGGACAGCGACGTTCTGGCAGCCCTATCCGCAGGTGGAATATATCTTACAGCGGTGACAGTTCTCGGCTCACAGTCAATGAATTTGTATTTCGAGTGGAAGCCTTGACTTATTCGGCTTGGAAGGAGACTTCGACCTGTTGGTGCGTCATATGACGACTCTGCTTTCTGGACCAGCAATGGACTGGTACTGGTCTCTCCTGAGGCAAAATTCCACGCCGTCATGGGAGTATGTGAAAGCAGCTCTATTAGCTGAATGGGGAGTGCCGAAAGACGACCTTAAGGTCAAGGTCCAGCTTATGTTGCGCAAGCAGAAAGCAGGGGAGTCATTTGCTACGTACTACCAGCACCTGGTACAGCTACGAACGAGACCAAGTGCAGAACCCGTTGCCAGACGTTGAATTTTTGGAAATAGTCAAATCAAATTTACTGCCAGAGATACAAAACAAAATTTGTTTGCATCCTACAAACACCATCCACCAGCTCAGGATTCTTGTGAATCAAATTCAAGCGACGCAGCAGCGCATCGTGACAGCAAGTAGTTGGAACGCGTATCGCGGACAAAGAGTCAGTGAGGTGGATGGATACTATTCGACTGAGGCTGAACTGAATACGTCACCTGAACGCAGTGAGGAAGTCTCACTATCTGCTATTTCAACCCCTAAAAATGTAACCTGCTAGAATTGTGACCAGCACGGTCACTTTTACCAAGATTGCCGGCAGGAACGACAAGTTGTGTTCTGTTACGGATGTGGACGGAAGAACACCTTCAAGCCAGATTGCATTCAATGTCAACAGAAAAACTTCAGACGGGTCGGGAATACCACCACTTAAATTTTATCCGCCAAGTGAAGGGCTCTTCTATGCCCTATCAACATTATATAAGCCAGCAGCACGGTAACGTTTCCTTTCCTTCTCTTCATCTGTGATCAGTGCAAATGCATTAGCACTTGTCACTGATCAGCAATCTGGGTGCACCCAGCTGTGGTCATTGAACTGCACGGTCTGAGGTATTGAAAGCAGCAATAGGCATAACACTATAGTTGTTTTTTTTTTTACCTCGCTGTGTCGTTGACTGCTGCTGGTGGCGCCCAAATATTTGTGTTGTTGTGTGTCGCTTTTTTTTTTTGCTTTTTTGTTTTTGCCTTCAGTATGCAGAATTTCATTTTAGATTTCTGCAACATTCGCGGATTAAGAGCAAATCGGTTTTCGGTGTACTGCCACCTTAACTCAAAAAATCCGGCAATTCTTGCGCTAAGTGAGACCAAGGTCGTTTCTGATGCTGATATTAATCAGTATCACGTCCCTGGTTACAGCTTCGTGCCTCTTTTTTCTCAGCATAGAGGGATCGCAGTATATATTCGGAATGATGTGGCCTTTACTATTCTTCAAGATTTTCCTTCTGCCAATCCAGAGTTTAACTATATCTGGATTAGGTTCAAACTTCACAACCACATCATATACTTCTGTTTCCTTTATCGCAGCCCAAATATGTCTTATGACGACACGGTATCCGTATTTGACAATATCCCCAACAATATTGATCATTTGCTTTCTGTCTCCCCCTCTTCCGAAGTCGTCCTGGCAGGCGATTTTAATGTTCATAATATACCGTGGCTCAGACATTCTTCTACCACAAGTCCTGCGGGCCGTTTCGTTGAACTCTTCTGTGAATCATTTAATTTACAACAGCTAGTGGATGCACCAACGCGAATTCCTGATGCAGCTGCAGATAAAGCTAATTTACTCGACTTGTTTCTAACATCTCATCCTGACAAATATTCCATCTCAGTCGGTTCCCCTCTCGGAAATTCAGACCATGTTTAATCACGGCTCAATTTACCACCTCAAACATGTGCCGCCCTACCTCTCCACCAACAAGTAGGCTTCTTTGGCACTATAAGAATGCTGATTGGGAAAGTCTCAATAAGTATCTTAGAGAAATTGATTGGTCGGTCTGTTTTGCTTCGAGGGATGTTGATGAATGCACATTAGAATTTAGTAACATACTAAATTTTGGCATGCGTGAATACATTCCGTATTCTTACAGCAGATCTCAACAACAGCATGATCGCTCCTGGTTTAACGATAAGTGCAACCAAGCTATAAAAGCGAAAGAGTCTGCTTTTCGTGCCTATCAATTGCATCCATATCCGGAAATGAAACAAGTCTACAAGACAGCACGGAACACCTGCAAGTCCATTATCCAGAGAGAAAAATTTCTTTTTGACCAGAATATTAGACAAAGAATCTTGGCAAGCCGCAAAGGTAGCAAAGGTTTCTGGTCTCTGGTCAAAACCATCAGGAACAACTTCACCAGTTCCTCTATACCTTCACTAGTTAATAATGGTGAAGTGATTGTTGACTCCCTGGATAAAGCTAATATTTTAGCTGCAAGATTCGCTTCAAATTCTTTGCTTCCACCCACTTCACAAACACCTGGTGTGCATCGCCCGTGTGAATGTGTACAAGAGCCAATACACGTTCGTACGAGAGATGTGTTCAGGGTCCTTAAGCCGCAGGTCCTGATGGTTTTTCGCCCCTGTTAATTAAAAGTTGTGCCTCATCCTTGGCAAAACCTCTGCTCAAACTATTCTACTTGTCTTATTCGACAGGAAAATTCCCAACTGCTTGGAAACTAGCTCACGTTCAGCCTATTCCCAAAAAAGGAGAGGGTAGCGATCCCTCAAATTATCGACCAATTGCGATCACTTCGATTCTTTCAAAGGTTTTTGAATCTATCATTAACTCAAAATTAATGAAGTATCTAGAAACTAATCATCTCATCAACGATCGCCAATATGGCTTCCGAGCTGGCCGCTCATCTGGAGACTTGCTGACCTTTCTGACGGAGCGTTGGAACCGTAGTCTTCACAATTTTGGTGAGTCTAAAATCGTTGCCCTGGATATTTCAAAGGCCTTTGATAGAGTCTGGCATCCAGCCCTTTTAGCCAAATTTAAAGCACTTGGTCTCTCTCCTCCTCTTCTATTATGGATTGAAAATTTCCTATCTAGTCGCCAAATACGTGTTGTATTAGATGGCGTTACATCTGAACCGCATCCCATAAATGCCGGTGTGCCTCAAGGCTCTGTTATCTCTCCAACTCTCTTTTTAATTTTCATTAATGATCTGCTTTCCCTTACTTTCAATCCCATCCATAGTTTCGCAGATGACAGTACTCTTGTTTTTGCTTACTCCTTTGACACTCTTGCGGACTCTAGGGGGAACGCCACATGTGTTAAAAGAGATTGCATGACTAGATCATTGAATAACGATCTTAACAATATCCTCGCTTGGGGCAAAGCGAATCGCGTCGAATTCAATGCATCTAAGACCCAAAGCTGTCTCATCTCATTAAAACAAGATCATAACTTAACCACACCCGTTTCTTTTGATGGAGCATTAATTTCTGATTCACCGTCACTAAGCATTCTTGGCATTAATATTTCTAGTAAGTTAAACTGGACAGATCACATCTTCTCTGTTGCCAAAGAAGCATCGAAATGTCTTGGATTTTTGAAAAGGTGTAAGAAATATTTCAGCCCGTCAAATCTAGCGCTCCTCTACAAGTCCTACATTAGACCTAGAATGGAATACAACTCCCATATATGGGCCGGGGCTGGTCGCACAGCCTTAGCTTCATTAGATATTGTCCAAAGAGAGCCTTCAAGCTCATTGGCGATTTGGCAATAACTTGTCATATCGACTCACTCGAGCACCGCCGCAATGTTGGATGCCTTTCGCTCCTTTATCGCTATATGCATGGTCAATGTTCTGATGAAATCTCTAGCCTAATCCCTTGTAGAATGATTCCTGCACGCAATACTCGCGCTGCAAACCGCGCACATCCTTTAACCCTTCAAATTACTTTCGGCCGTACAGTAAAATTCCGTGATGCTTTTTTATCCCGAACAGAGCGAATGTGGAACAGCTTACCATCTTCTGTTTTTCCCCCGGCATACAATCTGCGGAAGTTTAAGGGTGACATACATCGGCACCTCCGCCATTCTCCTCATATCCCCTAATCCTTTCCCTATCTCCTTCCTGCCATGCTGTGCTTTGCATCATAGGGTATCCCCTGAGCTTGGCTTAATAATATAAAAAAAAAAAAATAATGCAAACACCTTACCAGTAAAATGTGATTGGTGTGAAAGGCTCTATCATACTAAAACAGAGTGTCGAGCAAAAAAATCTTGGGAACAGAAGCAGAACCAAATAAACCACAATCATTCGGGAAACTAAAGGGGGCTAGCCTACTGCGCCCTATGGCTAACCCTTCTACAGATGGGTGCAATAAATTTAATAAAAATCAACTTATTCATAATACTCCCACCTTTACTACCATTCCCTTGCAAAATAATGCAAAAAATAAGAATGAAGCAGTGATCGAACTACCGTTAAATATTTCAAAAACAGGCACCGTTAAACTTTTGGTCGATACGGGAGCTGAAGTAAGTATTTTAAAAAAAGACAGCTTGAGCAGCAATACTGCCATAAATTCTCAAAACATACTTCACCTCTCAGGATTATATGGTGGTAATGACACAACGCTTGGTTCTTGCATATGAATTTTTCTTATAGGGAAAGGTCTAAAATGTGAGTTTAATATCTGTAATGCTAAAAGCTCTGTTCCTTTCGATGGTATATTAGGCCGTAACTTTCTATGGCGGAATGCAAATATTCTCACAACTGAAGGCATTTTACACTTCCCGTACAACGATAGCAATCCAATCGACCTAAAAATCCATTTTTAAATAAAACAGTAACGAAAACATTAGATCATAAGCATAAACCAAATGCAAAATATTCACTAGCATCTGATCCTAATGCAATAATTACTAGTACACACTACCCCAACCATAGTAAAGGAAAACAATCAAACATTTCCAATTCCTTAACCTCAAGCAAATCTAAAGAAACAAACATAAACACTGATTTTCTTCATGACACTGCGACGCGGATACCACCGCGATCAGAAATGGTATTAGAAATACCAGCAGATAACTGTGAAGGTGAAATGTTTTGTTTCTCACAAGAGGTTTTACCCGGCGTTCTCACAGCCAATACTTTAATACAGCCACAAAATGGAGATAAGGTTAAGTGTAATAAATACGCATGACAGGGAAATTGCACTACCACATTTCGAACCAAAGTTCGAATCCTTACAAAACTTCACTACATTTAAAATGGAGAAGACACAGATAAACTAGTTAAATGTTTCCACAAAAATTCGTCTCGATAGACTATCAACGGAAATAAATACTGATCTAACGCATAATATCGAAGAGTTGGAAGCGATAAAAAATGTATTTGAAGAGTATAATGATTTATTTTATTTAGAAGGTGACCCGTTACCTTACTCCCATGCTACATGTCACACTATTCCTGTAAAATCCGACCAAGCACCAATAAACAAAAGGCCTTACCGTTTACCTGATATTCATAAAAACGAAATCAATAAACAAATGGACAAAATGGTGAAAGATAACATTGTTATTCCAAGCAACAGCCCATGGAACTCACCATTATTAGTAGTCCCAAAGAAACCTGGCCCAGATGGTAAAAAACGTTGGAGACTCGTTATAGATTTCCGAAAACTTAACAAACAATCGGAGATGCATTCCCTTTACCAAGAATAGACGATATTTTAGACCAACTAGGAAATTCCCGTTATTTTTCAACCTTGGATTTAGCGAGCGGTTACCATCAAATATTAATGGACCCTTCCGACCGTGAAAAAACTGCTTTTAGCACGTCATATGGTCATTATGAATTCCTTCGCATGCCTTTCGGTTTAAAAACGGCTCCAGCGACTTTCCAACGCGCAATGAATCATGTACTAACCGGCTTACAGGGATTGAAGTGTTTTGTTTACCTTGATGATATAGTCGTCTACGGAAAAAACCCTTGAAGACCATATGAAAAAATTAAAGGAAGTATTTGATAGACTCAGAGAATATAATTTAAGACTTCAACCTAATAAATGCCACTTTCTTAGGAAAGAAGTAGTATACTTAGGCCACAAATGTACACAAGAAGGTTGTGCCCCTGATACAGACAAAATCAAATGTGTTCAAGAATTCCCCATACCCAGAACAATTAAACAACTGCAAAGTTTTTTAGGTTTAGCTAATTACTGCAAAAAGCTTATAGCAAATTTCTCTAACATCGCAGAGCCTTTGACAAAAATGTTACGCGGAAAACAAAAATTCGGGTGGTCACCGGGAAGTGAAGTAGCCTTCCAAGAAATTAAAAAAGCGTTAACCACACCACCTCTTTTAGCCTATCCTGACTTTACAAAAGCTTTTAATGTTACAGCAGATGCTAGCAATGAAGCATTAGGTGCGGTCCTATCTCAAGGCCTCCCAGGTCGTGATCGTCCCATTGCGTACGCTAGTCGCACCCCCAATAATGCAGAGAGACGCTACTCAACTATAGAAAAGGAGTTGTTAGCCATAGTCTGGGCTGTAAAAATTTTTCGATGTTACCTTCTTGGAAGAAAGTTTTCGGTCTATACTGACCATCAGCCACTCGTGGGAGTATTCAATATAAAAGACCCCACTTCAAGACTGATACGATTTCACCATAAACTTTCAGAATACGACTACGAAATCAAGTACAAGCCAGGTCGAAAAAATTCCAACGCGGACGTCTTAAGCCGTATACCTTATGAAGAAAATTCTATACTAGTCACCACTAGATCTCAAAACAAGAAATCAGAAACATCGAAAGACATCGAAAAACTAAATCAAAAAGGAATGATAAGCGAAGAAGACTCAGTTTTAAGCTTGGGAACAGAATATGTAGATGATTTATCTATTTTTCAGGAGAAAACGCTACCCAGTATCAGATTATTACGGATGAAAAAGAAAAAAAAAACCTTTTAGATAGGGTACTTTTCGATTTCGAATTTCGAAAATGGAGGGGGTAATTTCGAAAAAAAAACACTTTTTTACCAATTTGATATTTACGTAGATTTCGTTATTCCGCATCTTCATTTTTGTTCAAAGTTTCAGCTTTAAGCGGCTATATTTTCTCAACCAAGCATTGCTCTAGCAAGTAAGTCCTAAATTCATAAATCGAAAAGACATTTTCGGTGGTTTTTATTCAAATATAGTCGCCTAATGTTGAAACTTTGAACTCCCGCCCCTCCCAGAGCTTGACCCTCCGGCAAAAATGAAGATGCGGAATAACGAACTCTACGTAAATATCAAGTTTGGTAAAAAAATGTTTTTTTTCGAAATTACCCCCTCCATTTTCGAAATTCGAAATCGAAAAGTACCCTATCTAATAGCCAGTTCAGATTCCCGTTCAATGACATATAAATGGTTGTCGTAGGTTAAAAACTGTAGGAGGAGATAGAATCTTACGAAAAAACTGAAGATTAGCTCGATGGACACATCTTCCAAATGTTTGCTTATAACTTTTGATTGTTATTGTTGATAGCATTTTGGGAGGTCATTTTAGAAAGGGAATATAATGCGCAAATTTTTTCATAGTTTTGCCAAGTTCGTGCAATGGTGATATTTCGAATAAATGTACACTGAAGCGCGACACAAATTTTGGTGAAATAAAAAATTCTAGAGAAAACTGTTTTTTTTTAAATAATTGAAGGCACAATTATAACTTATTATACATTCTTAGAAAGGCCAATATGTGTTCTTTTAAATAAAGGTTTGAACGTCACAATCCATTAATTATAATAGAACTTATAACGAAATTACTCTGAAGAGGTATGCAAAATCTCGAAAATCGATATTATCGATTTACTCGAAAACCCAGCGGAGCTCGACATAAAAGTATCTAGCCTTTTTTCACCCAAATGACCTCTACTTTCATCTCCTTAAAGCATTAAAGACATTTACGGAACACCCTGTATAGGTATATCTTCGTTATGGATTTCTCGTTCCTTTCAGAAGAGGAATTGACCGTGGAATGTGCGGTGCGTAAGATTTCTTTTCCCGGTTCGAACATTCTTGAGCAACTGGCGCAACGTTACCAGGCTGAATGTAATGATCCTGGTGCAGCACCAATTAGGACACATGTGTCGAAAAATACTAAGTCGGAATTGTATTATATTTCCAACCGTTTGGATCACTTAAAACGTGACCTTCATGTCAACCCAATTAAAACTCATGTTGATTTTTCCTGTTACAAAGCACAAACTCTTCACGTATTGGGAAGAGCGCGTCGACTAGCGAATTCCGCTCCTGCTGTGACCGAGCAAACTGAACAATTGGTGTTTGAGCTTGAGGGATTGGTGTCATTGGTCGAGTCACAGCCGGAGATTGAAGGGGTTAGGGGAGATCCGGGTGAAGTTCCTAACGGCGATAAATCGCTAGAAGTCATCATCAAGGACGGTAATATATCTAATTTAACTGGTACTATTCCAAAAATACCTAAAACTGCAGGCGAAGATTTGTCGAATGCTTTGGACCTGCGGAGTATTCCCGGATCGGTCTTTACACATTCCAAAACTAAGGTACTTCCTTTAAATGAAGACTATTGTTGCGACACCATGGGTGGTGATCCTATAAATGCCATGTCCAAGCAAATAGTTGCAGGAAAGGATAATGGTTTAGCTAGAGCTATGCCAAAGAAACCATTCACTGCTTATTCAAGTATACACTTATCTGATGGTTTTAAACGGTCTGGAAAACCAACCATTACTACGTTAACACATAAAAAATCTTGTGATGCTCTCACCTTGAATCGCAATTTTCGGCATCCACACTCGAGTGGATTGGATACTCCTTTGCGTCCTTCGTCTGGCACTTTTCAAGGGGGTAGGGAGGATCCGTGTTCCTCGCAGCAGTTTGGCGTTGACCAACTTCGGCCTCCCTGTCGTAATGCTACCAGTGGTAATACGACTCGTACTGCTGGGGAGAATAGAAGAAGTCCCAACAGAAGTCCAGTTTTCAAATGGCGAATGTCTTTTGATGGTACTTCAGGCTTGGATATATTAGAATTTATATTCCGTACTGAATCTCTGGCTCATCTATAGCTAAGGGGGTCCTTGGCTGAACTGCCTGTGTATTATATTCTTAGTTTTTTTAAAGAAAAACTTGAATAAAATACGTTGTCTTGGAATGAGTTTTTTTGCTTTGGTTTTTATTTTTTATATCTTCTTACACTCTTTATTTTTTATAATTATTTTATTTTTGCTTTCTTATAACCTTTTTATTTCTTAAAAAATACTTCCATCTCTCGTTATCTCTAAGAAAAACTGACATAAAAAATATCTGTTTATTTTAAAAACAATTCTAAAATCTGGCCTACTTTTAAATTTAATTTTCGTATACGTACAGCACGGTACAGTACGGCGGAGTGTTTTCTGGGAAAGGCTGGGATTCCTTTCCACTCAATGCCTACGCATATTTCAACTGCGGATGGGCGACAACAACCAGTATTGGGTCATGTGCGAGTCATAATCAAATATGGCGCAAAAGCACGGATGATGCGTCTCCACATTGTTCCTGGCTTGCAACAGTCATTATATCTCGGCATTGACTTTTGGAAAAAGTTCGGTTTATCACCTGTCATGATTAGTGAATTAAATTCATTGCCGAACATACCCCCGGTGTGCTCACAGAAACACGACTTGTCAACAAGAGATGAGGAAAGACTGGGAACTGTAATTGATACATTCCCACCATTTAATAAACATGGACTTGGTTGTACGGGGCTGGTCAGTCACGAAATAGAAGTGGGAACTAACAAACCAATTAAGCAAAGACATTACGCAGTTTCGCCGGCCGTACAGAAGTCTCTGTATGATGAACTTGATCGGATGTTGGACTTAGGAGTCATTGAGGAGAGTCACAGTTCCTGGTCTTCTCCTGTAACTCTTGTGCGAAAAGCAAACGAAAATCGCGTCTATATCTGGATGCACGGAAATTGAATTTGGTCACATTTCCTGATGCTTTTCCGTTGTCACTGATCGATGGTCTTTTGAGCAGATTGCAGGAAACCAATTTTATATCCGCTATCGATTTAAAAGACGCGTTTGGCAAATTCCCTTGACAATAGAATCACGCGATAAAACTGCATTCGCCGTTCCCAGAAGACCACTGTACCAGTTTTCGGTTCTGCCGTTCGGATTATGTAACGCCCCCCAAACAATGTGTAAACTCATGTGCAAAGTAATACCTCATCAATTGCATGACCGCGTTTTTGTCTACCTCGACGACTTGCTGATTACTTCTTCTACTCTCAGTGAACACATAGAGCTCCTGGGTTTCGGCTCTATTCAGTAATGCGGGACTCACTATCAATGTGAAGAAGAGTAAATTTTGTATGCGGGAGGTTAGGTATGTTAGGTTTGTAGTTGGAGATGGTTGTTTGCGTGCAGATCCTGATAAGGTGGCCGCTATACAAAGTTTTCCTCGTCCCAATAGTGCTAAAAAGGTGCGCAGCTTTCTTGGTTTGTGGCTGGTACCGTCGTTTCATGCCAAACTTTTCATCCTTAAGGCGATGACACAATGGTGGCTTCGGCTCTCGCTCCGGCTTCGGAGCCGAAGCCAGCTACTTGAAATCGAAGCCGACTATGACACAATGGCGGCTTCGTAGATTCGTAAAGAAGTAGTTAAATACAGAGAGAATTGAAGAAAAATAAAATGAATAATAATAAAAAAATAATTCAAATAATAAATACTGCTTCATAATCACAACTTTAATTTATATTATTAAGTTTTCAAATGTATAGAAAAACTTTTTAATTAATTAAAAAACAATACAATACAATACAATAAAAAAACACAAAAATGAATTAAAATAAAAGCCACTCACTAGGAATACCAATTTCCTCGCTTATTCTTTTCCACACTTTTTCCTTTTTAAAATTATTTTTGTAATCTTTGTCGCTTTTCACGTACAACAAGGAATTTTCCTTCACCATTTCAATCAATTTTTCTTCGTATGACATTGTGAAGCCGCTGAAAATCAAATATGAACTGATAGCGGCTGCGTCTCCCAAATCGAAGCCGGAGCCCCCATTGGGTTATGTAGCACTGCCATACTCACATTTGATTTGGACAGGCTTCGGCTCCGAAGCCGGAACGAGAGCCGAAGCCACCATTGTGTCATCGCCTTTAGCAAGTCCTCTCACGGACCTCTTGAAGAAGAATGTGAAATTCCTTTGGAACAATTCAGCAGAGACAGCCTTTAATCGTTAAAGGAATGTCTAATTACATCCCCTGTATTGGAAAACCCAGATTTCTCCCGTCCTTTTTACATCCAGTGTGATGCCAGTACCACCGGAGTTGGTAGTGTGTTGTTTCAACAGACGTCAGACGGAGATGAGCATCCCATTGCATTCATGTCACATAAGTTGAATGGTGCTCAGAGAAATTATAGTATTACGGAACTGGAATGTTTGGCAGCTGTATTAAGTGTCAAGCGCTTCCGTCCTTACGTTGAAGGATTGGACTTTACGATAATCACCGATCATGCTAGTCTTAAATGGCTCATGGGCCAAAAAGATCTATGTGGCAGACTGGCACGGTGGAGCCTTAAGCTTCAGGCCTTCAAATTTCACATCAAATTTCGAAAGGGTAAGGAGAATGTGGTGGCCGATGCTCTGTCTCGCGTTTTCGAGGACATGCCGGTGGGAATTGGTCTAGTTGGAATCAATGATGGAACGGCATACACTACTATGCCTACAAGCGTTGTCGAGACTATTGATTTGCAGTCTCCCGCCTTTCAGGACAAGTGTGATGTGAATTTGCACAACAATTTCCTAATCAATTGAAAATACAATACATTCTGCATTCTTGCATTATTCAATTGACCCAAAACCCATCGCTCAATTAATCAATCACAATAAATGCGATCGATTAATTGCAATTAAGCAAAACATACGCTAAACAAAATATATGTCACAACCTTAAGAAGTGACTGTAATTGTTTACATGCGTTTGTTTACATTTTTGCAACCAGCGTAATACGGGTCAATTATATTGCGTCACATCTTTCTGCCGGAGTTAAGCTCATAAGTGCAAATAAGCGGTTTAGTTTTAACGTGTTTAATGTACATTAATATTAATTTAGTTTAGGCTAGCAAATTCACGTTTGTATAAATTAAGTAGCGATACTCCAATAAACAATCAATTGATTTAGTTAAACACAAACAACAAGTAGTCTTTTATTTCACTTGGCATCTGCTGTTTACAGCTGCGCCCATCGTACCTACTAACGGACATCTGCTGTTTACAGCTGCGCCCGTCTTAGTAGCGGAGGTCTGCTTTTAAGCTTCTCCTATCTTATCTACGGTCATCTTGATGATACATAACGACGAGAGTTCATCATCATTTACTACCACATGGCAACCGTATATATATATATATGTAAAGAAACTATATTTCTTTAATTTGTCAGTAAAACAGTGGCCATTGCAGCTTACGTCTCAAGTTGACAGAATTAAAATTGTATAAAAAAGGAATTGAGAATTTAAGTAATAAACTTTAAATGTCGATTCTTTGTTTGCAGGTAGGATAATGTAATTATTGTTGTATGTAAATAAAAAATAAAAATAAAATTCTTTGTTTGCAGAGCAACACAATTGTTTATTAGAAATTTACAATTCCTAATAAATTTGGAGATATATATATATATATATATAATATTGTCTTACAAAACGACATTTCTAGTTGAAACCAAGAAAAATGGAAAAACTACGGTTTAAATTTGTAGTATTGGGGTCAACGGACGGAAAAACGAATGTGATATGCATGACCTCTATTGAGACACCAGACGGACGTGTTTTTGAGGTCCCAGATGAATTAAAACCAGCAGGTAAACACACTGCGATAGCGTCTTCAGACGTATTTACGAAAATCAAGAATTCACTTAAAAAAAGACATCAAACACGCACAGTATGGATCCATCTAGATACGGATTTAAGGAAAATATATCTGGATGAAGAGGAAAATTTACAGTTTGGTGACCAGTATTTAGATGAGATTATAGAAGGGACAATACCTTCACACAATAACACAAATAGCAATGCACCAGAAAGAAAAAATATCGGAAAAACTGCTGAAAGGTTTTTGATAGAAAAATTTTCAAATAAAACATCAAATGCTGACCAATGGATTAGTGAATTTGAGACTGAATGTGGAAGATTTGAGATTCTACAGGATGAAGAGAAAATTGAGATTTTAAAACATCTACTAGAAAAACAGCGCCTAGATTGGTATAGCAGTATGTTAATAAAATTGACGGTGAATTCCAAATGGGCAGAATGGAAAGACAATTTTTGTGAAACATATGGAAATAAAGGTTGGTTCCAAGTCAAATATGCATTTACATTTAGATTTCAAGCTGGATCGTTACTCGAATATGCCACAAAAAAAGAAAGATTGTTATTAGAGGTCAACAAGCACATCGACACCGAAACAATGATAAATCTTATTGTAATGGGATTACCAGATTATGTAATGGAAAAAATTGATAAAAAAAACTGTAAAATCAACCGCAAGCCTCTACAATGAAATAGGGAAACATGAACATGTAGTGAGCAAAAAGAATTTCAGCAAAAATAAAATAAAAACATATGATTATAAAGGAAAGTGTGATAAAATACAACCATGTAAAACTTGTGAAAAATTAAATAAAGGTATTCGGTTCCATCCTGAAGAAAAATGCTGGTTCAAACAGACAGAAGAATATAATTATAAGGGAAAAAATAGTAAAACCGTGAACAATTCAGTGATTGATGTTGAACTCAATTATGACGATAAAAAAAACGAATAATGACACCATTAATTAAAGTCAAACTATTATTAAATGCACAATTGGAAACATCTGAAATATATGATTCAGGCTCAAACGTTTCTATAATTAATTCCAAGTTAATAAAACCGAAAAGAGATGATGATTCAAAAAGTGATAATTTAATCACAATTAATGGTGTTAAAAAGACAATTGGTTTGACAACTATAAAGATAAAAAAAATTTGATATTGAAGAAAAAGCGAACGTTTATATAATTGATGGAGAAGAATTTAAATACGATTTTCTAATTGGACTGAATATCATAAAACAATTTAGACTGGTTCAAGATGAGAATTTGAAAGTCACTCAAAAATGAGAAGAAATAAAAATAGAAGAAAAAGATCCTATGAATGAAAATGGTAATAAAAACAACACTTCTAAGGAGGTGAAAAATGAAACAAACCCATGTTCTATAAATTTTAACGAACACATAAAAGAAGATTTCAAAATATGTATGAGTAATTTAAACACTCAAGAAAAGTCAGAAATACACAAACTGATAGATACGTACAAATCAATATTTGCAAAAGACAAATATGACATTGGCACGGTCAGAGAATATGAAGCACGTATTGATCTACTCATTGACAAATATTGTAGTAAAAGGCCTTATAGATGTTCAGTTGAAGACAAAAAGGAAATAGAAGAACAAATAGCAAAGTTACTTCACAAAAATCTTATAGAGGAATCTTGTAGTCCATTTGCGGCACCAGTAACTCTGGCTTTCAAAAAAGAAGACAACAAAAAATCAAGATTATGTATAGATTTTAGAGATCTAAATAAAATAGTGGTACCTCAAGCTCAACCATTTCCATTGATCGATGACCTAGTAATTAAGACAAGAAATTCAATATATTTCACAACACTGGACATCAATTCAGCCTTCTGGTCAATCCCGCTAAGAATTGAAGATAGAAAGAAAACTGCCTTTGTAACGCAGGAAGGGCATTATCAATGGACATGTTTACCTTTTGGTTTAAAGACATCACCAGCCATTTTTCAAAGGATACTAAGTAACATTTTAAGAAAGTATAAGCTTAATAATTTTGTAGTAAACTACATAGATGATATTCTAATATTTTCTAAGACATTTTCGGAGCACATTAACCATCTAACACAATTGTTAGAAGCTATAAAAACGGAGGGTTTTAGACTACAATTTACAAAATGCACATTTGCTTCAGACTCCGTGAAATATCTCGGTCATATAATACATAATAATACAGTACGGCCAATAAGAGATAATTTAGTTTCAATAAAAGATTTCCCAATACCGAAAACTCAGAAAAATGTTAGACAATTTCTGGGGAAAATTAACTTCTATCATGAGTATATACCGAAAAGTGCAGTAATTTTAGAACACCTTCATAATTTACTTAGGAAAAACCAGAAATTTATTTGGTCTGCCGATTGTCAAAAATCTTTTGAAGACATAAAAAACTTATTGTGCTCACAGCCAATCTTAGAAATATTTGATCAGAGTTTGCCGATAAATATTCACACAGATGCATCTTTAGAAGGTATTGGGGCAGAATTAAAACAAACACAACCAAATGGAAAAGACAAGCCAGTGGCATACTTCTCAAAAAAATTAAATCAAGTACAAAAAAAGAAAAAGGCAATTTATTTAGAATGTTTAGCTACTAAAGAAGCAATAAGATACTGGCAATACTGGCTAATAGGTAGGTCATTTACAGTATATTCCGACCATAAACCATTGGAAAATTTAAATATTAAAACTAGGACAGATGACGAATTAGGAGATTTAACATATTACTTATCAAAGTATGATTTTAATATAAAATACGCTCCGGGAAGAGAAAATATAGAAGCAGATTGTTTAAGTAGGAACCCAGTATTGGATGCAAGTGAGGATACAGAGGAACAATTAAAAATTGTAAACATGATAAAATTGAATGATATTATTACAGATCAGGAAAACAATGAAGACATACAAAATAATAAATCAAAATTAATATCAAGATACAATGTTTACTATAAAAACGTTAGAAAACGTGAAAAAATTATTTTATCAGAAGATTTCTGTAAAAAACTTATAAGAGATGTACATGAAAATATGTTTCATTTAGGTGTAAAACAAATACTAAAGAAAATAAGTACATTATATACAGCAAAAAATTTAACGATAAATATTGAAAGACATTGCAAAAGCTGTGAGATATGTAAAAAAAATAAAACAAGAAGACAGGATAAATATGGTCTAATGTCACATTTAGGTCCTGCAACAAAACCTTTTGAAATAGTCTCAATAGACACGATTGGAGGTTTTGGAGGCTCACGATCAACGAAAAGATATTTACATCTTTTAGTGGACCACTTTACACGACATGCTTATATTGTTACCTCAAAAACCCAAAGTGCTAATGACTTTGTTAAACTAATCAATAACGTAACAGATTCTGATACAATTGGAATGCTTCTCGCCGATCAATACCCGGGAATCAACTCAAAAGAATTCAAAACATTTTTAAAGGAAAAATCGATACCAATGATCTTCACAGCAGTAAATGCCCCGTTTTCTAACGGATTAAATGAAAGACTTAATCAGACACTCATAAATAAAATCAGATGTAAAATAAACGAAAAAAGTAAAAAAATAGCATGGACAACCACTGCTCATGACTGTATAGATAAATACAATAATACAGAACATACAGTTACCGGCTATGCACCAAAATACCTATTGGATGGCAAAGACGTTTCTTTTTTACCAAATGAACTAAAAAGTGATAAAACAGAGACTGAATGGATTAGAGATAGAAAAATAGCATTTCAAAATTCAATTAAATCACATAACTACAATAAAAAAATATTTGATAAAAATAGAACTCAATTTAATTTCAATACAGGGGATATGGTATATGTAGAGAATGGAAACAAACTAAATAGAAATAAATTGGATGAGCTGAAGATTGGTCCATTTAAAATTATAGAAAAGATATCAAATTCAATATATAAAATTAATACAGGTCATAAAAAGTCAGAGTCAAATCTCTTTCATATCACAAAACTTGCACCAATATAGCTTAATATAATAAATATTGTATAATTTAGATTTAGTTTTAATTATTTAAGTATAGATAAGTGAAAATTTTTGTGAAAATTTTCTTCCTTGAGGAGGGAGATCTAAAGAAACTATATTTCTTTAATTTGTCAGTAAAACAGTGGCCATTGCAGCTTACGTCTCAAGTTGACAGAATTAAAATTGTATAAAAAAGGAATTGAGAATTTAAGTAATAAACTTTAAATGTCGTTTCTTTGTTTGCAGGTAGGATAATGTAATTATTGTTGTATGTAACTAAAAAATAAAAATAAAATTCTTTGTTTGCAGAGCAACACAATTGTTTATTAGAAATTTACAATTCCTAATAAATTTGGAGATATTGTATTACATATATATATATATACAACCTACATATTTATATTATTACTACACAAGGATTATGTTGAGCGTATGGAAAAGGTTACTCAAAGCCCTAATTTACGTGTTATGAATGGTCACTTACATATTTTTTCATGTCCCCTGGTAATAACGTTTCAAATGATTTAGGTCATTGGAAGCTGTGGGTACCGAGCGGCCTCTTGAGAAGTTACGTCGTCATTATTACTGGCCTAATATGGCATCAGAAGTTCACCAATTTGTTAGTTCATGGGAAGTTTGCAAGCAGATCAAACCATTTAATTTTTTCCCAAAACCCCCTTTAGGTGAAAGGCGTCCGACTGATTTGCCATGGCAATGAATCTTTTGTGATTTTCTTGGACCGTACCCCCGAAGTCGAAAGGGTAACAAATATATTTTTCTTGTACGTGATCACCTCACAAAATTTGTCTTGATTAACGCACTTCCGGAAGCTACCGCTTCCCGAGTGAGTGACTTCTTTGAGCATGAGGTCTTCCATGTGTTCTCGGTGCCTGAGTATTTACATTCTGACAACGGGAGCCAATTTACTTCAAGATTGTTTTCTCAGTTACTGGAGAAATATGGTGTGCATCATATTCTTTCTCCATCCTATTCCCGATTCTGGCAGCAATACGCGCGTACGTCGGTGACGAGCATCGGAACTGGGACGAGCGCTTGAGTGAGATCGGGTTCGCTATTCGAAACGTAGTTCATGACTCAACCAAGTGTTCGCCTCATTTTCAAATGTTCGGAGTGCAGCCGGTGACGCATGGGGGTTCGTACAAGCTTCTCCGCGAATAGACAGGAGATTTGGAGGGTTCCATAGAGCACATTCCCAGAAATCATAAACTGCAGATAGTTCGGGAAGGGGAAAAGATTAATTTGATCAATGCTTACCATAAATATTCTCGGAGGTATAATCTACGGGCTCGTACTAGGAATTTTGTGGCTGGACAGCCTGTATTCGTTCGTAACCACGTACAGAGTAGTGTGGTTGGGGGATTTGCGGCTAAGTTTGCTGCACAGTTTATCAAGGCCATTGTTGTGGAATGCTGGACGAGTAGCATATCGACTAAAAACTCCAGAGGGTCGTCCTTTGGGAGTCTTCCATGCGCAAGATATTAAGCTAGTCACAGAAATCTCTGCTGGAGTTCTTTGTCTTTTCCTTTGGGGTTTTCTTTTTCTTTCTTTTCTCACTTCACACCTTTAATCGGAAATCTCCAAAATGATTGAAGCGGTCTGCTGTTGTATTTACGTCAGGTGGTGTGCAGATTCCGGATTTGAGACCCTTTTCATAGTGGGTAGTCCCCACGTTGGGCGCTCGCACTTTTGGTTGCCAGGCAAGTCTCTACATTTTGTTTTTTGGTTTTGTTTACGGAGCCCGGCTTTTGAGACTCTTATCTCTGTGGGTCGTCCCCACGCTGTAACGAACAGCTCTAAACCATAAATCATGTTCCAGAATATTAGGTTTTCATAAATGAAATGCGGTATGAAAGCACTAAACGTTTCAAAGTTGAAAAAATTTCTAGTCGCAATCATGGTTCGCAGGGCATTACATTTTTATACCCTAGATGAAATCTATAGGGGTATACTAGGTTTGTCATTCCGTTTGTAACACCTCGAAATAATGATGGTAGAGCAAAATGAATTGGACACCCACGCATAATATTAAAAGTTATTTTGATTTTTGCATGTCCGTCTGTCCGTCCGTCCGTGCGCATGATAACTCGAGAACGCGTTCACTTAGAAAGCTGAAATTTTGTACACGGACATTAAAAAAAAAAGTAAAATTAAGTTCGAAAATGAGACAAATCGGGCAACTCCTTCGTGGGGTTGCCATACAAAAATGTCGTTTTCCACTATATATTTGGACACTACCTGAGAACACGTCGACATAGAAAGCTGAAATGCGGTACATTGTGTTTTCATAGTAATAGCAAATAAAATTTCAAAAATGGACTAAATCGGGCAACCCCTTCTTGGTGTTGCTATATACATTTTTTGTTTGTTTTTTACATACATATACTTTGAAAACGATCAGTCCTAGACATTTTTATTGTACTAAAGGCTTCTTCAGAATAAAGTAAATTTTTCAAAAAATAATTTTTTACTGTGGCAAATAAATACGCCGAGGATTGACTTTTCTATGGTAAATTTTTCAAAAAATATTTTTTTACTGTCGCAAATTTAAATACCCCGGAGTGTGCCTTTTTATACGCTAGATGAAATCTAAAGGGGTATACTAAGTTTGTCATTCCGTTTGTAACACCTCGAAATAATGATGGTAGAGCAAAATGGATTGGACACCCACGCATAATATTAAAAGTTATTTTGATTTTTGCATGTCCGTCCGTCCGTCCGTGCGCACGATAACTCGAGAACGCGTACACTTAGAGAGCTGAAATTTTGTACACAGACTTTTAAAAAAAAAAGTAAAATTAAGTTCGAAAATGAGACAAATCGGGCAACTCCTTCATACAAAAATTTCGTTTTCCGTTATATATTTGAACACTGCCTGAGAACGAGTCGCCCTAGAGAGCTGAAATTTGGTACGTGGTGTTTTCACTGTACTAGCAAACAAAATTTCAAAAATGGACTAAATCGGGCAAACCATTCTTGGTGTTGCCATATAAAAAATTAGGTTTTTTATGTATACTGTGAAAACGATCAGTCCAAGACATTTTTATTGTACTAAAAACTTCTTCAGAATATGAAATCCTATAAAATTGGTTATAATCATTTTTTCTGTCCGACGAGCCGTTCTAGAAATATATGCTAGAAACCAATGCAAAAAATCAAAATTGCTCAAATGGGTGACCATACGAAATTTCATACGGGCATTCATCTAGGGTATCATAAGCATTGGTCTTAGACCAATTCTAGTTTTTTCACTTGTTTTTTTCTCTTTTCAGTCTCCTTCTTTCTTTTTACATCGAATCAGTGGGAATATGCCGAGAGTTCCAAGAATTATTATGTACCTAACAAATTATAGTACATAAGAGGGCGCATTTGCATGACCTAATAAGGTAACATATTCGGGAATTGGATGAAGTGTTTGAGGTTGAGGAACTGGGAATAAGTAAGTGACGCCGGTCAGTAAGGATTTTGGGGATGATAGTTGAGTTTCGTTTGGTAAGCTGAAACAATTATATGGGGCCTGGAAAAAGTTATGTGAAAAAAGTTATAGGTATTGTTTTTTTTTTTTTTGTATCTCGGGGAAGT
This sequence comes from Dioctria linearis, assembly GCA_963930735.1. Taxonomy (NCBI): domain Eukaryota; kingdom Metazoa; phylum Arthropoda; class Insecta; order Diptera; family Asilidae; genus Dioctria; species Dioctria linearis. The sequence continues at coordinate 147,609,192 of OZ005740.1, read as the reverse complement.
AATTGATTTAGTGGATAGTTGCGAAAAAGTACAAGTTATTGAAAAGGCCGAGTGCCTGTTTGGTGAAGAAAAATTTCAAATAGTGGGGAAAGAAAAGGAAACCCGGGAAAATCAAAGGTTATAGTTGGTGTAATGGAAATAACGAATTTTCTTTCAACGAACGAGGAGTAAACGCGATATAGCTGTGCATTCTAGGAGGAGAAGGGGTATCACAATTTGAAACTAAAGTATTTTTGCGACATACCAAAAAGGAATAAGGTATTGCTTGTTTTGGGTAATATACGATCAATGTTAATCACTTGTAACATATGGAAAGAGAAAGAAAGGGAAAAAAGGTATCGTTTGTCATTTGTAAAATTCAATACAATTATTTTTGCGACATACCTATAGGGAAAAAGGTATTGTCGTGTGTTATTTGTAAAATTATATTGAAGTACAATTATTTTTGCGACATACCTATAAGGAAAAAGATATTGTCGTGTGTTATTTGTAAAACTATATTGAAGTACAATTATTTTTGCGACATTTCCAAAAAGGAAAGATATTATTCAGTTTTATTTGAACACAAAAAAAAAATCCTATTCAATTAATTTCTTTTTGCGACATACCTAGAAGGAAAAGGCATTGTCGAGTGTTATTTGAAAGAAATTATATTAAATTACAATTATTTTTGCGACATTTCCAAAAAAGGAAAAAGGTATTATTCAGTGTTATTTGAACACAAAAATCCTATTCAATTAATTTGTTTTTGCGACATCGTAGGAAAAAGGCCTTGTCGAGTGTTATTTGTAAAATTATATTGAAATACAATTATTTTTGCGACATACCTAAAAGGAAAAAGGTATTGTCGAGTGTTATTTGAAAAAAATTATATTAAATTACAATTATTTTTGCGACATTTCCAAAAAGGAAAGAGGTATTGTCGAGTGTTATTTGAAAAAAATTATAATAAATTACAATTATTTTTGCGACATTTCCAAAAACAAAAACGGTATTGTCGAGTGTTATTTGAAAAAAATTATATTATATTACAATTATTTTTGCGACATTTCCAAAAACGAAAACGGTATTGTCAAGTGTTATTTGTAAAATTATATTGAATTATAATTAATTTTGGCGACATATCTAAAAAGGAAAAAGGTGTCGGCCTAGTATTTTTCTTTTCTTCGTAGTATCAAAACAAGTAACATATATACGGTCAGTTCTCTTAAAATTTGAGTTTGTCAATAAAGTTCAATTGTGTTATCACCTTCTTTTATTTAAGAACGAACACCGTGGAGGTGAAATTTCAGTGGAGCATGTATTCTTCTATTATTATGCATTAAATCTTTTCAGTGTAGGGGACTGACTGTTGCGATGAGTTTCGAATTCCGTCAACGTATGTAGCTGGTGTGTGTGTGTAGTATGCAAGGGGAGGTCAAACGTCTTAAGGATGGGGCCGTCAGTGGTTTGACCATTGGGGAGGTCGAGAGCGTTGGGCTCATTAGCTGCGGTCCGGAGCTCCAATAACAGCTGGAGTTTCTTGTAGTTCCTCTCTCTCTCTCGTCTCTCTCTCGTTCACTTCTAGGTTCATTTTAATAAGCGCGATATGGGGTCCATATGGCTACTTTTGGCATAATTTCTTCTGATATTATCGGTAAAAGGTGCATGGTGAGAGATGGTTTTGGTCCGTCCGTCTGAGTCATGGAGGGCTAGTCCTCCGTAGTTTTATTTTTATTTGCACAGCTAACTAGCACTTGAAGGAGGCAGATGACAGGAACCTACCCCAACTGACTGATCGCTAGAGGCAAATTGCTGTGCGGTCATCTGCAATACTCCTGACGGTTAATTTTTTGTAACACAAGTCGCGCCTTGCTGCTGGTCTGTGGGGTCGGGAATTCATGCGCAGGGATATAGTTTGGATATCTTTGTGGGTGGTGGCCTGATGTCGTGGAGTGGTTGACGGAAGACTTCTTGTTTCCTTACAACTATAAAGCAAGGACTTAGAGCAATGATGTCGGAAACCGGTGATTTAAATACGAAACTTTCTCGCCTTTCATTACAACTACGAAAAATACCTAATACAGTTACGGGAGTCAGTCCTGCAGAACTCATCTTCAAATGGCCAATCAGAAGTCGAATTGATTTGGTTAAGCGCGACATTTCAAAAGAAATTAGTGAGAAACAAATTCCTATAAACACTAAAGCTATTCGCACATACTGAATTGGGGACATGGTGCAAGCGCGAATGTATACTAATAAAAATTGCGAGTGTAAATTCGTAATAATATGCGCGCGAAGAGGAGAAAGACATTATGAAGTTCTTATCGATAATATAACGTATACGCGCCACATTGTGAATATAAAAATGATAATAACAGTAATAAAAGAAATGACATAGACTTGACAAGAACGGAAAACGATGACAATGTACGAAATAATGGCAATGATCCGTGCAAAGTCAAGCCTCCAGAGCTAATAACGCAAACAGCTGCCCAACCAGGAACAATAAGAAATCCTAACGACAGTGTGGAATCATCGAACGAATCACAAATCCTTACACCTGACACGCCGACTGACAGTGCTGACGCCGTTTCGGATACTAGGGGGAAACTATTATATTATATATTTAGAAAAAAAAAAAATTAATTAATTAATTGCATCTAGAAGTTATATGACTAGAGTTGCACAGTCAGTTGGTCTAATTCACTGTCATGATTGATTTTTATACATAAAAACATTTATAACGTGTCGATTGTGTGGTTGGGGCCAGCAGAGGAAGGCAAAACCTCTGCGCCTTCATAAGGATATTGGTAAGTGGTGTACAGGTCTCTTCAGGACCGAATGTGTGCTACGGCCTTTTGTTTAGCCAGGCACGAATTTATTTTGTATATGGCTGGTCTTCGTGGAACCTCCCCACAATCTCCGCCAATAGCCGAGGCGAGCTAGCGTGCCGCCCTGCAGTCAACGCTGTCCACCGAGTGATCTGTCAGCTAATGCTGACAGTCTGGACTTCACGTCCAAACCATTCACTCTACATACTACCATAACATTGTAGATCAAATCAAATCAAAAAGAATTTATTTATAAGCCCCTGCTTGAAGCAACTTCAACGTTGGGCAGTACGACATTAGCAGCTTAGTATAACAGCAAAATAACATAAATCAATGTAGCTGATCAGACCATAGGCCATCCCGATATTAGACATAATGAAAAAGAAAATGAGATAGCATTGTGTGATCAGTTGGACGATAAAAGTCCTTACATAAATGAAAAACTTAGTATACTAAATGATTTCTTCTGAAGTAGGCAGATAAATAGAAAGATATGCGAATGCGGACCGATGATCGGACGAACAGCCAGACAAAGGGACGTTATAAACACAATCTTACTACATCTTAAATATGAAAATTAATTCGTGTTAGTAAATTGAGCACCTCTGAACTTACATATATATGGATATAATGCCCATTTGTTAAAAACAGGATTCATAAGTCCTACAGCTCCTCACTGTGCTCTGTCAATGAACTGACCATGAGAATAGAATAGAAAAGAATAGAATAGAAAAGCAAAGGTAATTCATTTTATTTGGTGTATATAGCTAAGTTTAATTTTAAATTCCGGCTCTAGTGTTCATTGGTTACCGCTACTATATATACTGTTTAGTCCCTATTCCATTTATTTTTATTTTTATCTATTTTTTTTTTTCGACACTATGTTATATCATACTACAAATCTTTATATTTTTACTATTATTATTTTCATTTTTATGGATTTGCTATTGTATAATTTGTCTATAATTTTTCTTTTGCTGCTCCAAAGTTACTCTAGGCTACTATGGCTGCTCTAGCCTCCACTAGTCTTAATTGCTTATGCTTGGTTTTGCCACAGTAGCCCAGCTCTGTCAAAGCTGTCAAGCGAGTAGGATGCTTCTGTAAAGAGACTATACTTTCTCTTTCAACAGATTTAACTAAACACTAGTCAATTTCTAATAGAAAGGTTCCTATGTAAATCTAAAGTGGAAGAAACAGAGCTTACAGCATGCACAAACTTGCACTAGAGGAAGAGGGACAAAATGACAATCAAAACTATTTCTGCAAGAAAAAAAGCTAAAAATAATTTGTTCCACTTCCCATGCTTTTCGGCTTGGTAGAACTATCAAACTGTCACAAACATTATTACAGTCATTTTGCCTGTTACACTGTCCATGGAAGACACTTTGTAATCAATGGAACAATACATTTGCAGACTGGTGCTGAGATGTGTACTTACATAAAACTAATACTTCTCCCAACCAGCTACTGTTCGTTCATTTACTTCCGTATCATACTTAATAGTTCCCTCTTATGGGAGAAACTTTGAAGTTTTTTTTTCTGTAATTAAAATTCTAAAATTCACTTTCCGTAGTTTTTTCTAAGCTGGGCTACTGTATAAATATACTGTGGTTTTGCTATATTTATCTACTATGTAACTCGCTATGATGTACCCAGCGCTTGGCGTGCCTTTGGCACAGGTACTCAAATAAATAAATGTTTATATGTTTGTAGAACCTCATCCTACGATACGTTACAACGTTAGGTACATCGAGTAAGTAATAGAAAGTTGGTATAGTCGATAGAATCAAAGTTTATAAAACTAACAAAGGAGCAACGAACAAACTCATTGCAGTATAAATTAATATTAGTATTATACATGACTTCAAGCAATAAATATTCCGTATATGTAGTGGCCTTCCGATCTGAGACGTGTGTACATATGCATATGTACCTATGTACTACATATCAGTGTTGGGCAAAATGCAATCTGATTGATGATTAATGATTACGATTACAATTTGTAACCTGTAATCATGATTACAGATTGATAATATTAATCAGAAAAGTAATTATTTTTGGCGATTAATGATTGATAATTCGTAACCGTAATCATGATTACATGGCTACATTTTTTGATTACAAATTTGCAAGAGTCTTAAAATTGTAGTTAAAAGAAAACATTGTTGTATTTCTATTCCGAAATCGGTTGGCACATAAACTAATGTTTGTAAGCACATATCTGTAGTGGGATGGTAATGGAATATCTGATATCTGTGGATTGCGTTTACCAATTATTAGTAATTAAGAAAGGGAGGTAGAGTTAGAATATTCTGATATCAAAACAATACTGTATCGTTTTGTTAGGTAGTAGTTAGTAAATGTAATCTTTCATCCTCACTCTTGCTGTCATGTCAGTAATATTTACCCATTACAGCGCTTCGAGCATGCTTCTAACTGGTGTACCCATATATACTGCATTTCAGAATAACTCACTTCGTCTTATTGTACAACAGTTGCAATCTGCCCTTGGATTCATTCGAACCAGCATATAACAATTTGGAGCAATATGAAAAGTATGGCAAAATCAAAGCGTTAAAAGGCATTATTGCATTTTCCGTGCTCAACGACTCTCTAATACGCCCCAGAAATCTAATATTTTTTGCTACCTTTTTTTCCACATAATCAAGATCCTTGAATTTAAGTTGATGATCAGATATGTGCGTGGCATTATCAATCGAACCACTTGCATTCTTTATACTGACTCCAATTAATACATAATTCAACAGTGCCTTGGAGTTTTCTACAATAAAAATTCTTACCTACGATCAAAGATTGTTTGTTTTCTTAGAAATCTCTTGATCAGTTTCATTTGTAATCATGTAATCATGATTATGGTTACATTTTCCTAAGATTACTCGATGTAATCATGATTAATGATTGATGGGTAATCATGATTGATTTAATCACGATTATTAATCTGATAACAAATGTAGTTGATTACGCCCAACACTGCTATATATGGCGTTTTTTTTAAATCCAAGCTAAATATAGCATAATAGACACTTAGTGACTCCCTCCCATTCTTGCCAAATATAAGAGGACTGCTTTAATTCCATATGCAATATGATGATAATAATAACAGTAATTATGTACCTCTTACCAAATTCATCAGAATATCCTCAGCGGTTCAAAGCGAACAAAAACACTACATATAATAAGGTAGCAACGAATTTAGAGCTTACCCTTGTCTGCAGAGTCATCCCCAGAATTTTTACCTATCCCATTCTCTTGTTCAATTCCTTTCATCTTCTCTGCGCTGATTTGGCATTTACTGGGGTCAGCTGATACTTCTGTTATTTCTTCAGTTATCGTTTTCGATGTGGAATTCGGGCTGCATGAATACAGAGGATTGATTTCACTCTTTCCGCGTTTTCTTTTTTGTTTATCTTTTGAAAACAGTTTCCATCCACATAAAGTCATATTGACTCATTTTTCAAGTATTTCACTCTTAAAGCGCTAATGTACACTAGAAATGTAATTAGCCATGGTGCGTTCGTTTCTAATTGCAACTCAGGTTACTCCTGCAATGAATTTAATGTAATCTCACGCACGATTTTACTTTTATTGGCGTCCTGTCTAGTTGTTTTGGGCAATAAAAACGGCACAAATTCACATTATTTTAATGCTTACGAAAACATGTAGGAATATATTGATAGATTTCCGTCTTGCCAAATTCCTTACTTCCCTAAAAAGTTCTCGTCTGTGTTGGCCAAGGCCGAAATACAATTAAGGCCGAAATACAATTAGGGCCGAAATACAATTAAGGCCGAAACACAATGATGCCGACACGGCATTTACGACGACAAATTAAAAGTTGACCTAATGGCTGTACCCAATGGCGCCGACCGACTTTGTCGCCGTAACCAGAGTTGGAAATAAAGCCTGAATTAAGTATAGTTCACACAAGCGAAGTTACTGTCCCAAGTAGCCTCGTTTTCAGTCCCTCACCTCCTCTTGACATACCTATCAGTACCAGTACCTGGACTTGAAATATTTTAAGTACAAGTCCCGGTACTGGTACTTAAAAACATTTCAAGTACAAGTCCCGGTACTGGTACTTTAAAATTTTTCAAGTACAAGTCCCGGTACTGGGGGCCTATTCTTGTATTACGAATGGTTTTTACGAATTCGTTATATAACGAATCGAATACCCCGTTCGTATTCTTGAACCTCATCGTTATAAAGTCGAAGTGGTGAAAAAGTTTTCAACATAACGAGTGTGGTAGGATTAAATCTGTCAATTTACATATTGAATATTGTCAGCTGTTTCATGTTTTAAAATGTAATTTGTAAAAAATGGCTAGCTTCAGTCAATTGTCATTATTGTTTGCGTCTGAAATCGTTAAATAATCTATGGACTATCAATTAATCATTTCCTGCACCCTTAATTCAAGGCTAAATAGAAAAAATTTTGCAGGAGGACCTCCACCAGTAACATGCAAATGTTTTTTTTGCCGCCGCAGATTTTCCTTTCACCACACATTTTAAATCCTGCTAACTCTGGACATTTTCTATTAGCTTTGTTTTTAATATAATATAAAAAAAAAACTTTTCTAGTTCTTTTGCGCTCCGGGTATGGAATTTAATACTGATTTTATTTTGCCACAATTCCGTGGAATCTTTTGAACTGAAAGAGTTATCGTATTTACCAAATTTTAGTTTCGGGTTTTCCTCTAAAAACTCAATTAGTTTAGTTTTTTGAGCTTATGAAATTTTCGCACATCTTTTATCTCCTATTATCACCCGTAAAGTAGCAGCCGATTCACTCTTCGTTTGGCATAACGAATGGTTGAACCCACTCGTTAAATAACGAAGGGTTGCGTTCGGTTTATAACGAATGCGGATTTCAAGAATACCACATGTGTCGATTCCGAATGGTTTTGACAGTATGACGAGTACGGAATGTGCCTTCGTTATTCAAGAATAGGCCCCCTGGTACTTAAAAAAAAATTCAAGTACAAGTCCCGGTACTGGTACTTTAAAATTGTTCAAATACAAGTCCAGGTACTGGTACTGTTACTAGTACTTAAGTACCAATGTACTTAAGTACTTTACAGGTCTGTACCTGTAAAATTTCAAGTACAAGTACCAGTACAGTACCAGTACTTGGACTTGAAATATTTTAAGTACAAGTACAAGTCCCGGTACTGGTACTTAAAAAAATTTCAAGTACAAGTCCCGGTACTGGAACTTTAAAATTTTTCATGTACAAGTCCCGGTACTGGTACTTAAAAAAATATCAAGTACAAGTCCCGGTACTGGTACTTTAAAATTGTTCAAATACAAGTCCAGGTACTGGTACTGTTACTAGTACTTAAGTACCAATGTACTTAAGTACTTTACAGGTCTGATGCCAGAAACGTACTCGCACTTTCTTTTTTCTTAGAAATTTTCCTCCGTAATTGCTCTTAATTACATTGCTGCACAATTAATGACCTTTTCAATATGTAACTTTTCACTTGAAACCATTTGCTCTCAAAAATAAATATCTCACATTTCACAAGTTCCACGCCAGATGATATTATAAATGACTACCTGAATCAAAACGTGTACCAATTATATTAAGAAATAATGCAAAGTTTATGTTGTTTTGTTTTATTTCATTGTATATTTTAAAATTCTAATACAAATAAAGTGTAATCTTGGTTCCTATTTAAGTTGGTTTAATTTTGGTTTATGTAATCCATTGCAAGATCTCTCTCGCGCTCATTTTCCAAAAACATTTCTCTTGTCCATATCCTCGTCCTAATATTAAATAGTCTAATACTAGTATACTTGCAATAAACTAAATAGATAGTCATTACAAGTATCAATTTATTAAAATAATCATATTTAATTATCATTTTTTTGTTGAATCAAACAACCATAAACCAAAAACCGCAATTGACGTTTACAGAAATGTCATATTTTGCTCGCGGGCTTGTGCTGCTGTAATGCCATCGATACACTCGGACTCGACCGCAAAATAGTTATTTGCGGTGCTGCCGCTGTTGCTGTCGCTGTCGAGCAATCTGAATCAGGCTTAATTCAACTTTTGTCGTCGTTGTCGTCGTAATATGATTTTGACAACTGAGAGTAATGAGCAAAAAATTTCTTTCGAGGAGCAATTAATTAATTTAGCGAGGGAAATGAAGTATTTTTATACCAAAAGAAATTCTCAATATCGAAATACTTATTTAAAAGAAAAAAAATGGAAAGAAATTGGAGAAAAGTTGAAAATAAGTGGTAGATGATATTTTGTAATCCACATCATAAACTCAGTGTTAATCATTGAGTATGTTTACATGAATACTTTGAAGTATTAGGTTTGTTCGATGAAAACACCAGGTAAGCCCCGGGCTACACCGGGCTGTACTATCTTGTTTTTTGAAAATCCTGGGCTTACACGGGGTTACGGAAACTTGTTCGATGAAAGCCCGGTGTTTCTGATTTCGTGCCCCGAACTTGCACTAAAAATTTCTAGGGGTAAACGTTTGACATTTGTCATTTGTGAACTGTCACATGGAATTTGTTCGGTAATTGCGGTTGAGTTCTGTATATACAAGTGAAAAAATCGTGGAGCTCATACCAAATTCAGATTATATAAGGAAGTTGGATAAGAAATTAGATGACACAATACCCATCAATGATATGCACAAGGAAATTCGAATGAAAATTATAAGGGAATATTTGAGGAGGCGATTAAGTTCGAAGAACATGGATGAAATTTTAAGATCTGCCTTTCTAGTAAGAAATTTGATCGTAAAAATGTTTCTTTGCCATTATTAACAAGTAATTTTTATAGACTTGACGTTATCCCTGCAGCTACCAAGCAAATAGATTTGAAGCAAACATATAAGAAATTCTCTAAATTTTTAAATGAGATGTCAGGAAAGGGTTTAATAGTGGCTCGAAAAGAAGCCAACGGGATAGAAAAAATCATTTCTGTAGAGTTTGATCATCCAAACTATTAATTTTATACCTAGTGACAAAACATCTGATGATAAAAGTGAAAATAGTGCAGCAGTTTCTTACAGAAATGATGGAGCTATATGTGGTGACAGATGAACCAATTGTCATTTTTTCAAATTAAAGTTACAGAAAAGGCGATAATATCGATGTAAAAAAGCTAATAAAAGAATATGTAATTAGGAAAAAACTGAGAAATATTTTTTGTGCATTTCAATATTTATTTATTCTTAAATTTTTAATTATTTCACATCTTTTATAAATAAATTTTCACAAATCACTGGAAATTAGAAGTTAAATTATGCTCAGGAGAACTGTCAGAGAAATGTCATTATTACATTTTTTACCCGGTGTTTTAAAAACTTGTTCGATGAATGCACAAAACCCCGGGTAAATTTGGGGAAAATTGTAGGGGAAATTGTGCACGGTGTTTTCATCGAACAAACCTATGCTTGAAGTAATGAAAATATCATGAAAAGGCTCATTCAACGCATAAATTTCAACTTAAGTAATTAGATATTTAAATTCAAGAAAAATTCAAGTCAAGCAAAGCGGCCCACACACGATACAACTGTTGGTCCAACGATAGTTAACCAACCGTTGGACCAACAGTTGTATGGTAGTCCACACACGATACAACTGTTGGACCGATTTCTTCAGCAATAATTTCTTCCGAAATAATGTCATCGGTTGTCAAAAAAAAAAGAAAATGTGCATTTGTTTTTTAGCTGTGATTATGTCTTTGAAAATTAATAATATATCAATAAACTCTTCCCAGAAGTCCTTATACTTAATTGACACTGGTTTGTTTTTTACAACGCATTTACAATAAAAAACTTGACAGCTAATGAAATCGGATCAACGGTTGAACAACAAGCCCACACACCATACAACGGTTGCATATACAACAGCGGTTTACCTGCATGCACATCCAACCATCCAACTGAGCTTGATTGTTGGATGCTTCGTACAATTGGCCCACACACCATACAACGGTTGTATGCCAACACAGATTGGTACAACAGTTGGACCAACAGTTAGTTGTATCGTCTGTGGCCTGCTTAATTGGAATTAATTCCGTCAACCGCCCTACCTGAGCTTCAAGTGGATTTCAAGTCAAGTACTCAAGTATTCATGTAAACGTACTGATTGTTAATTACACTTTTACACTTTTTAGAGCAAGTCCACAGTTTTAACTTCATCTTTATGTGAATTTCAAACATGGCGGATGGTGTAAATTGTCAGATGAACTAGATTTGTGAAAGCTGTCAACCTTGTGTGACATTTAAAAAAAATAGATAAAGTTTGTATTGCTCAAAATGAGCAGAATGAAGTTGATCCAAAAAAGTGTTATGGAAATATCCGAAATGATGAAAGAAGAAATTGAGGACACATTAAACGAAAGAGAAAATAAACGTGTTTGGGTACGAGAATGGATAAACCGAAGATCTGAATTAGGTGCTTCTAGTACTCTTCTTAAAGAACTAATTCTTGAAGATAAGCAGGCTTATCGGAATCATCTACGGTTATCTCCGGAAAATTTTGATTGGCTCTTGCATAAAATCGCGCCTTCAATACAAAGAGCTCATACAAAGCTAAGGAATGCTTTACCGGCACAATTAAAACTAGAAGCGACATTACGTTATCTTGCTAGTGGTGATAGTTTTGCTTCAATTGAATATCTCTACAGGATTCCCAAATCCACATTTTCAACCTTTCTGTCGGAGGTTCTTATGCAAGTTATATGCAAGTTTAGGGGAATATATTAAGGTTAATATCAGTTATAAAAGCTTCTTTATAATGAAATAAAAATTCTTAAAATGCTTATGTGCACTGTTTGTGTTACAGGTGCCTCAGACCACAGAGGAATGGAAAAAAAATTCAACACCAATTTAGTTGTAAATGGGATTTTGTAAATTGCTGTGGAGCGCTTGATGGGAAGCATATGACCATGAAATGCCCTCCCAAAACTGGTTCAGACTTTTATAACTATAAAGGCACCTTCAGTGTTATTCTATTGGCACTTGCTGATGGTGATTATTGTTTCTCATATATTGATGTTGGTAGTAATGGGCGATGCAACGATGCCGCAGTGTTCAGCCAATCAAAATTATCAGAATTTTTGGAGAAAAGGCAATTTGGATTTCCTCAGGACGGTATTATAGTTGCGGACGACGCATTTCCGTTGAAGCCATATTTGTTAAAACCGTACAGCCATTCTGGTAGCTTAACTGAACAGGAAATTATTTTTAACTACAGGCTTTCTCGTGCCCGAAGAATTGTGGAAAATGCTTTTGGCATTATGGCTGCAAGGTTCCAAATATTTCAAAAACCGATATTGGTTTCCTTAAAGACTGTAGACAAAGATGTAAAGGCTTGCTGTGCTTTGCACAATTTTCTTAGGAAAACATCTGCAAAATATTACTCACTTCAAAGGAAATTTAATTCCTGGATCCTGGCGGATGAATTCTTCAAACTCACTACGTCCGGGAAAGTTTGGCACCAACAATGCGAGCAGACTTGCAATGATGACAAGAAATCATTATGCCGAGTATTTTATGAACGAGGGAGCAGTGCCATGGCAAAGGAGAATGGTCGGATTAGAGTGAATACATATCCACTGACGTACTCTACTAATGCATTATGCAGATGGAGCATGTAATGACAATTTGTATGAACATATTTAGAGGAGTATTCCATTAACAATGGAATTTTATTTAAAATTAAAATTTTAACTCATTACGTAAATATTTGAACTAAAAAAAATGGATAGTCATTGCATTATTTCGCTAATTATGTTCTCGCAGATTATGGTTAAATTCTCCGTCTGACAAAGCTATTATATATACTTCTTTAATTATAGGTAAAACTTCTGTTCAAGAGAGAAATAAATTTTTGTTAATACAAATTGTTTTATTGAAAATGATGTTATACATATATCCTGGAACGTTCCTTTCAAAAAACAAAAACAAATTATATAAATTTCATATAGAAAAAGTTAACAAAAACATCTTATATTTCAAGATTTACAAAATAGCCTCATATATGCATATGTTTACAAAACGAAGTAAGTAAAACCATCTCATAATGTTATTTAAGGTTCATCCGTTAATACAATTTCAAACTCTTGCGGGATGTGTTGATACGATTCTTCTTCCATTCTATGCGTCCTAAGAGTCGCTGTTATTTTATCCTGGATGTTATATGCCTTTCTCAGAGGCATTTTCTGCATTTCGCTAGCAATATTTAGCCCAAAATATTCGAATTCATCTTCATTGTCCTTGTTTTGTTGAGTTATTTTCTCAAGTCTTCCAAGAGCGTGAGATATATCTCTCATCCTATTTGTTCGCTGTCGTTTACTGACCTGGACCAAATTATTTGTCGGTTGGTTATCTTCTATTTCTACTTCACTTCCAGGCAAGTCAATTACATCAATTCCCTTAAAGACAGATTTATAAATAGATTTGTATAAACTATGTCACAGCAATTGAAAGTTAATTGTTCGATAATTATTCTTACCAAATTATTTTCTGAGACTCTGGTTACAGTAACATCCTGCAAAAATGAATCTGCCCTACTGAACCATTTGAGTTTTGGAATGTAAACGTAATCAGTCCCCACACCGGATTTCTTGGAACTGGCTATTTTCTTGAGTTCTTGTGCATATACAGTGCGAATCACTGGCACTCTCTTTTTTACTTCGTCTAATGTAAGCCTGCACTTTTGGCTTCTTCCAATAGCTCGGTCCAGGCGATACCCCTTTTTGATCGCACTTTATATTCTGCCGATCGCATATTCCACAATATCTGAAATCTTTCGAATATTTCAACAAATTGCAGGATTTCTTCCCCACTCCACTTTGTACTACTCATATTCTTTATAATCTTTTAGTATCCCTATAATACAAAGATAAAATGGAAGAAAAATTATTTGCCAGTCTTATAAATTAATTAAACTTTTAGTCAATTACATATATGTCTAATAAAAACTACGTTTTCTATTAATACTCCTCTCTAAATATGCCTGTTAATATAATTTTGAAAGAAGTGACAGCAATCAGCTGTTTTAAGTTAACGTTCCACTTAAGTTCCACTTCAGACAAATGCCTGCAAAAGTAGTTCCACTTCAGGCAAATTCCCGCAAAAATACTTGACGAATCTGAACATGAACTTGCTCATATGCAGCAATCTAATTGTGCAAGTAACTTGCGGAGTCTAAACGGGCCTTAACACTGGGCGGCAGCGCCATATCTTAATTTCCCTTACATTTTACAGTTGAGTTATTTGCTTGTAATCTCTGCCGGTTTGCAATAAAATTTTAAATAATAATAAAAAATATATTTTCTTTTCCTTCAAGTCCACATTTTTTTAATATAAAATCATTTATTTTCAGAAATTTAAATATCGTTTCATTTTGTCATGTTTTTTCATATTTTCTGGCATATTGGCAGCAATGGAGCAACAGCGTTAAATTTAGTATAGATGGGCCGACGACGACGCCGGTGTGGGTAATGTAATGCATTTCATACATGCAGTACTGTCTCTAAATATTTTTGAAATAAAACGACGACCACGCCGACGTCGGCGTTGTTAATGTAATCCGGCGAATTGGGTTAATTCGGCGACATTTCCGACGACAGTGTCGACGTAATTACCGTGTCGACATCATTGTGTTTCGACCTTTATGCCGACACATCAATTACGACGACAAAATAAATGTTGACCTAATGGCAATACCATGTTGCTGTAGCCAATGGCGCCGACCGATTTTGTCGCCGTAACCAGAGTTAAGCCCGGTATGCTAAAGCCAAGGAATTTTTGTTCCTATACAAAAACTATGTAAAAAAAAGTGTCAGAAATTTTTTTCTTTGCCGATTCCTTGGAAAAGTAATTCGAACAGAAAAACTCTACTTCTCGATTGACAAAAGGATGTCGTTCTAGTCGAAAAATCCATTTATGTCAATATTTCTTGAAGAAATAAGTACCGATATACTTATTTCTGTAAGGAATTTCGACGTAGGTGGAACAATTTGTTATGGTCGTAGCGTATTGCATATAGCAATATGCTACAAGAATTCCTGAAGCGTATAGGACGGTTGCGTCAAGCATAAAAAAAAATGAACGCACCCCGACCGAAAGAAATGCATTTCCTCAAGCTGTAGAGGACAGGTTGGGGATGACAAAGAAGAAGAAGAATCAATCTGTCTTACTTCTCGAGTAAAAGTCGCGTGCACGAACAAAGTCAGAAAACTGATCATCAAAAATCCTCAACGACTTCTGGCCCAAAAAGGTAATAATTTCGATAAATCTTGGTAGTGTCAAATCCAATAAATAAAATACTCTGGGAATTTCCAAAGGGTGCTGGCCAAAGAGAAAGAAAATTTTGCTGAGCTCTTTGAAAGGGAAGAACTTTTTGCTGCTCCAGAGATAAGTTGGTCGGATTGTTTTAATTCTGGCGTTTCTGTCTTCCGTCCAATTTTGAGACATACACAACTTTAACAAAATTCGCTGTTGCGCAAGGAAGTTTTAATGCAGGCGACCAAGGGCTTTGAAATCCATATTTCTCGGACTGGTCACACCAAGATACATTTGAACAGTTCGTGATCGGTTCTAAAAGTATTCGGTGGTATCCACATATGTCCAGCTTTATAATACAAATCAAGTGTAGACTCGTTTAGAACGGAAAGTTTTCACCATAAATACGTAGAAGCAAACGGATCCGACAATACAATTCACATGTTAGAACCCTAAAAACGGACGGCTTTACAAAACTACAATTTGAACTTCAGTGAAGTTTTCAAAGGATTGAAAAGCGCACAAATAAATGGTTTCTACTTTTATTGATCGCCGTCATGAATCAGCTCTTCTGACCGATGGTACTGACGATACAGTCGGACTACTACCAGAACTTACTTTGAGTTTACTAAAAGGTTGCGATGCTTTGCGCAGTCAACACAATGAAATAACAACAAGCGTTTTACTAAGTCGTAACCCCCGGAATATAATACAAGCCATGAAGTCGCCGAAGCCACCGACACATTAAAAGGCCTTAACGTGCCGGGTACAGCATGCAGTAAGAGCTCACTCTCACTGCTTTTTGTATCTCGTCATGGAGGAATAACTAAAATTTCATTTTAAACAGGTCGTAAGGCCCAAAACTGTCACTCCTACAGCAAAATGAAGTTAAAACAAAATGCAGCCAAATATGTTTTCTTTCTAATAGTTTTAAAAAAATATAGCATGTAGAACAAATTTACGGAAATTATAGCGTTTGAACAAAATACAAGCAACTTTTATATGAAAAACTCCTTCAGAAAGACAAGGCAAGAAGACTGTGGATGTCGCCTGCTGACCGGCCCGCTGCTCTCTTTTTTCGACTTTGTTCATGGCTTGTATCTTGCGGGGGTTACGACTAAGTACAATACAAGTGAGAATTATGACTTTTTTTTAAGGATGAGTGTCTAATAAGGCTAGTTTTATAGTAAATATCATAAAGAAGTAAACCGTTCCTAAGATACACAAAGCTGTACGGAGCTGCAATTTGTAGATTTTTCGCCGTAGGCCAACACCATTTTCGTGTGCTGCCAAGTGTAAAAAAGTCCTAGTTTTAAATATAGATTCTGGACGAACTAAGAAAATCATTTGAATTAACGTTTGTCTAATAGCAATATATCCAGTGCGGCGACTCTAGGAGGGCTCTTCGAGACAGCTATCAACAAAAGACTGAAATATGAAACCATAATGGTGAGTACATCAAAAATCATTTCTCTTTTTTCGTCCAATGTAGTAGTAGGTATATATATAAAATGTAGTTAACTATGATATTAGATCGAACATTTAAGGATCAAACCTAAGGTAAATGGTTAAATACAATCGACAGGAGGAAATTTTATTAGGAGCATGTAAGTGAATTAGTTTATTGTGGGGTTATGCTCGTCGCACGCTTCGGATCGAATAGTATGAAACAATGTTACTCCTTTCATCAATAATTAAAAAAAAAACAAGGAAGAACAAATTAACAGAAAACAAAATGATTTAAAGAATTATATACACAATCAATAACTATATAACTATATAACAAAGAAAACAAAAGGAATCGTTCGTTCTAAGAGATTGCAGCCAAGACTGCTGTAAGATTTTTTTTGTGAAATTTTTAAAAAAAACGTATTATCATCTATAAATGCATTAAATTATGCAACTAGGTACGTAGATATATTTTCTTAACGGACTTTTTGTAACAAATAATTTTTATTCAATTAAAAACAAATTTATTTATAAGAAAAGGAAAAGGGAGGGGGAAATGAATAAAATTCCCCTCAAGGAAATTCAATAGACTGCTCGGTTAGCGCGGAATATATACGTAGATGTTAGTATCTTTTAAATGCTTTTACTGGATTCTGTGGAGCTGTAACCATTCCCTATCATGATCCATTATATGATTTCTAACATTAGCTAAGCAAAGATTTTTTTTTGTTATTAGCTATTAGAATTTAAATAGAATTTGGGAATTCTCCTACGGAATCCATATTAGGCGTATAAAGTCAGTCATGTTAGTTAGTCGGAATCCCGAGTGAAGGAACAGTTCACAAATTGTCAGCGAAAACAGCAAATAATATACCTAGAGCTGTTTTGAAGCATTATAATAAGTCCTGAAGAGCTTAAAGATAATATATAGAGACATGAGGTGATTGTTTGCTATTAAAGATAACATATCACAGTGTAACACTAACTAAATATTAACGTGTTGTGAAACATACGTATCGCTAGGCTCATGTTCCTTGGGTGATTTAGATCTAAGTTTGAACGAGGTGGGACTGATGAAGTTTTTTGTTAACCTGGCAATTATAACGTAGATATGAATCTTTGAAAGTTTTAATTCTTCCTTCATATCCTGGAGCCCTCGCACGTGAAGGTCGTTTAGGTCCGCTACTCTCTCTCCTTTCAGGTCAATTAAGGACACTGTAAACTAACTGCCCTCAGTGTCAAATGGGTGGTTGGGTCATGCAGTAAGGCCGAAACATATTCGAGGATGGTATACAGGTAAGTGACGTAAGGGTCCCTTCAGGACCGAATGTATGCCGGCTTTTGTGTTGATAGGCACGATTTTTTTTTTATTATGGCGGACGGCAGCGGCAGTTTTTTCGTGGAACCTCCCCACACTCTCCGCAAATGAGCCGAGGCAAGCTAGCGTGCCGCCCTGCAGTGAACGCTGTCCGTCGAGTGATCTGTCAGCTCATGCTGACAGTCGGGACTTTACGTCCGATGTCAATCACTCAACTATAGTTCCATAACAAAAATGGCCCCCAACACGGGGCCACCTCAGTTGGACTTCAGTGGTCTTGTGACTTTTACTGGGAACTGAGACTTGTTGTGAAATGGTCATTTGGCACTTTGCTAATTGGCTGACCTCAAGTCTCATATCCAGTAGAGGTTACTTGCGGACCTGAGTCTGACTGGTTTTGTCATTTGAATCAATCTTTTTGGTAAAATAACGTTAGAGTTTTTGAAAGTCTGAAAGTAAATTAAAGTTTTGAAAGTTTTTGCTATCTCGTTTCTCGATTTTGTATTAAAGTAACGTAATGTTTGAAAGTTTTTGGAATTTGTTTGAAGTTAAGTTCGGCTTTAGGTTTGACCTTGGACAAGCCTCAAACCTGAACAATTAGTTGATTTTTTTGAAATTGTTTGAATTTTTTGATTTTTGTTTTAAATTGATCTTTCCCGCGAGCCTTCTGTCATGGAAATGGTAGGTGTCCTCACAAAATTTTGTGTGTGAGCTCTCACGGAGACATGTCTCTGTTGGCCAACTGGCTGGACAGCTTTTTGGCTTTCAGCTAATTAGTTGACCAGATTCATGGCTCTGCCCGGTTGGAAGGTCAGCTGGACACGACAATCAGGTGAAGAGGAAGGAAAGAGTTGTTGGAGGATAGAAGTGATGCTGGAGACCTTCAGTAATCAGGAGTTGGCATACTGCTAACTGCCTGGCTGAAGAATCTCTAGTATAATTTTCAGTCTCTAGCTTCTCCAACCCCACTCTTCCCAGATTTCCGTGAGGACTCAAACATTTTTTTCCAATGCGCACATTCACGTCGCTTGCTTTTATAGATTTTCTGACCTGAGAGGGGGGAGAGCGACCTGAGGACTTTTATGTTGAGTGGTAGCTTCGGGAAGTGAAGGAGAATTCATATGTTTTTGATAGGAATTTTTGAAACGCACTAATTGATTTTTTTAATTTCACTGGTAATTTCTCCGAACTGGTGATACAACGAACGATCGATAACAATTTTTGCTGAAATCTTAAGATCTAGTCCTAATCTCCGAACGTTTGGGAAGGAATTTTCGTTCCCATTTTCGTTTCCAATCTTCAAATTTTTAAAGCAGTATTTCGTTCTTCATTTTTGAAGAGCCTGTCAGTTTCCGAATTTCGAATTCTTTCGAATTTTTCTTATATCTATCCCAAACCCTTGGTTTGAAGATTTTTTTCTTGAAGTACGGCTGATTCTATAATGGCTACAGCGCGAACACCACCGCGAGCAACTGGGGTACCGATGCTGTTGCCAGAGCCGTGCTCCGTCTGTCTAGAGAGCGACTGGTCAGGACAGAGGAAGCCAGTGAAGACGGTCTGTGGACATGTGTTTCATAAAGCATGTCTGAAAACGTGGATTGGACAGCATTCAAACTGCCCGTTCTATAGATCTCATCTCACTCAGTATGATTTCACTGAGTATACTGGTGCTGTCTCGAAGATGCCAAAGCCCGTAAAGACTGTCAGTCACGATCCATTACCTCCCATGGCGTCACTAGAATTACCACCTTTGACAGTTCCACCACCTAGTCGCCGATCACTCTCTCCTGGAATGCCGGATCTACATTCAAGGACTTTTACCAATCCTAACTCGCGACGAAATAGCCCACTGCCTTCTGGCAGAACTAGTAACTAGTGTCCGACAACAGATCTTCGCGGCGATGCCGCATGCTGAATATGACACATGAACGCAGTGAGGAAGCAGTAGCACCAGCTGCTATTACAACCCCTCAGAATGTAACCTGCTGGAACTGTGACCGGTCCGGTCACTTCTATCAAGATTGCCGGCAGGAGAGACAAGTTGTGTTCTGCTATGGATGCGGACGCAAAAACATTTTCAAGCCCGATTGTAGCTATTGTCGGCAGAAAAACCTGAGACGGGTCGGGAATACCACCACCTCTTTCCGACCAGCGTCAACGTCGCGAGCGACAACCGCAACGAACACTCCAGTTCAAGCTATGAACAAGGAGGAAGGTCCGCTCCATTAGCAGACCTTGACGAATCCCTGAATTGTCCACTGATATCATTCAGTGATTCTGATGATGTCAGCAAAACACCTGATAGTACGAACATTTCATTGATAGAGACGGAGAATCTGATAGACTTCTCCGCAGATCTTCAAGCTCCCATTTCCACTTCTGGGGAGCCCATGACATTATTAGACACTTCGCTGGAAGAGTCTTTAATTTCCGATATCCCGTTAACACCGACAGCACTGTTAGCTGACAAAGTTACTGAGCAGGAGATTTGGCCTCCTGTCCTTTCTGTACTAAAACGGCCACCAAGCTCTGTTATGGGAAGTGGGCGTGAGCCAGTTTTACATCTGATGACGCCGTATCATACGCGTCTGCAGAAATACAACGCAGTAAGAGAACGAATCTTCTCCTCAGTGGCAGAGTTAGACGAAATCGTGTTTCCTGACTTGGATATTAGACCGAAAAAGAAACCATCAACCGTTCGTTGGCGGGAATACTGTCGACGGATGCGACTGGAAAGAAAGAAACTGGCACAGATTTCCGTATCGATGCCAGACGACATTCGACCGTATGCCGAAGTAAAGCTGCTCGGGCGAACTGAGACTGGATTACTTGATAGTGGTGCCACTGTCAGTATTCTAGGCCAGGGAGCTCTAGAGAAGCTTGCAGAAGCAGAGGTTGAATGGAAGATGTATCGGACACAGGTCCAAGTAGCTAATGGTGCCATGACGACTGTGCATGGTCATGTGAACTTGGACGTCACTTTCCGTGATAAGACCCAAAACGTGCGTTTTTACGTGGTTCCTGGGCTCACACAGGCACTATATCTGGGAATAGACTTCTGGCGTCTATTTTGGTTGACTCCAGATGTCCTGGGTATAGTTGCAGAAGTGAATCCCAGTCTAGCAGCTACCTCTGACACCGATTGCCATATTCTTTCCAGTCTGGAACAACAACGCTTGGAAGCAACGAAACAGCTTTTCCCTTCTTTCGCCTCTTTAGGCCTGGGAAAAACATCATTGGTCACTCACAAGATTGAGACGAATGACGCCGCCCCGATAAAACAGCGCTTTTATCCGATTTCGCCGGCTGTACAAAGTTTAATGGATGCTGAATTAGAGCGAATGCTATCGCTGGGTGTGATAGAGGAGAGCCAGAGTCCTTGGAGCTCTCCAGTTGTTCTGGTGAGGAAGCCTGGAAAGGATGCCTATCCGCTACCGCAAATAGACGCACTTCTGAGTCGACTTCCTCCGGCAAACTACATAACGAGTCTGGACCTGAAACACGCATTCTGGCAGATCCCACTAGACACTGATTCCAGAAAGAAGACCGCTTTTACAGTACCTGATCATCCTCTCTATCAGTACACAGTGATGCCATTCGGCCCATGCAATGCTCCACAGACGATGTGCCGCCTCATGGATAAAGTCATTCCTTTGTGAGAACGTTCTCGTCTATCTAGACGATTTATTAATCCTGTCATCAGACTTCGACACTCATCTTACGCTACAAGCCCGTGTGGCCATATTTCAACTCGTTGGAATATGAGGAACTGAGGCATAAGGTTAAAACGACTTCTGGCAAACTACCAGATCTTTGCGTCAGGGATGGCTTCGTTTACATTCGGACTGTTCCGAGAACAGGCGATCCGATTCAGGAGGAAGATGTTATGGAAGTATGTTGTTGAGTGAATAGTCAGGACGTGAAGTCCAAACTGCCAGCATGAGCTGACAGATCACTCGATGACAGCGATGGCACAGGGCGGCATGCTAGCACCTCGGCTAAGGGTGGCGGAGAGTGTGGGGGGGCTTCCCAGAAAAAAACCTGCCGCTGTCACCAAACCATAATCAAAAACAATTCATGCCTACATACAAACGAGCCGGCACGCACTCGGTCCTGAAGGGACCCTTACGTCACTTACCTACTTACTGTGAAGGCGCAGATGGCATGCCTTCATTGCCATGCCCCATCCTCCCTTTGACTTGGGGGCACTATTTCCAAGTCCCTTGTTGACCTGCGAAAGAGAGACGAGGCGAACCTACACGACCCTTGGATGAGAGGACACCAGGATAGTGAGGGGAGAAATAAAAGTATTTACCACTTCATAATTACGTTACAAAATGTATTCACCCAGCAATGGACTATTACAACACGTTCATGTTAATTCAGTAGTAGGATAGCAAACTTAATTAGTGCCTAGCTGTCTAAATATACTATTAATATTTTAGGTACATCTGTCAGTTTGAGGATAGATGATTAGTTACTAAATATATATTCGCAAAAAAACAATATCCGATAAGAGAGATGTAGAAGGTGTGTCCTCATAAAACACTCAATTGTTATTCTTTGTCTGGTACAACTCTAACATGGGGTACAAATGAACGGAAGGTATCCTCAAAAAAACACAACATAATCTCTATAGAAGTACCTATCTCCTAATTATATCAAAATATATATATATATATACTAAAATAGAGGGAAATGGAAAGATTATTATCAACCTAAGACGACTATCTCTAACTAGATACATTTCCTCCAAACTCGGAAGTATTACGTTCTTTATTTTTAAGAATATTATATGTAATTTGAGATATAAATCTAAAATTTACTTTGATTATACTAACAAAATTAAAGCCCGAAATTCATTCGTGTAGGCAATGTAATCAAAAGTTTTGTTATGAACAAGTTATGATTGAATGAAAACACTTACAGTTTTTGTTGAGGATGTTCCCTCGCTGAGGCGCCCCGTGAGGTGTCACCCTGCCATTGAAATCAATCTGTATATATATAGGAATTTTGATGACAATTGCAAAAGAAGTACATTCATGCAGGTTTTATGTCCTATCTACAGATCACACTTACAAACATACAAATTAAATTAGTCCTACCGAACTATAGCGCATTGCTGGTACTTAATCAAATAAACTCTGCATAGAAAAACGATTGGCTGGATGACTTGCTCCTGTCGCCTGACGGATGTCAATGAACTTCTGCCCAATTCACGAGTGGTTTGTCTTTTGTTTTCTCTCAGCGGGAACATCTCCGTTGGTGATACCGCCTTAATTCGTCTTACTTTCAGTATGCACATACGACAGGACGTTAATTTAGCCCAAAGAATTTTTTTTTTTTTTTTTTTTTTTTAATATTTCCGGGAGGAGGAGTCACGGTAATTACGTGTCATCAATGACCGTCTGACTACATATTCTTTAGCGTAATTATTAGGGGAACTCCCAGTCAGGACACACGGGCTTCCAGGATTACCACTACTGGTAAGTGTTTTTTCTTTTTATTTATCTTTAGAGCAACGCCTACGGACGATAGTAGTCAGTATCAGATTGATTAACAACCAATTTATCGAGGCGATCTTTGAGGTTTTCGATTATTTCACAAGCAGTCCGCAACCTATGGCACTATGTCGCCTCCAAGCAGTTGCTCAGGTTTCGCAGATTCCGTGGAGGAGTCTTGAATATAATTTTTAGGGTAATGCGGGAAATTTTCTTCCTAATCGAAAATATGTTAACGTGTGGATGGAGAAATATACTAAACTTACTTACAGATTTCGTTTCTTCGCCGATGTTACGAGAATTTTCCTTGTCGTTCACTCCTTGCTGTTTCCACTGCGAAGATCTGACACGACAGAGAAAAGTTTCTTCTTCTTCCTTGTCACTTCAGCATGTCATGCTGAGGTTGACGACACATTGCTTCGTCGGGGTACGTCTGGTTTTCGTTCTTATTTAACGAGGCCGGCCTACACGCATCAGTATTGGTAGCATATTGCTATGTAACAGGGCAGAGTGGTCTACACCACCCGTGGTTCAGACAACTCTGAAAAATGGTCGACTGAGCTAGCCGGTCTTTCACATAGGCCTCATCACTGCGGCGCTCAATGTGTGTCTCGACCCACGACCACGCTTTCCTCATTGCTCGAACTCTACTTCCGATGACGCGTCGAAGACACATCCTTGAAGTCTCGTCAGTCCTCGATCAAAGGTACATCGACAAGCTGGTAACCTAAAGAATCCAGCCGGTCGATGCCTCTCTGCCCTCCTTCACCGAGATGCTGAGGAAGCTTTGCGATCAGCAACCTAAAGAAATGCTCACCAGGCTTTCTCGGCGCAATATCTCACCCTGATCTCAGACTGGCGATTGTTCAAGGGTGTGTCTCCAAGGCGTCGTCGAAGTAGTGACATGTTGACAGCCGAATATGGGAATGGATTCCAACAGGTATATCACCCACCATTGACGGGGCAATAGGAGGGCTTCGTGATATCCTATAGTTTACCAGTGAAGCTGGCTGGATGCCTTTTTAGGGCTACCAGGAATAACGACAATGGGTATGGGTGACGTTTTCATAATAATGATCACTGCTTGATGTCTTTGGCGTGATAGACTCCTAACAGTTTTCCCTGCAGATCCTCAAGCTCGTAGTAAGCGTTTCCCTTCCTGGCTCTGACTCGACATTTGACAAATTTCGGTCCCAGTTTTGCACTGGTCTGCTACTGGAAATTGCTTTGGTCAGGCTTCCTTTCCTGTGCTCAATAGTGAAGTCGAAGCCTTGAAGCTTCAAACTCCACCGGGCAAGTCTACCGCTGAGGTCCTTTTGAGACATCAGCCATTTCAAGCTCGCATGATCCGTCACTATCTTAAACGGCATAAGTTCTATGAAGGGCCGGAACTTCTGCACGCTCAAGAGTGCAGCTAAACATTCTTGCTCTGTGACGGTGTAATTTCTTTGTGCTGAGTTCAACTTTTTCGAGACGTAGGCTATTGGCTTCTCGTGGCCCTCGTCATCTAGTTGAAACAGCACTCCTCCAATACCTTGTTGGCTCGCATCGCACTGTATAACGAACGGTTTGGTGAAGTCTGGACTCACTAGCAACGGAGCAGAAGTAAGTTTTTGTTTTAAAATGTCAAGAGACGTTTGGGCTTCAGGTGTCCAGTTGAACTGACTCGGATTTTTCAAAGTGTCTGTGATGGAGGCAGTTAAATCAGCATAGTTCGGGATGAACCGTCTATACCATCCCGCCATACCTAGTAGGCGTCGGGCTTGCCGAACAGTTTTAGGTGACGGATAGTCAACTATAGCTGAAATTTTGTCAGGGTCAGTTCTCATACCTCCCTTTCCTACAATGAATCCCAAGTATTTAGTCTCCTTGATACAAAACTTACTCTTCTCGACGTTGATAGTGAGGCCAGCTTTCCTCAAACAATCCGCTACACGGGCTAGCAGCGTGAGATGAGTGTCGAGGTCTTGTGACAGAATTAATAGATCGTCTAGATAGACGAGAACGTTCTCACGAAGATCGAAAGGAATGACTTTATCCATAAGGCGGCACATAGTCTGTGGAGCGTTGCATAGGCCGAATGGCATCACTGTGTACTGACAGAGAGGATGACCAGGTACTGTGAAAGCGGTCTTCACTCTGGAATCAGCGTCCAGTGGGATCTGCCAGAATGCGTCTTTCAGGTCCAGGCTCGTTATGTAGTTTGCCGGAGGAAGTCGACTCAGGAGTGCGTCTATCTGCGGTAGCGGATAGGCGTCCTTCTTCGTAACCGAGTTGACCTTCCTGGCGTCAAAACAAAGCCGGACCTTTCCAGGCTTCCTTACCAGAACGACTGGAGAGCTCCAAGGACTCTGGCTCTCCTCTATCACACCTAGTGATAGCATTCGCTCTAATTCAGCATCCATTAAACTTTGTACTGCCGGCGAAATCGGATAAAAGCGCTGTTTTATCGGGGCGGCGTCATTCGTTTCAATCTTGTGAGTGACCAATGATGTCTTCCCAAGACCTAAAGAGGCGAAAGAGGGGAAAAGCTGTTTTGTGGCTTCCAAGCGTTGCTGATCGAAACTAGAGAGGACGTGGCAGTCGGTGTCAGAGGTAGCTATCCCACTTGGATTCACTTCTGCGACTATACCCAGGACATCTGTTGCCAACCCAAATAGACGCCAGAAGTCTATTCCCAGATATAGTGCCTGTGTGAGCCCAGGAACCACGTAAAAACGCACGTTATGGGTCTTACCACGGAAAGTGACGTCCAAGTTCACATGACCATGAACAGTCGTCATGGCACCATTTGCTACTTGGACCTGTGTTCGATACCTCTTCCATTCGACATCTGCTTCCACAAGCTTCTCTAGAGCTCCCTGGCCTAGAATACTGACAGTGGCACCACTATCAAGTAATCCATTCTCAGTTCGCCCGAGCAGCTTTACTTCGGCGTACGGTCGAATGTCGTCTGGCATCGACACGGAAATCTGTGCCAAATTTTTCCTTTCTTGTTTCATCCGTCGACAGTATTCCCGCCAACGAACGGTTGATCGTTTCTTTTTCGGTCGCATATCCCGGTCAGGAAACATAATGTCAGCTAACTCCGCCACTGAGGAGAAGATTCGGTCTCTTGCTGCGTTATATTTCTGCAGACGCGTATGATACGGCGTCAGCGGATATAAAACTGGCTCACGCCCACTCGTCATATCAGAGCTTGGTGGCCGTTTTAAAACAGAAATGACAGGAGGCCAAATCTCCTGCTCAGTAGCTTTGTCGGCTACACGTGCGATAGGTGTCAATGGGACATCGAAGATTAAAGACTCTTCTAAAGAAGTGTCTAATAAGGTCATGGGCTCCCCAGAAGTGGAAATGGGAGCTTAAAGGTCTGCAGTGAAATCCATCAGGTTCTCCGCCTCTATCAAAGACGTAATCGTACAATCAGGCGTTTTACTGATACCATCAGAGTCACTGAATGATATCAGAGGACATATCAGGGAGTTCTCGCTAGTGTCTGTCAATGGAGCGGACCTTCCTCCTTGCTCAAAGCTTGAACTGGAGTGTTCGATGCATTGATTGCTCGTGATGTCGATGCTGGTCGGAAAGAGGTGTTGGTATTCCCGACCCGTCTGAAGTTTTTCTGTTGACATTGAATGCAATCTGGTTTGAAGGTGTTCTTCCTTCCACATCCGTAACAGAATACAGTTTGTCGTTCCTGCCGACAATCTTGGTAGAAGTGACCGGACTGGTCACAATTCCAGCAGGTTACATTTTTAGGGGTTGAAATGGCAGATAGTGAGACTTCCTCGCTGCGCTCAGGTGATATATTCAAATCAGCCTCGGTCGAATGATATCCATTCAATTCACTGACTCTTTGTCCGCGATAAGCGTTTCAACTACTTGCTGTTGCGATGCGCAGCTGCGTCGCTTGAATTTGATTCACCAGAATCCTGAGCTGGTGGATGGTGTTTGTCGGATGCAAACAAATTTTATTTTGTATTTCTGGCAGTAAGTTTGCCTTAACTATTTCCAAAAATTCGACGTCTGGCAACGGATTCTGCAGTTGGTCTCGTAACTGTACTAGATGCTGGTAGTAAGTGGCAAATGACTCTCCTCCTTTCTGCTTGCGCAGCATAAGCTGGACTTTGACCTTAAGGTCGTCTTTGGGTACTCCCCATTCAGCTAATATAGCTGCTTTCACATACTCCCATGACGGCGTGGAATTTTGCCTCAGGAGAGACCAGTACCAGTCCATTGCTGGCCCAGAAAGCAGAGTCGTTTATTAGGTGGTGGTAGGTCGAAACTAGGCAAATCTAAGTTCGGCACATCGTGCTTAGTAGACTTCACCGGCTTCACCTTCTGCGGTCTCTTCGGTATTGCACCATTATATTCTCTGAAGTCCTGTTGTGTAATATGACATCGGCAGTTAGGACAACTAGCATGTTCACCTATTCAATGCTGCAGGCATGCTTGGTGAAAAATGTGCTCACATACGGTTATTACAGGCTTCCTTTCGGCTGACCAGCTTGCATCACGACAGATGGAGCATGGTTCAGGTAGCATTGACATACTGTTTGTCGCAGGTGGTGGCGTTCTTACCGTAGCCATAGTGAGTAGCAATTGAAAACGTTTTGCAAACCAAAGGTTCGACGAAGACTGTCAGAGAAAGTTCAAAGAAAATCAACAATCGCAGCTAATAAGCTCACACCAGATCGGAGCTCATGAGCTACTCCAGTTATTAACGTGTATTACGTGAAAAAAATAAACGAAAGTGGTTAACTAAATTTCATGTGGGTAACTATCGTCACTAGAACATTATTTACACCCGTTACATACTCGTAATATACCAGTTCATGGGTTAGGTGTAATACGTATATGTGCAGTACGCGACGACAAAACTTCGGATATAAGAAGGCTTTGTATATTCCTATGAAAACAGCTACTGGACCTATAGATACTAAAAACTTTCTTAACTCCAAAATCCAGAAAATTCTCATAAGTGTACTGTCTTTATCTTCTAAATAATTACTATACGAAAAGGAAGCTTATGTATACCATTAAGAGACTTCCGTGCTATAGTATACACTAACTAGGTTAAAGTTGCAAGTTGGACAAGATTTTATACTTCAAGAAAATATCCTTCCAACAGTCTGAAGAAATTTCAAAAAATTTTATAAAGGCGAAAGCGTTTCAACGACAAAAAAAATTCTTCAATGAAAATAATCATACAGTTTCTCCTTCACCTCCCAGGAGCTCTCCCAACACAAGGTATCAGGTCGCTCTCTCTCTTCCAAGGTCATAATACGGATATAAGTAAGTGACGTGAGTGGGTGCATGAAAAAGTTTGAGCTCTTGCAGAAATCTGGGAAGGGCAAAGTCGGAGGTATCAAAGACTAAGAATGCTACTAGAGATTCTTCAGCCAGGCAGTTAGCAGCATGCCAGCTCCTGATTACTGAAGATCTCCAGTATCAATCCCATCCTCTGAGCACTCGTTCTCTTCTCCTTCACCGAATGATCATGTCCAGTCAGTTCGCTAGCCGGGCAGAGTCATGAATCTGGTCAACTAATTAGCTGGAAGCCAACCAGTTGCCTCGCAGATTCCCAACTCTGTCCAGCCAGTTGGCCAACAGAGACACGTCTCCGCGAGAGCGCAAACGAAAAATTTCGTGAGGCCACCTACCATTTCCATGGCAGAAGGCCAGCGGGAAAGATCGTTCAAAAAAAATTCAAAAGGCTTCAAAAAAATAAAAAAACTAGACATCTGTTCAGACTCGAGGCTTGACCAAAGTCAAACCTAGAGTCGAACTTCAATTCAAGAGAACTTTCAAAAACAAAACAAACTTTACTTTACTTTAATCGTTACAAAAAAAAATCAAAATCTCAAAAACTTTACTTTACTTTCAGAAACTTTAAAACGTTACGTTACTCAAAAAATGCCAAATAACAAACAATTAGACTCAGGTCCACATATAACTTCCACTGATTGTGATGGCACAGGGCGGCATGCTAGCACCTCGGCTAAGGGTGGCGGAGAGTGTGGGGGGGCTTCCCAGAAAAAAACCTGCCGCTGTCACCAAACCATAATCAAAAACAATTCATGCCTACATACAAACGAGCCGGCACGCACTCGGTCCTGAAGGGACCCTTACGTCACTTACCTACTTACTGTGAAGGCGCAGATGGCATGCCTTCATTGCCATGCCCCATCCTCCCTTTGACTTGGGGGGCACTATTTCCAAGTCCCTTGTTGACCTGCGAAAGAGAGACGAGGCGGACCTACACGACCCTTGGATGAGAGGACGCCAGGATAGTGAGGGGAGAAATAAAAGCATTTACCACTTCATAATTACGTTACAAAATGTATTCACCCAGCAATGGACTATTACAACACGTTCATGTTAATTCAGTAGTAGGATAGCAAACTTAATTAGTGCCTAGCTGTCTAAATATACTATTAATATTTTAGGTACATCTGTCAGTTTGAGGATAGATGATTAGTTACTAAATATATATTCGCAAAAAAACAATATCCGATAAGAGAGATGTAGAAGGTGTGTCCTCATAAAACACTCAATTGTTATTCTTTGTCTGGTACAACTCTAACATGGGGTACAAATGAACGGAAGGTATCCTCAAAAAAACACAACATAATCTCTATAGAAGTACCTATCTCCTAATTATATCAAAATATATATATATATATATACTAAAATAGAGGGAAATGGAAAGATTATTATCAACCTAAGACGACTATCTCTAACTAGATACATTTCCTCCAAACTCGGAAGTATTACGTTCTTTATTTTTAAGAATATTATATGTAATTTGAGATATAAATCTAAAATTTACTTTGATTATACTAACAAAATTAAAGCCTTAAATTCATTTGTGTAGGCAATGTAATCAAAAGTTTTTAAGAATATTATATGTAATTTGAGATATAAATCTAAAATTTACTTTGATTATACTAACAAAATTAAAGCCTGAAATTCATTCGTGTAGGCAATGTAATCAAAAGTTTTTAAGAATATTATATGTAATTTGAGATATAAATCTAAAATTTACTTTGATTATACTAACAAAATTAAAGCCCGAAATTCATTCGTGTAGGCAATGTAATCAAAAGTTTTGTTATGAACAAGTTATGATTGAATGAAAACACTTACAGTTTTTGTTGAGGATGTTCCCTCGCTGAGGCGCCCCGTGAGGTGTCACCCTGCCATTGAAATCAATCTGTATATATATAGGAATTTTGATGACAATTGCAAAAGAAGTACATTCATGCAGGTTTTATGTCCTACCTACAGATCACACTTACAAACATACAAATTAAATTAGTCCTA
This sequence comes from Dioctria linearis, assembly GCA_963930735.1. Classification (NCBI taxonomy): domain Eukaryota; kingdom Metazoa; phylum Arthropoda; class Insecta; order Diptera; family Asilidae; genus Dioctria; species Dioctria linearis. The sequence continues at coordinate 147,578,501 of OZ005740.1, read as the reverse complement.
CCGAACTATAGCGCATTGCTGGTACTTAATCAAATAAACTCTGCATAGAAAAACGATTGGCTGGATGACTTGCTCCTGTCGCCTGACGGATGTCAATGAACTTCTGCCCAATTCACGAGTGGTTTGTCTTTTGTTTTCTCTCAGCGGGAACATCTCCGTTGGTGATACCGCCTTAATTCGTCTTACTTTCAGTATGCACATACGACAGGACGTTAATTTAGCCCAAAGAATTTTTTTTTTTTTTTAATATTTCCGGGAGGAGGAGTCACGGTAATTACGTGTCATCAATGACCGTCTGACTACATATTCTTTAGCGTAATTATTAGGGGAACTCCCAGTCAGGACACACGGGCTTCCAGGATTACCACTACTGGTAAGTGTTTTTTCTTTTTATTTATCTTTAGAGCAACGCCTACGGACGATAGTAGTCAGTATCAGATTGATTAACAACCAATTTATCGAGGCGATCTTTGAGGTTTTCGATTATTTCACAAGCAGTCCGCAACCTATGGCACTATGTCGCCTCCAAGCAGTTGCTCAGGTTTCGCAGATTCCGTGGAGGAGTCTTGAATATAATTTTTAGGGTAATGCGGGAAATTTTCTTCCTAATCGAAAATATGTGCTCGACTCAGTTTACCAGATTGCTGGATAAGTATGGGGTGAAGCACTTGCGAACGGCAGTTTACTCGCCGCACGCAAACGCCTTAGAGCGAGTAAACAGGTCTCTTTTGTCAGGGATTAGATCGTATATTCGGAAGGAACACACAAAATGGGATGACAAGCTGAGCCAGATAGCTAGTTCCCTCAGGAGCTCCTTCCACCAAGCAACTAGTTTCTCTCCTTATCGAACGCTTTTTGGTCAAAAAATGATTGAATATGGCAGCCCCTATTCCATCTTGAGAAGCCTTGGAACTCTTAATGAGCCGGTGAGAGTAGATGCTGAGGACAAACTGAGATTGATTCGTGCGAGAGTGCAGGAAAATTTACAACATGCGTTCGAACTGGGTTCAAGAGCCTACAATCTCAGGGCGAAACCTGTCGATTTCAAAGTGGGTCTTGAAGTATTTAGACGGAATTTTGCTCAAAGCAACTTCCAACAGCAGACTAGTGCTAAACTGGGACGAAAATTTGTCAAATGTCGGGTTAAAGCCAAGAAAGGAAACTCCCTATACGAGCTTGAAGATCTGCAGGGGAAACTGTTAGGAGTCTATCACGCCAAAGACATCAGGCAGCGATAACCATTCTGGAACGTCGTCTATCTATTGTCACGTTTATTCCTGGTAGCCCTAAGAACGCATCCAGCCAGCTTCACTGGTAAACTATAGGATATCACGAAGCCCTCCTATTGCCCCGTCAATGGTGGGTGATACCTATACCTGTTGGAATCCATTCCTGTATAAGGCTGTCAGCATGTCACTACTTCGACGACGCCTTGGAGACACACCCTTGAACAATCGCCGGTCGGAGATTGGAGGAGATGTTGTGCCGGGAAAGCTTAGCGATCATTTCTTTAGGTTACTGATCGCGGGCTTCCTCAGCATCTCGGTGAGGGAGGGCGATGAGGCATCGACCGGCTGGATTTTTTGGGTTACCAGTTTGTCAATGTAACTTTGGCTTCCCACACTGAGAAGGATGTCGAGGTCTGATCAAGGACTGACGAGACTTCAGGGATGTGTCCCCGATGCGCCATCGGTCAAGTAGAACAACGTGAATATAGCACGAGTAATGAGGAATACGCTTTGGGTCGTGGGTCGAGACACACATTGAGCGCCCGCAGTGATGAGGCCTATGTTTAAGACCGGCTAGGTCAGTCGACCATTTTTCAGCGTTGTCTGAACCACGGGTGGCGCAAAGCACTCTGCCCTGTTATGGTCGTAGCGTATTGCATATAGCAATATGCTACAAGAATTACTGAAGCGTGTAGGCCGGCTGCGTCAAGCATAAAAAGAAAAATGAACGGACACTGACCGAAAGAAATGCATTTCCTCAAGCTGTAGAGGACAGGCTGGGGATGACAAAGAAGAAGAAGAATCAATCTGTCTTACTTCTCGAGTAAAAGTCGCGTGCACGAACAAAGTCAGAAAACTGATCATCAAAAATCCTCAACGACATCTGGCCCAAAAAGGTAATAATTTCGATAAATCTTGGTAGTGTCAAATCCAATAAATAAAATACTCTAGGAATTTCCAAAGGGTGCCGGCCAAAGAGAAAGAAAATTTTGCTGAGTTCTTTGAAAGGGAGGAACATTTTGCTGCTCCAGAGATAAGTTGGCTGGATTGTTTTAATTCTGGCATTTCTGTCTTCCGTCCAATTTTGAGACATACACAAATTTAACAAAATTCGCTGTTGAGCAAGGAAGTTTTGATGCAGGCGACCAAGTGCTTTGAAATCCATATTTCTTGGACTGGTCACACCAAGATACATTTGAACAGTTCGTGATCGGTACTAAAAGTATTCGGTGGTATCCACATATGTCCAGCTTTATAATACAAATCAAGTGTAGACTCGTTTAGAACGGAAAGTTTTCACCATAAATACGTAGAAGCAACTGTATTTCTTCGCCAAGTAAACGGATCCGACAATACAATTCACATGTTAGAACCCTAAAAACGGACGGCTTTACAAAACTACAATTTGAACTTCAGTGAAGTTTTCAAAGGATTGAAAAGCGCATATATAAATGGTTTCTACTTTTATTGGTCGCCTAGATATTCAATCATGAATTGGAATCAGCTCTTCTGACCGATGGTACTGACGATACAGTCGGACTACTACCAGAACTTACTGTGAGTTTACTAAAAGGTTGCGTTGCTTTGCGCAGTCAAAACAATGAAATAACAACAAGCGTTTTACTAAGTAAAATACAAGTGAGAATTATGATTTTTTTAAAGGATGAGTGTCTAATAAGGCTAGTTTTATAGTAAATATCATAAAGAAGTAAACCGTTCCTAAGATACACAAAGCTGTACGGAGCTGCAATTTGTAGATTTTTCGCCGTAGGCCAACACCATTTTCGTGTGCTGCCAAGTGTAAAAAAGTCCTAGTTTTAAATATAGATTCTGGACGAACTAAGAAAAATCATTTGAATTAACGTTTGTCTAATAGCAATATATCCAGTGCGGCGACTCTAGGAGGCCTCTTCGAGACAGCTATCAACAAAAGACTGAAATATGAAACCATAATGGTGAGTACATCAAAAATCATTTCTCTTTTTTCGTCCAATGTAGTATGTAGGTATATATATAAAATGTAGTTAACTATGATATTAGATCGAACATTTAAGGATCAAACCTAAGGTAAATGGTTAAATACAATCGACAGGAGGAAATTTTATTAGGAGCATGTAAGTGAATTAGTTTATTGTAGAGTTAAGCAGGCCACAGACGATACAACTGTTGGTCCAACTGTTGTACCAATCTGTGTTGGCATACAACCGTTGTATGGTGTGTGGGCCAATTGGTATGAAGCATCCAACAATCAAGCTCGGTTGGATGGTTGGATGTGCATGCAGGTCAACCGCTGTTGTATATGCAACCGTTGTATGGTGTGTGGGCTTGTTGTTCAACCGTTGATCCGATTTTATTATCTGTCAAGTTTTTTATTGTAAATGCGTTGTAAAAAACAAACCAAAATGGTGTCAATTAAGTATAAGGACTTCTGGGAAGAGTTTATTGATATATTATTAATTTTCAAAGACATAATCACAGCTGAAAAACAAATGCAAATTTTTTTTTTGACAACCGATGACATTATTTCGGAAGAAATTATTGCTGAAGAAATCGGTCCAACTGTTGTATCGTGTGTGGACTACCATACAACTGTTGGTCCAACGGTTGGTCAACAGCCGTTGGACCAACAGTTGTATCGTCTGTGGCCTGCTTTATGCTCGTCGCATGCTTCGGAACGAATAGTATGAAACAATGTTACTCATTTCATCAATAATTAAAAAAAAAACCAGGAAGAACAAATTAAGAGAAAACAAAATGATTTAAAGAATTATATACACAATCAATAACTATATAACTATATAACAAAGAAAACAAAAGGAATCGTTCGTTCTAAGAGATTGCATCCAAGACTGTTGTAAGATTTTTTTTTGTGAAATTTAAAAAAAAAAACGTAGTATCATCTATAAATGCATTAAATTATACAACTAGGTACGTAGTTCTTAACGGACTTTTTGTAACAAATAATTTTTATTCAATTAAAAACAAATTTATTTATAAGAAAAGGAAAAGGGAGGGGGAAATGAATAAAATTCCCCTCAAGGAAATTCAATAGACTGCTCGGTTAGCGCGGAATATATACGTAGATGTTAGTATCTTTAGTCTTTTGGATTCTGTGGAGCTGTAACCATTCCCTATCATGATCCATTATATGATTTCTAACATTAACTAAGCAAAGATTTTTTTTTGTTATTAGCTATTAGAATTTAAATAGAATTTGGGAATTCTCGTACGGAACCCATATTAGGCGTATAAAGTCAGTCATGTTAGTTAGTCGGAATCCCGAGTGAAGGAACAGTTCACAAATTGTCAGCGAAAGCAGGAAATAATATACCTAGAGCTGTTTTGAAGCATTATAATAAGTCCTGAAGAGCTTAAAGATAATATATAGAGACATGAGTTGATTGTTTGCTATTAAAGATAACATATCACAGTGTAACACTACCTAATTATTAACGTGTTGTGACACATACGTATCGCTAGGCTCATGTTCCTTGGGTGATTTAGATCTAAGTTTGAACGAGGTGGGAGTGATGAAGTTTTTTGTTAACCTGGCAATTATAACGTAGATATGAATCTTTGAAAGTTTTAATTCTTCCTTCATATCCTGGACCCCTCGCACGTGAAGGTCGTTTAGGTCCGCTACTCTCTCTCCTTTCAGGTCAATTAGGGACACTGTAAACTAACTGCCCTCAGTGTCAAATGGGTGGTTGGGGCATGCAGTAAGGCCGAAACATCTTCGCCTTCGAGGATGGTATACAGGTAAGTGACGTAAGGGTCTCCTCAGGACCGAATGTGTGCCGGCTTTTGTGTTGATAGGAACGATTTTTTTTTTATTATGGCTGACGGCAGCGGCAGGTTTTTCGTGGAACCTCCCCACACTCTCCGCCATTGAGCCGAATCAAGCTAGCGTGCCGCCCTGCAGTGAACGCTGTCCGTCTAGTGATCTGTCAGCTCATGCTGGCAGTCTGGACTTTACGTCCGATGTCAATCACTCAACTATAATTCCATAACAAATTAAAAAATTAAACGAAGGAACGGCGAGTTTGCAAGAGGGAATCAATTTTAAAGCCCGGTACGCTAGAGCTAAGGAATTAGGTCAAGGAATTTTTCCACTTATTTCTTAAAGAAAATTTGACATTAGGTCAAGGAATTTTTGACAATTTGGATTCGTCAATTGTATGATATTTCCGACAATAAAGAAATAATAAAGAAAGTGAAGAAATGGATAAAAATCCAATGAAAAATGATGATACACGTAAAACAATTTTTACTCGTCCATTTTTCATTTTAAAATTGATACACCTCTTGCAAAATCGCCGTTTCTTCGTTCAATTTTTCAATTATTCCACCATCGTCAAAATTCCTTACAGAAATAAGTGCATCGGTAATTATTTCTTCAAGAAATATTGACATAAAAGGATTTTTCATCTTTTTGTCAATCGGGAAGTAGAGTTTTTCTGTTCGAATTATCTTTCTCTAGCTACTACCTCAAGTTATCGGTCAAGAAAAAAATTCCTTGAGCATTCCCTGACACTTTTTTTACATAGTTTTTGTATAGGAACAAAAATTCCTTGGCTCTAGCGTACCGGGCTTAAAATGACAAATGGACGAATAAAAATTGTTTTACGTGTATCTTCATTTTTCATTTCTTCACTTTCTTTATTATTTCTTTATTGTCAGAAATATCACACAATTGACTAATCCAAATTGTCAAAAATTCCTTGACCTAATGACAATTTCACTTTAAGAAATAAGTGGAAAAATTCCTTGACCCCTTGACCAAATTCGTTGGCTCTAGCATACCGCTCTTTAGGAATAACTTTTGTCGTCGTTGCCATCGTAATTTGATTTTGACAGCTGAGAGTAATGAGCAAAAAATTTCTTTAGAGGAGCAATTAATTAATTTAGTGAGGGAAGTGAAGTAGTTTTATGCGTGGTAGATCATATTTTGTAATCCACATAAACTCGGCGTTAATCATTGTTTATTACACCTTTACAATTTGTTTTTATATCTTTCTCATTTTGTTAATAAATTTCAACAAATATTTTTACCACCTACATATTATGAGATGCCAACGAACATAAGAATGTCGGTGTCATTGTGTTAATTCGGCGACATTTACGTCGACAGTGTGGTCGTAATTGGCGTGTCGGCATCATTGTGTTTTGGCAATGTCGATTTCGATGTGACTTCAGCAAGGTATATAGAGACAAGGTAATTCCATTAAAATTTTGACATACCACAGCTGATAGTCTGTGACGTACTTCAGTGAATGAATAAAAAATAAAAAGGAAACTGACAGTGACAGTACAGAAAATTCTCTATTAAAGTTCTTCTAAAAATTATTTCTTTTAAGTAATTAAGAGATTTCGAAAGTTTCTAGTGTATTTTAAAGGCATAAGATTACATCTCTGAATATCACCGAATTTCTTCAAACTTTGCACACCAGTTCCTTTTCACTCAAATCACAAATATGAAAACGATATTTGTCGGAAAGTTATAGTTTCCGAGATAATCGACTTTAAAATTCCCGATATTTGTACTGCATTTCACAACACATTTTGACATTCTCACAAATTAATTAACTCTTCTTCTTCTTCTTTTTAGTAACAAGTACACAAGTAGGGTAAACAACTTTCCGAACATTCAGGTTACCAGCATTACGTTTTTTACTCATTACAAATTTTCAATTGATGTGTATTAAAGCAGTATTTTGTTAGAATGGAATAAAACAGCATTTATTAAAGAAACATACACACACACATGCAGGCAGGCACACGCACACACAGGTACAGGCAGGCTGGCAGGGGAACCTGCCAGGGCCTGAGTGTGTGTGTGTGTTTCTTTAATAATTTTTTTTCTATTCCATTCTAACAAAATGCTGCTTACTACACATCAATTGAATATTTGTAATGAATAAAAAAACGTAATGTTCGGAAGGTTGTTTATACAACTGTATACTTGTTACTAAAAAAAGAAGAAGAGTTAATTAATTATTGAGAATGTCAAATTGTGTTGTGAAATGCAGTACAAATATCGGGAATTTTAAAGTCGATTATCTCGGAAACTATAACTTTCTGACAAATTTCGTTTTCATATTTGTGATTTGTGGGTGAAAAGGAACTGGTGTGCAAAGTTTGAAGAAATTCGGTGATATTCAGTGATGTAGTCTTGTTCCTTATTTTAAACTGTGTCTGTCAAGGACCTGAAGGATCCAGTTAAGAGGAAAACAGAACGTTTTCAGACCAGAGTAAAGCCCGGTACGCTAGAGCCAAGGAATTTTTGTTCCTATACAAAAACTATGTAAAAAAAGTGTCATGAAATGCTCAAGGAATTTTTTCTTGACCGATTCCTTGAGGTAGTACGCTAGAGAAAAGTGATTCGAACAGAAAAACTCTACTTCCCGATTGACAAAAAGATGTCGTACTTTTACGAAAAATCCATTTATGTCAATATATCTTGAAGAAATAACTACCGATGCACTTATTTCTGTAAGGAATTTTGACGGTGGTGGAATAATTGAAAAATTGAACGAAGGAACGGCGATTTTGCAAGAGGTATATCAATTTTAAAATGACAAATGGACGAATAAAAATTGTTTTACGTGTATCCTCATTTTTCATTGGAAATTATCCATTTCTTCACTTTCTTTATTATTTCTTTATTGTCAGAAATATCACGCAATTGACAAATCCAAATTGTCAACAATTCCTTGACCTAATGTCAAATTTTCTTTAAGAAATAAGTGGGAAAATTCCTTGACCTAATTCCTTGGCTCTAGCGTACCGGGCTTTAAAGTTGAACAGAAGTACAGGGCTATTAAAGATAAAGGGTTCTTCCAGGGGCTGCGTTTCTTAGTGGTATCTCTACATAAAAGCGCGAACCATTTTTTACGATCTTATTAAATTTAATAAAAGATAATGTAAAACTTGAAGTAGTACATGTATTATTTCTAATTTGAGCAAGGTATATACTGTTACGTGCAATAGAAAGAGACAACTGGCGACATCTACTGGCAATGGAGAGTAAACAACTTCTGGTTCGGAGAGTCGATTATAATCGACAGGAAGGTGCAGGAATAAGAATGAACAGAACAGTCAAGAAGCTTTTGGAATAGAACACTCTAGAATAATCCGGAGAGTTTCTAGGGTATAAATATAACAGTTGTCACCGCCAAAAGAAGAGTCTTGTCTTAGACGTTGCAGTGTTAAGAAGCGAAAGTAATAAAGAAGCGATATAATTAGATTGCGATAATTGAAAGTACAGTGTTAAGCCTAGTACTAAGGTCGGCGCTAAGCTAAGTTTTGTATGAAAATTTAGCAAGCTAAAAGATTTTGGCGAAAATTTATCCTAAATTTTAGCGAGAGCGGTACTAAGGTCAACGCGCTAAATTTGTCTTTGGGTTTTGAATAGAGATGGCACCACCAGTAAGTCTCCAAAAAATTTAGCTTGAATTTATCCGCCCGGGCCGTTCTTTAGCGCGCTAAAAATATTTTTTGTCAGAGTTCTGAGATTTGATAAATTTATTGACCTGATTTTTGTAGTTAACGTAGTTTTGTACGTCTTTACTGTAAGTACAGATGAATTGGATTTCCTTTCGTGGCCGTATTTTCAATATCATTCTTAATTTTTTATTTAGTGTACCTATACATTATGCATATTATTTTTTATTTATTTTTAATATTTCCAAATAATTTTAACTACCTGCTTTTAGAAATATTATGACCGCGCGTTGTATTTCCGTAAAAAAATTGCAAAATGCTTGTTCTTCTTGTTTTTGATATATCTTTTCTCTGAGTCTCCGCTGTCATATTTTAGCTGCTAAAGAACGGCCCGATATTGGAGACCCGCTAAAATTTAGTTTAGCGCGGACCTTAGTACTAGGCTTTAGCGATAATTAGAGTTGAGTTGATTAATTAAGGAATTGTGAATTTTATATGATTAGAGTGAAATAAAGAACTTATATATTAATTATTTAATATTGTGTTTTAAATAAACGAACCAAAGGCCACGCGCGCAACAAATGGTGTCAGAAGTGAAATATATTTGAGAAATAAAGTGGTGGCAATTGACTGAAAAATTAAAAGTGTGATTAATTTTGTGGAATTGCGTTAAATTATAAAAGTTCTGGAAAATAATTTATATTCAACTGTGAGTGAATTACTACAGTAATGGGGCGCAAAGTGGAGGAGCTTCGAATACAGGATTTGAAAGTGGAGCTAGGGAACCGCTCATTACAAACGACAGGTACAAAGAAAGTTCTAGTCGAGCGACTTAGACAAGCTTTGATAGCGGAAGGAAAGAATCCTGAGACATTTGTTTTAGAAGAGAACTTGGAAGGAACCGAATTTGAAGAAGAGCCTGAGATGAAAATGGAACAGCTTTTGAGTACTTTAATGAGCAAAATGGAAGCCCGTTTTGCTGAACAAAAGAATTCTCTGGAATCACGTTTAGATGAACAGAAGAAATCTATGGACGAACAAAAGAATTCTCTCGACGAACAAAAGAATTCTCTGGAATCACGTTTAGATGAACAGAAGAAACCTATGGACGAACAAAAGAATTCTCTCGAGGAACAAAAGAATTCTCTGGAATCACGTTTAGATGAACAGAAGAAATCTACGGACGAACAAAAGAATTCTCTCGAGGAACAAAAGAAATCTATGGAAGCCCGTTTTGATGAACAAAAGATTGATTTTGAGGAACAAAAGAAATCTCTGGAAACCCGTTTGGACGAACAAAAGATCTCTCTGGAGAATTGTCTAGAAACTCGTTTGGAGGAACAGAAGACTTTCCTGAAAAACTCATTAGACGAACAAAATTTGAAAATTGAAGGAATAGAGCAGGAAATGGCGGAAGCTCTACAAAAAGTCACCGAGCAGCTTGACAGTTGTAAATCAGATCTGGAAAGAATAAAGCATCGTCAGCCTCTAAGCGTAGCAACTGAAATATCCGGTGCAGGTAGAATGAAATCTCCCATGTTTGATGGACAAAATTCGTGGCATATCTTCAAGAGACAATTCGAGGCAGCTTCAGAGGTAAATGGATGGAATGATGAAGACAAAGCTATAGCTCTGGTGTTAGCACTTCGAGGTCCTGCGTCAGAACTCTTACAAACTGTACCGATTGAAAATCAACGTAATTACTCTTCATTAGTACAGGCGATAGAATTACGTTACGGGGATGAGCACATGCAGCAAGTATATCGCCTACAGTTGCGCAACAGGATTCAAAAACATGGCGAATCACTACAACAACTGCAGGCAGATGTGGAACGATTAGTGCATCTTTCATACTCCAATGTGAATGCGGATTTTCTTAACGAAGTGGCGACGGAGGCATTTGTGAACGCTATTGCAGATCAAAGTTTACAACAAGCGTTAAGGCTAGCAGGAAGGAAATCAACAGCAGAAGCACTAGCCTATGCATTAGTGTATGAATCCGCCAGACAAGCTTCGCGGGGTGCAGTACGAATGAGAGACATTTCGGTTGACGAATGTACTTGTAATAGAATGCAGTCATCCCAGAGCTCACCTTTGCGTGGTATCCTTCGATGCTGGAATTGTAATAGAACAGGACACCTACAAAGAGACTGCAGAAAACGCCGACGAGTGGAATCTCTAGATAAAGAGCGAAAGTGGAATTGCAAAGATATCGAGCTGAGCAGCAGACTTGCAATAGATTGCAGTTATCACTGAGCACCCCTTCACGTAGTGTTCTTCGATGTTGGGATTGTAATAAATTGGGACACCTTCAAAGCGACTGCAGGAAACGCCGTCGAAAGGAATCAACAGAAAAGAAAGGGAGAGAAGAATGTCCAAATTGGCGAGCTAGAGAGCAAACTATTCTTAGGGAGACTAGAATCCAACCTTATGGCTTTGAGAGCCAACACAGGAAAGGACGTATCCATGGAAATGCAGAAGCCTTGGTACAACGTCAATGGGAACCTGAATGTAAGCATTACGGCTGGGAGAAAGGAAATGAGAAAACAGCTACTATACAGTTGGTAACTGTGGAGCCATCAACAGGTTGGGACATCGAGAGTTTGCAAACAGCGCAACGAGAAGATCCGGACATATCGCCTATTCTTGCTTGGAAAGCATACATAGAAAAACTAGAATGGAAGGATATTTCGAGGATGAGTGAAAAGCTGAAAAGCTACTGGGCTCAATGGAATTCTCTTCATATTGAATGCGGTATATTAAACCGCAAGTGGGAAGCACCTAACGGTAAATCGTTCCGAATGCAAATAATCATGCCGGCATCAAAGGTCAACGATGTTCTAGGTAAAATGCATCGTGGAGCATCTGGAGAACATTTGGGAGTGAATAAAACAATTTCTAAAATACGAGAAAAGTTATACTGGCTACATATCCGGGAGGATGTAGAGAAGTGGTGCCGCAGATGCATTGTGTGTGCTTCTTACAAAGGGCCGCCACCTAGCAGCAGAAAGGAAATGTATATGTGTAATGTCAGAGCCCCATTGAAACTGAGAGCTGATGTACAAGGGGCCACGGGGCGAAATTAGCAGTAAGTACCATCGGATGAGGACACGCTATGACTTACGTGCGAATTCAGCAGGATTCAATGAAAGTGATCTTGTTTGGCTATACAACCCGAACCGACGTAAGGGATGCTCTCCAAAGTCACAACAACAGTGGGAGGGACTGTATTCAGTAGTAACTAAAATAAATGACGTAGTATACAGGATTCAACGTGGTGCAGGAGGCAAACGAAAAATCGTCCATCTGGATCGCTTGTGTCAATTACCATGTTTACATGCAGAATTGAAAGTTCGGGTCGAGATTGAGTTGAGCTTTCGACTCGAGTTTTTGAGCAATCAGGGTTGAGATATTGAGTTGAGAACGGGTCCAACTATAGTTGAAGTGACAGTTAAACATAACATTATTTATGGTATTTTTTGTGTTGAAGTTATAAAAGTTATAAATTTTGTTTAAATAAACAAAATAAATTCACAATAGATACACAACATAACAAAACTTTCGAGTAAAGAATGAATAAAATAAATTCCAACTGTTAGCTGCCAACTCGACTTCTACATTCGTGTTTATAGGACACTATTTCGACTCGACTACGCCTGCCAAGCGTGGTCGAGTCGAGGAGTCTAGTCGACCCAATTTCAACTCGAGCCGCGTATACATGGAGTTGAACCCGAGTTGAACCATGGTTCAACCCTGCATGTAAACATGGTAAATACTACAAGCATCAAGACCATGGACCACCTGTTGTTCGGGACGAACAAATTTAAGAAGGGGGCAGTGTTACGTGCAATAGAAAGAGACAACTGGCGACATCTACTGGCAATGGAGAGTAAACGACTTCAGTTTCGGAAAGTCGATTATAATCGACAGGAAGGTTCAGGAATAAGAATGAACAGAACAGTCAAGAAGCTTTTGGAATAGAACACTCTAGAATAATCCGGAGAGTTTCTAGCGTATAAATATAACAGTTGTCACCGCCAAAAGAAGAGTCTTGTCTTAGACGTTGCAGTGTTATGAAGCGAAAGTAATAAAGAAGCGATAGTGTGTAATTAGATTGCGATAATTGAAAGTACAGTGTTAGCGATAATTAGAGTTGAGTTGATTAATTAAGGAATTGTGAATTTTATATGATTAGAGTGTTTCCGATGTAACTTTTGTCCATCAATGCTAATGTTGATTCTCCGCTGCTACTCAGCAACATCTCTTTCCGTGATAGTGGGCACAATTTCAGAAGGTTACCTCTGTTTCATGTTCAGTCTGCAAGATCCAACTTTAGTATGTATGAACCCATCTCTTTCGGTGTTTGGTCTATGTTTAGTTTAACATACTAATACTAACACCGACTATTGTTGACCGTCTTTTTATTAAACGTGGCCATGCAGCGAGCTTGTGTTAAGCTGGTTCTGATAGTAAAAAAAAAGAACATTACTGAGCGCTTGCCTTTGCGGACATGCCTATGTAAAAAAGCAATGAATACAAAAGAAGCCATGCGAGCTTCCGAGAAAGTGCTTCAGGAAGTTTCTTAGCGCTCTTTTCCCCAATGGGTGGATATTCTCTAAATAAGTAGGCTCTTTTATATTAACAGTCGGAACTCTTCTGATTTTTTGTTTTTGTGTCGACGTACTGTCTAAGAATAGTCTACAATTTTCTGTACACTAGACGACACTATAATTATTTGAGCGTTCGTTAAACCACTTGATGTTTCATTTTTTTTTCGGTAATTCGTTTCGTTTTTAGATGATTTTTCATTTGTTTCCAGTCAATTTTTTTTTCAGATGATTATAATTAGACGGAACTTTAAAAATCGAGATCTTAGAAACAGGATTTTATCTTCACTCCCTTTAAAACATAATTGCCAGCACTGACGTTAAATAAAAACAAAATTAAAACTTACAATCAATTAATATTTGTAAAAAAATGGATACATCATTACATCATTTTGAGTGTATAATTAATTAAAAACGTTTATCACATAGAAATACCATGTTATCGCAATTCAGATAAAATAGGTACTATAATTAAAATCATGTGGTTTCGAGTGCAATGAAGCTAACTAAAAGATAGATTGAAATGGAAAACGGCGGGCCAATCCTCGAAAGTTTACTGTGCATCATTTCCTACTTCATTGTTGAAAACTTCCATGATATGCTCAATGCTCCCAATGTTTTCCTTTGTTAAATCCTTAACAAAAACCTAGTAAAATTTAAACGCACGTAAGTAATTTAATTTTCTTTTTTAATTTATCTTTTTAGTAAAACTTACATAATACCACATTGTGCATTCATCATTTTCATTAGTCAAGGGAAATTGTACTCCGTAGGTCTGTAGCGCTAGTGATAGATAGCATATAGCAACATTTGATGGCTTATAATTCAAAATTGCTAAATTATGGTGGAAGTGCTAGGAATAGTGAAATTAAATTCATTTTAAAAATGTTCAAAATGTGTTTTATGCTTGTTTTTTAGTTTTTAGAACCATATTACATAAATATATATCTCGGCTTACACTTAGCCAATATTGGAATAAACCAACACAAAAATTAAATGTCTAATGTGCATGTTGGTTGGTTGATTGATTGGTTAAAGAGGAAGATGAGAAGGCCATTGTGCTCACCCTCCCAACTCTTTAAAGCGAGTAGGTTTAAGAGCCCGCGAAGAGATTTGTCCATCAACTCACTAGCGTCCAGCTGTGGTTTACCAATTCACTAGCTACCTATAACACATTTACAGTTTAGTCTCTTAAGATCCTTAGCACTTGCCGCCATTCTGTTTATTTTTATCTATTTTCCAGGCAACATGCTGTATTATACCACAAATCATACTGCAAATCATACTACAAATTTTTATATTTTTGCCATTATTTTCATTCTTATTACTATGTTAGTACATTATTTTCTGTTGCTGCTCCAGCGTTAATCTACGCTACAATGGGTGCTTGAACAACCACCACTACTAATTGTTTATGATAGGTTTTGCTATAATTTGCATCTGCTATGTTTTCTTTTCATTTCTTATTAGTTTGCTATTGTACTATGTAACTATGTAACTTTTCTTTTGATGCTCTAACGTTGCTATATGCTTCTGTGGCTGCTTTGAACTGCCACTACCATGAATTGTTTATGTTCACTTTTACTAAAATATGTATCTACTATGTAATTCGCTACGATGTGCCCAGCGCTTGGCGTGCCTTTGGCACGGGCACTCAAATAAATAAATGTTTATGTTTATTATGTAAGCCAATCTTATCATCCTCCAGACACAGTATATAGGTAGGGTTAGAGCCCACGACAAGGGTGATTATGGAACCATGTTGATAGCTCTTAGAATTTTTTACTCTTCAAACATCTCTAATCAGCGGTACAGACATACGGAAATGTTTGTAAAGGGAGATAAATAAAAAACGGATAATTTAAATGTAAAAACACGCACCTGTAGTAAAGCTGTAGCAGTTTTTGAAATCGGTAAGAATTCCACACATTCGATCCAAACCAATCTCGCCGAGATTTCATCTAGTAAAACATATACTAAAACATAAAGCAAAAGATAGAAAAACACAATTATGGATAAAGTAAATCTGAGCGTATTTTATGTGGGTGTGTAAAATTAAATTGTAATTTTATCATTCTGGAAATCAACAACTCAGCTTGAACGATAGCATCTCTCATGGACCAATATTCTTCCCCTAATTCTATTCTTTTGAGCGTATTATGTGCAACATTAATCACATCACGGATTTTTACTGGATCGTCTTTTATTTTAGCAGCCCAATATAGCGCAGACGAAGCGATTAGTTGAAAATATTTAATTATAGTTAGTAACCGGTAAAAATTGACAAATGCTGTATGCAAATT
Organism: Dioctria linearis; assembly: GCA_963930735.1. Classification (NCBI taxonomy): domain Eukaryota; kingdom Metazoa; phylum Arthropoda; class Insecta; order Diptera; family Asilidae; genus Dioctria; species Dioctria linearis. The sequence goes on along the minus strand of OZ005740.1, from coordinate 147,562,919 downwards.
CTTCATAATTGGAACTGTCCACTTCCTTGTAAAATTTATTAGAAATAGCAGCTGCAGAAGTCAATGGTTTTAAGTTAGCTTTATAACACATTCAAATAGAACCGGACAGCAATTCCTTTACCACTCTTTTTCCTCATACAGTTGAAGCAAGTTGATTATACTAAAAGAAATAAGTTTGTCAATCAAGCTTAACAAACCAAAACAATTACCTATCAAAACCACGGCAGTACAAGCAACAATCGCAAAGAATTTTGACACATTGCAACTGATGCCCTCTCACGTATTTCAGTGAAGTGAAAGGAAAAGACAATTTTAGAAAAATGGCGGAACGTGGTTCGTGTCGGGATTCAATTCATGTCTTCTACCTTGTGTTGCACCAGTGCTGCCAATAATTTCCTTCTAATATCGGCTGAACAAATTTTAAAATCGGGTAAAAAACGGCAAATTCCATTCTATACAAAATAATGCAATCTCCTCGAATGAACGTAAATGCAAGACCATCGAAAAAGGTCTCGCAGATAGTACTATCGAGTGGTGTACTCTTTTCCCGATTCAGAAACCTTTCTCGGGACGTTTTTTGTCGCCAGAAAACGCATTTTCATACACTCAGGTCACATACACTCCAGTTATTACATTTTTTCAGAGACATAAGTGCTCTTTTGTGAACATTTTTCTTCTAGGAAATCATTTTCCACGACCGTAATGTAACGTTCCTTTATTGCCTAGGGACGTTGCTTAAAGAGAAATATAAATATATAATAAAAGAAATATATATAATAAAAAATACTCTTTAATAGTAACTCGATTTGGCGCGGTCTATGCTATACATTCAGTTTTGACAACTCTTCTTCTTAATCTTAATTCTAACATATGTATATGACTCCTGCGAGTCATCTCGAGATATCGACGAGTCTCGATATCGTTACATCCTTCTTGTTGTTGAAGTGAAAATTACAGGTCAAGCCTTATGACCGGTCTGATAGGTCTTCCCGATCTCGAGTGCTTGACATCGCTCTGCATCACCGGCTGCTGAGAATTCGTTTCCCTGGGTGCTATTCCCGATGCTGCAGGTTCCGTCTTTGATTCAGCCTGCTGGCTCGTTCTCTCCTGTGCAATTGGAGTTAAAGATCCATTTGTGCTGGATGACTCCTTGAATGAAGTATGTTGTGGTTCTGCGACGATGCTGGTTCTTGTCTTCATTATGTCACCCTCGACAGATGTTGGACGAATGAAGCTTGTATTTCTCCTCATAACTGATCCGTCGTCCCTCTCAATCATGTAAGATCGATCGGTTACTGGATGTAATATATTTCCCGTATACCATCTGCTGTCGTTTCCTCGAACCAGAATTCTTGAACCATCTTTGTATGTTCTAGCTTCTTTGGCTCCTCTATCTGCATATGACTTCTGTTTCTGTCGTTTATTATCCAGATTTTCAGTTACTCGTTTTAATATTTTTGGCTTTAAAATTATGTCAGACAGTGTTAGGGGTGTTCTCGTGTTTCTTCCGAATAGTCTCGAAGCTGGTGTACCCAATTCACTGTCTCTTGGAGTATTTCTGGACATCAACAGAGCTAGTTGTAGGTCCTCACCGCTCAGATCACACTTTTTGACCAGACGTTTTGCTATGTCCACATATTTTTCTGCCAAACCGTTCGACCTCGCGAATCGTGGACTTGATGTGTAGATCTCGAACTTCCAGTCGTTTGCAAATTTCTGAAACTCCCTCGACGAATACACGGCGTCACGGCGTTGTCGGAATGAAATTCTCTTGGTATTCCATGCGTGGCAAACCAAATCTTGAATTGGTTTATCATTGTGCTTGCTGTTATTCTGTGCATCCTCTTGACTTCAAAATACCCACTGTAGCTGTCCACCAATACCAAGTATTGTTCACCCTTGTAGTCGAATACATCCGATGATACTATCTCAAATGGGAGCCTCGGGATCCTTTTCATCTTTACTGTTTCCTTTACTTGTTTTCTTTGTGTATGCCGACATATTTTACATTTTTCTACCATTTCTGTTATGTCGTTATTCATTCCTTTCCAGAATATAAACTGTCGCGCTCGACGTAACGATGACTGTGTTCCGGGATGTCCCTTATGTACCAACTCTAGGACTCGGGATCGTTCTTCCTCTGGAACCATAACTCTGTCTCCTCTGAAGATCAGTCCTTCCCAGAATGATAGCTCGTCTCGATAGGAAAAATATGGTCTCAGCTCTTTCGGAACCTGCTCTATTCCTTTCGGCCAACCGGTTTTAATTATTTTGATTAGTGCTTGACACGACGTATTTTTACTCGTTGATTTCTTGAATTCTTCAGCTGCACTATTTGACATTGGTAGAATCAGGTGTACCTCTATTTCTTCCTCATCGATTTCTTGTGTATCTTCACAATTCCTACTGAGTGTATCCGCAATTTTCAGTTCACTTCCCTTTCTGTACTCTATTCTCGGATTGTACTCTTTTAAATCCAATAGAATTCTTCTTAATCTGGGCGGTGCTGATGTGAGTGGTTTGGTCCAAATTGTTTCCAATGGTTTATGGCCCGTCTCTACCTTTATCTCTTTCCCCCAGATATAATCGTGAAACTTCCTGCATCCATATCTAATAGCGAACGCTTCCTTTAGAATTTGTGGATAGTTTTGTTCAGTTTGAGTTAACGATTTCGTAGCATAGGCCACTGGTTGTCCTTTCTGCATTAGAACAGCTCCTAATGCTTTTGAAGAAGCATCAACCGACAATACAACTTTTTCGTTGACATCGTAGTAACGCAGTACTGGTGCTTGCGATAGAGTTCTTTTAATCTTCTCGAACGCCTCTTGCTGCTCAGCTTCCCATTTCCATTCCATTTCCTTCTTTAATAGAATTCTCAGTGGCTCTGTGAGTGCTGACAAGTTTTTTATAAACTTTCCCAAATAAGTAATCATACCTAGAATCCTTAAGAGCTCCTTCTTTGTTTTAGGTACCTTTAAATTTTTAATTGCTTCCACTTTACTCTCGTCGATTTCTAAGCCTTTTTCAGTAAGTACGTGACCCAAGAATTTTACTCGTTGTACATTAAAAATACATTTCTCCTTGTTCAGTTTTAATCCTTTCTCATGTAGTTGCCTGAGCACTTTGTTTGTTCTATTTTTTAATTCATTCGCGGTCTCAGCGTGTATGAGTATATCATCTATTGCACATTCTACTCCCTGCATATCGTGTAGTATGTCTGACATTATTTGCTGGAACACTTCTGGTGCTGATGACAATCCAAATGGCAGTCTTTTGCAGGAAAATCTTCCCCATGGTGTTGAGAATGTGAGGTAAGCCTGTGTCCTCTCACTGACTTTAATCTGCCAAAATCCTTTTGTGCAATCCAGCAGGGTGAAATATTTACTGCCTGAAATTTTTGCTGTAATTGCCTCAATGGTATTTAATGGAAATTGCCGTCGTTTGATATTTTTATTCACATCGGTAGGATCGATGCAAATACGTATTTTACCTTTTTGTTTAACTATCACCATTGGAGAGACAGCTGGAGTTGGCTTCGTAGTAGATTTGATGACGTCCATCTTTACCATCTTGTCAAGCTCTTTTTTTACATCAGAGCGCATCGTTAGTGGTAACGATCTCGCTGGATAAATTTCGAATTTTGGATTTTCAATTAGATCGATGTCATATTCATAGTCTTGAAGACACCCTAATCCTTCGAACAAGTGCTGTTCTTCAGTTGCAGATAACGAGAAGTCATTTCTTTTTAATTTGACCTGTTGAATCCTCAGAATCAGCTTTTCTTTCTCGCACGTTGCTTTTCCCAGTATCGGTGATACTTCTTCCTCGACGACTAAGAAGTTTATTTTCGTTTTCTTTTTTCTTATCTGGCAATCCATTCGTAATTCCCCTATGACTCTTAGTTTGTGGTCACTTAATGAAATCAGCGTTGATATCTTTGACTGTTTCAATATTTGTTTCATTCCTAGTTTTTCAACTATGTGCATTGGTAGGACATTACACTGTGCTCCGGTGTCGAGTTTCGCATGGAATGCTTTTTTATCTATTTTAATGGTTTCTGTCCACACGTCATCTGTTGTATTGTTCGTAACACAGTTTATATATAGTGTTTCCCTACTTGATGTCGATGATTCTGACTGTGATGACTGTGTGCTCTTGCGCAAAAGGTGTACTTTTTTCCTTGCTTTCCACATTTTTATGAAATGTCCCTGTTTGCCACATGCTTTGCATTCTTTTTTATATGCTGGGCAACATTGTTTACCATGCTTAGTCCGGCATCTATTACACTGGAACACTTCTGATTCTTTGTTATGAATCATCTTTTCATTTTTATACTTCCTCAAATTTCTCTTCACCTCTGAGATTATCTGACTATTGTTATTATTGCTCATATCCGTTGCTTGTTTTTGAGCTATTTCACTTGCTCTGCACAGATCTACTGCTTTGTCGTAATTTAAGTTGGAAGTTGCTAGTAATTTTTCGCGGACTTTGTCATTTATTATTCCACACACTATTTTGTCTTTCAGCATTCTTTCTTCCAATCGACCAAAATTGCATTTTTTTTGTTTGCGACGTGATTCTATTCAGATACTGTTCAAAATTTTCGTCTATTTCTTGTGACATTTTATTGAGCATATATGCTTCATATGTTTCATTACTCTTTGGTATGAAATAGTCTGTGAATTTCTGAATTATTATTTTAATATCAGATTGTTGCGCCTCTGTCAAGTTAAATGACTCGTATATTTCTTCAGCTTCGTATCCAATTGTGGACATGAATGTGGCTACCTGGACTTCTGGCGGTTCTTGATTTAACTGTGTTGCTTTCGCATACCAGTCGTAGGACACTTTCCAGGACTTCCAGTCTTGTGCCATGTTTTTTTTGTAAAAACTAGCTGTTTTGGTTGCCTTAACTGTCGACGCGGCGTCTCTAACCTTTTCTGAGTCTCTTCCGTCTCAGTCTCTTTGCCATTCAAGCTCATTTTATAGTTTGTTGGCTTGTTTTTTATATACTTCTGACACCATGTAACGTTCCTTTATTGCCTAGGGACGTTGCTTAAAGAGAAATTTAAATATATAATAAAAGAAATATATATAATAAAAAATACTCTTTAATAGTAACTCGATTTGGCGCGGTCTATGCTATACATTCAGTTTTGACAACTCTTCTTCTTAATCTTAATTCTAACATATGTATATGACTCCTGCGAGTCATCTCGAGATATCGACGAGTCTCGATATCGTTACACGTAACCCCCGGAATATAATACAAGCCATGAAGTCTCCGAAGGCACCGACACATTAAAAGGCCTTAACGTGCCGGGTACAGCATGCAGTAAGAGCTCACTCTCACGGCATTTTGTATACTCGTCATGGAGGAAAAAATAAAATTTCATCTTAAACAGGTCCTAAAGCCCAAAACTGTCGCTACCACAGCAAAATAGGGTTAAAACAAATTGCAGCCAAATATGTTTTCTTTCTAATAGTTTAAAAAAATATAGCATGTAGAACAAATTTACGGAAATTATAGCGTTTGAACAAAATACAAGCAACTTTTATATAAAAAACTCCTTCAGTAAGACAAGGCAAGAAGATTGTGGATGTCGCCTGCTGACCGGCCCGCTGCTCTCTTTTTTCGACTTTGTTCATGGCTTGTATCTTGCGGGGGTTACGGTAACCCCCGGAATATAATACAAGCCATGAAGTCGCCGAAGGCACCGACACATTAAAAGGCCTTAACGTGCCGGGTACCCCATGCAGTAAGAACTCACTCTCACTGCTTTTTGTATACTCGCCATGGACGAAAAACTAAAATTTCATCTTAAACAGGTCCTAAAGCCCAAAACTATCGCCCCCATAGCAAAATGAAGTTAAAACAAATTGCAGCCAAATATGTTTTTTTTTCTAATAGTTTAAAAAAAAATTGCATGCAGAACAAATTTATGGAAATTATAGCGTTTGAACAAAATACAAGCAACTTTTATATGAAAAACTCCTTCAGTAAGCCAAGGCAAGAAGACTGTGGATGTAGCCTGCTGACCGGCCCGCTGCTCTCTTTTTTCGACTTTGTTCATGGCTTGTATCTTGCGGGGGTTACGGTCAATCCCAAAATCGGCTGAAGAAATATCAAAATCGGAAAAAAATCGGCTTCGGCTAAGGTAAATTTTTTTCGGCTTATGAAGTTGAAAATCGGCCAAATTAGCCGATTTTCGGCTCAATTGGCAACCCTGTAGTTGCACTGAAGTCCCAAGGCAAGGTCTATAGAAGACAAGTATATATACTACAGAAGATAAGCCGTGCGTTCAGGTGTACACACCGATGTGCTTTTCAGCACATCGGTGCGCACATCACATCATTGAAAAAGTAGGGATAGCACGTGAATGGTTGGTGTGCACTTCGATTCGAAATGTCAATTTTGAAAGTTCTTTAAGCCGTGCGGTCAGGTTTGTAGTTTTGACGTTTAGCGTAGTTTTGTACTTAAAGAACTTTCAGAATTGACATTTCGAATCGAAGTGCACACCAACCGTTCAGGTGCTATCCTTACTTTTTCAATGATGTGATGTGCGCACCGAAGTGCTGAAAAGCACATCGGTATGTATACCTGAACGCACGGAAGAACAAAACTACGCTAAACGTCAAAACTACAAAGCGCACCGGGACACTACGCTACCATACCGTAGCGTAAAATGTGCACATCGATGTGCTGGGGAAATGAGAACGCTTCGGGTGGCTTCGGTCGCCTGAACGACATGGTGTGTAATATGTGACATTATGTGACATTCTGCGTGCACCTGAACGCACGGAAGATTCTCATTAAGATTTTGACATTTGGTCGTGACGTGTTTCGTCCACTAATAAAAAAGGAAAAGTAAAAGAAAATCTCTGACAGTTCTCTTATGTCAAAGATGACAAGTAAATAAAGCACGAAACATTTCATATTGTTGTATTTGGATTGTGTTTCCATCTGCGAAAGCATACACACGTGTCAACTCTTGTGCCTAACCCAAAAATTATTTTTATAAAAAAGAAAGTCATCATATTGATCGCATTAAAGCAGTGTTGCTGTAAATAATAGACACTACACCAAGTAAGTGCTTTATATACCATATATTCTCTAACGTTCACCTCGATAGCGCGTGATACTAATAGAAAATCATATTTCCGCTTCGATATGGTTTTCCCTGAGGAAACCATTATACGGTATGACGATGGCTCTGGGGAAAGGAAAATACCGAGAGCCAGGCTCTACCCCAATCGCTAATCCTACCGGAATATCCCATCGTTATTCAAGCCCTCCAGGACAGAAGGCTCAACATGATATCCATATCTAAACTCCTCTAGACAAAATTCCCCGAAATTGGTGACATTCACTTCGCCTCCAAGCAAAAGCTTCGGGTCACATCTAAGAATTGTGCCACCATCAATGATATTGCCACTAACAAAGAACTCAATGACAAGTATATTACTTCCATCCCATCCAAAATGGTCGAAATACAGGGAGTAGTCCCCATACCTGTGGAATTTCAGGAGAAGGAAGTCTTTTCAAACGGATCCGCTTACTTCAAATACGGACCACAGCCCCTTACTGGACCCCCTAAATTAGTTGAATGCCGTCGTTTTATCACGAATAAAGATAACAAAAAAGTGGAATTGGACCTCGTCTGCCTCACTTTCGAGGGCCAGTATCTGCCCACTCATTTCAAATTGAATAATATTATATTCCCGGTCTATACAAAGAGGGAACGAACCATCCAGTGCCGAAACTGCTGGAGATTCGGCCACCTCGAACAAAAATGTCGCTCCAAAAACAGGTGCGTGAGATGCGGATCCACTCACACGGTTGCTAATGGCCCATGTCTAGCTCCTCTCTGCTGCTGTAACTGCAGACAGCCGCACGAAGCGAACTCCCAGAAGTGCTCCATCCTTTTTGAGAACCAAAAACGTAAGGAGCGCAGCAGTACCAGCTCATACCCTTCCTACTCCAACATCACGAGCCAGTCCTTTAACCTCAATTTTGGCGAGCAAGATTTTCCAGCACTCGGTTCTCGAGCGCCCAGAAAAACCAAGCCAGGCCACTATGCATTTGGTAACCATAGCCACCCTACTCAAACTACGTTCGCCCCTCAGCAATTTCGGGGAATCTTCACTCAAAGTGCCCTGCTAGCTCAGCCCCCTATGAATACCGCTCAGGTCTCCCCCTGTGAAACGCCCTCCCCTCCCGAAGGGCTACCGATCTCGTCTGATATTCCAAAGAAAAAAAAATGCTCCAATTTTGGAAACCCCTTTAAACTTTGTCTTGACATCTTCACGTAAAATACAAATGCTCAAAATTTTTCGCCTTCACAGGAGGATGTTAAAACATACCTCCCCCTCCTCAAGGATAAAATCCTCGAGCTCATAGACACTTCTGCCCCTTCTAGATGATCCCCACATATCAGAACCTTCGACAGAAAACTCCGAAACTACCATGGAGCTCTAATGACTGACCTGAACATTAGTCACTGGAACTGTGGAAGTATCAGAAACAAAAGTAGTGACCTCTCTAATTTTCTTTACACTCATAAAATTTCCATTTGCTGCCTGAATGAGACTTGGCTTTCTCCCATTGACTCATTTAGTGTTAAAAATTATAATATCGTTAGAAACGACCGCATCACACTGAGAGGTGGCGTAGCCATCATCTTGCATAATCGTCTCCGTTACTCTGTCATCCCCTTGCGCCCGTCTCACAATATGTTTGAACCTATTGCCTGCGAAATAGGTACGGGACCATCCTCAATCGTCATTGTAGCCTTGTATATTCCGCCTCGTGCTAGCTACAACTCATCACACCTCCAAAGACTCTTCAACCAACTCCCCATCAATAAGACTACACTTATATGCGGCGATATCAACGCTCACCACATATTCTGGGATAACGCTTTAACAGATTCCAAAGGCAATGAAACCGCAGACTTTATAGAGAACAATCGCCTCGTCATGCTGAATGACGGCTCTCCCACATTCTTCAACGCCAATAGCTCATCGGCCATCGACATCGCCATCTCCACGGCGGACTTTGCGCTAACAGCCGAGTGGTCCATTATTCACGACTCCATGGGTAGCTTACACAAGCCTTTCCTCATTAAAACTCCCACCCAATCGCCCTCCAACCCTCCAGCAAGGATGTATATCCCCAAAAATCCTAACTACAACTCTCTCAACCAAAACATATTTTCACATTTTAGGAACTGTGACCCTTCTGAACCCCTAGATAACTATAAAGCTCTCATTGAAGTTGTTCACCTCTCCTGCCTAACTTCTCCGAATAACAGTAAACAGGAACCCCACCCATGTCCCTGGTGGAACAGTACATGTTCCAAGGCAGTGGAGTGTCTAGTTCCATTAGACCTCCTCGCTCGAAAACTTACGGGCTCGCACGGACCACACTGGGAACTCCTTCCTACAAACCTTCCTCCCTCCCCATACAGAAACCCTCCAGTCCACCACCCACTTGACGCTCCCTTCTCACACGTCGAGTTGGACCTTGTTCTATCCCACAAAAAAGACTCAGCTCCCGGACCGCACCACATTAAGTACAGCACCCTACAAAACCTTTCGAAATTCTCCAAAGACTTTCTCCTGCAAATATTTAATTCTTGCTTTTTAAACTCCGTCATCCCTCCTGACTGGCGTCAGGTCTCCATAATCCCCATACTTAAAAAAGGTAAGAACCCGTCCGATCCTGCCTCCTACAGACCTATAGCCCTCACCACGGTGCAAAGAAAAACATATGAAGAAATCCTCAAGAGAAGACTCGAGCACTCTCTGGAAGATAATGATATACTCCCCCACTTCCAGTTCTTATTCCGAAAGGAGAGGTCTACGACAGATTGCGTCCTTACACTATGTTCTTATCTGCAACTTGCCAACAAGAAGAAAGAATTTTCCCTTTGCGCCTTCCTAGACATTCGAAACGCTTTTGACAATGTCCAACCTATTATACTCGTGCACCAACTTCTACAAGCTGGCATTCCTGATCAGATGACGCTCGCCATTAGCAACCTATTCGCTCTCAAAACAGTTACTGTTACCAACAGCGGCGACAGCAGTAAATTCTATTCTTCTCATTCGGGCCTGCACCAAGGCTCTGTACTCAGCCCTCTGCTGTTTAATTTCTACACGAAAAGCATTGGTGACTCCATCCCAGACAAAGTAATACTAATCACTTATGCGGACGACATATGCCTGATATCTTCAAGCGAATCTCTCGCCAGTGCTACCGCATCTCTTCAATATGCTATCACAATCACTACTACTAATCTCGAAAAAATCGGCCTTGACATTTCCCCTGAAAAATCACGCATCCTGCTTGTTAAAAAAACACAGGTCCAAACTCCTGACTCTACCCAGAATACTACTGGGCTCCCATCCCATTTCTTACGTAAATGAAACCACCTTCCTAGGCTTCACGATCGACTCAAAGCTCAATGGATCCTCACACATCCTGTCCACCAGAAAGAAATGCTTCCAGCTAACGAACATCCTCACCGCATTGTGCGGAGTCAGATGGGGAGCCAACCCACAGGCTCTGCTGAACATATATAAAGGCTTGATAATCCCTGTCTTAGACTACATGTCCCCATTTATTCTTGAAGGTTTCGGCAGACTACATCTCCAACTCGATAGGATATAATATAAATCTTTAAGAACAGCTCTTGGAGCAATGATCTCAACCCACATCATGTCACTGGAAGTGGAGGCCAACGTACTTCCACTTTCCGAAAGAAGGCACCTCTCCGCCGAAAAGCTGGTCCTTAAGACACTTAGTGCAGGCTGCCACCCCGCACACGTTCCCTTAAAGGCCTTCATTGCCTTCCCCAACCCATCCCAACCCCTAACACCCTTATACATCATTCAAAAATACCACCAATTCTCATCCGACCACAATTTCATCTCAGCTCCCAAACCACTAGTATTCCGCTACCCGCTTTCCACCGTCAGCTTCTCACCCACAGTCATCATCCCGGATCTTAGGAAGAAGAACCTCAATCCAGATACTGCCGCTCCTCTCTTCCACAAGCTTATCAACTCCCGCTGGAAAAACTTCAAAAAAATATTCACTGACGATTCTAAAACTCCTGACAAAGTTATCTCCGCCTTCTGGATACCAGACTACGATCTGGAAGCCACGTTCCCCCTCAACCCTTCCTCCAATATTTTTCACGCCGAAGCTCAGGCTATCACAGAAGCTCTTAAAATCGTCGCCACTCTTGACAGTTATAAGAAGTTCCTCATCCTTTCGGATAGCAAATCATTCCTATTATCCTTGAAAGCCCACTCCGGTAAACCCCACCCTCTTGTTTTGGAAACCAGACAGCTGGTACTAGACCTTAGAGCAAAACACATTCACATTCACTTCCTGTGGATCGCTAGTCACATGGGGATAGACGGCAACGAGCCGCTGACTCTCTTGCGAAAGAGACAATGCCATCCCCATTTATCCCAACGAGCTACTTGCCTGCTTAAAAAAGAGTAAACTAGCTGAATGGCAGAATAAATGGAATGCTTCCTCAAAAGGAACAAGATTCCACTCTCTCCTACCCAAGGTGAACGTCGTCCTTTGGTTTAACAATGGTTCACTCCCACGGGGCACCATAACCACCATAACAAGGCTGCGTTTTGGACATGTCTGTACCAATGAGCATCTCCACAGGATCAACATTAAAAGTTCTCCCCTATGTGAATGCGGTCTCTCTGACGATACAATAGACCACAAACTCTTCCATAGCGCCAGGCTCCAACAGAACTCGGCCAGAGACTTCCAGCTCCAAATCCAAAAAATCTACCCCAACTTTTCCAACTGCCTTTCCCTACTGAGTTCTAGGGATTTTCAATTTCAATTTTAATTTATTCAACAATAGGCATTGTACAAATGAGAATAAAATTCTTTTGTGTTGTACAAGTTAAGACAATATAATTAATAAGATAAGAAGAAATCTTATACTATAAAGTTACACTGTCAAGCTATATAAAGCACTCGCAAAATACATCAGAGAAAACGATATCAAGATTTAAAAGTAAGAATGGAAACAGAATCGCTGCACAAAAAACAAACAAACAAAACAATAAATAAATAAAAATATATAAAATCTATAAACTTTATAATATAATAAATTACAATTGCAATCATAAACACAAACAATTAATCTAAATAAAATAAACATAAACAATTAACTTAAATCAAATTAAACCTAAACAATCAATCTCTTCGCTGGACCATATTACTCAGCGCAAACACTTCAAATTGCGCGCCTCCCCCACGTCTGTCCATGGGAAGCGCCAGCTTTATTCAGGTGGCCGGCAATACAGTTAATTCTAAGGCTGGCCAGGTGTCGTCTATACACGTTATATGTTGGTGTTTAGTTGTACTATTCGCCTTTTGAGAAGAAGAAGAAGATATTGTTGTATTTAAGTCTACGAGTAAGAAACTAAAGGAGAGGCCCATAAACAACAATTTTCGTGCCAATCTCAAAAATGTGTAAGTTTATACACATACTATAAAAAATTCGCATTGCAGGCGGATGGAAAAAAAAGTTTACGCAAGGGACTTTGGCGCGGTTTTTGAAAGTGTGACGCAAAATTCTATACCAGCAGCATGATAGTGAGAGCTAGCATTACAAAACAACTTTGTGAGATTCCTGGTTCCCCAGTAAGCCTATTTCCATCTTCGGTTGGCCAATAACTTGCTTTAAAATTTCATTTTTGGTAAATCCATAATAAGAAAATATATTAAAATTCATTTACTTTTATCAAAATTACAAATATTTACCAATATTCTAATTCCTAGCTTATTATTAAAAAATAAACAACTACAGTTTTACTAAATTTCCATATAAAAGAATGTAAATATTTTTCTATTTAGTACCCTTCCAATTTTAACCTTACCTACGGCTTTTGTGCTAGGGTAGATTTCTTTACCGAACATAAACAAAAGTGACACCTAGGGTATATGTAGACAGAGATACAACCATATGTTAGAAAGTGAGAAAAAGCATCACGTTCGGCACGCAAAAATGGCATATATATACACGCAAAGGCCTCTCCTTTAGTTTCTTACTCGTAGATTTAAGTAGAGTTTTCTTAATTTTCTACAACTAATTTGACATTCAATGATAGTCTTCTTAAAGAATTTATTTATACGTAACATAATATACACAATATACAATAATTACACTTTGACTTTGACTTAATGTAAATACCTTTGAGTTGAGCGCTTGTAAGAAATGGTTATTTTTTAATGATCTCACACCAAACTCTGAAGGAAAACTGTATTGTACACAGGAGGCTGTATAATCCTCTGTAAGTAAACATGAAGTGCTTTCAAAAATATATATTTTACTTTATGTGCTTAATTGCAATGATGGTAATATGACCCTGACTGAATAAGAAATTCTCGAAAAATGGGAAGACTGCTGTCTATTGCGCTTTGTATTTCTTCCCAATTTTAAACGTTTACATGCAATTACTGGAAGCTTAGTTTGTAATTATTTGAAATCTTATATTAATCAAAATAAATTTAATCCTATTATTCCAGATTACGCGTTCCCATTTGAGTATTGTCATTATCACTTAAACTGGATCAAGCAATGAAATACCTCCTGAAGACTGCTATAACCAAAGTTAAAAATGCTGTGATAATACGTAAGTTCTGCCTTTTGCTTGTATAAAATTATGAAACGGAAACGATGGCAATAAATATTGCCAATCAATTTGTCGTTTCGAATGAGCTAGCTTTTTATTTAGCTGCTCAAGGTGCTGTTAAGGAAGTTTTCAATATGGTATATAGCTAAATACGTTTTCCCTTTTTATAGATCCACTCGGTATCACTACATGAGCTGACCACCAGGGGAATCAAACACCTCCCATATTTAACCTAATCGTGCCACAAGATTCCTATTTTTGATATAAAAAAATATTTTTCACGGGCTTAGAATGCATCTGAATGCTGAATTGGATTTAGTTACAAGTTCACCTGAAATAAATTCTGTAATAATTGTTGGCTTTTTAATGTTGATGATGGGATGGGATCGCCCTTTTGAGTTCCAGTCCCCACTAGTTTTAGATCAATTACCTATGAATCGACTGACTTCGAGGAATAATAAAAACAGCATAAGATTGACATAAATTATATTCGTTTTCAAAGATACATACATACACGTTTTGTACAAATATAATATTGTTCATGTGCTATTGACATGCTTTACATACAATGACCAAATAAGTAAAATACAGTTGTGCTACTGCAAACAAATATAAATAATTAAAAGGTGTAAAATGTTTTGTTTTAGCTACCATCTTGAGATTCTCTATAAATATTTAAAAGTTTCGGTCGTGTTTTTTATCACTTGCGCAAACAAACGCAATTAAATTAGAAAGTTGCTTGGTAGAGTACATTTTAGTATCCTTGTGATTGTATATCCATTTCTCAAATAGATTTGGTCGAAAGTAGTATTAGTATGCCTTGATGTATGAATCCACGTATGATCTATGCTCGGACAATTTCAGCCCACAATATCAACTCTAATATAGACATGAAATGTGTGAAATCTCACTGCATTAAAGCACGCCCTCCTTCCGAACATTTTATCGCATTTGAAAAACTGAATTTAGTATATAAAGTAAATATAAAATGCACTTAGTAAATCAGCAAACAGTTAAATTACCCTTCCACCAATAGATGAGTTGAAACGTGTGCCAACTTTTCCAAATTGACTCATAATCTTCGAGAGTTCTTCTAGCCTCATTGCAAACGTTTGTATACTCTAAAGGATATAAGATTTGGAAATTTTACAGTGCCTTTTTATGCAAGACAATTTTATTTTGGTACAAACCTTACTCAATATGTCTTTGAATTGAATTGAATTGAATAAGAAATGTGTTGAACGCTCACATGGTTTAGGTCCCATTTAACTTTAGACTTTGCCGACAAGATTCAAAATTCAATAAATTTTGAAGTTCTGCAGTTGGCAATAAATGTTCTAAGTAACATTGCAGAAGCTCAGATTGCTTCGCCATACAAATTCCACTATCAAGAGCAACAGTCCTTTGGCATTTATGCGTCTTTGGGAAATCCATGAAATTTTACATCTTGCTTTGCGGAGTCGTTTTTGAAATAGTTCTTACAATTAGGCACAGAGCACTTCATAATTTCCAGAAACATTTACTTGTTCTTTAATTTATAAATCACTCAAAATATCTCTGCAAAATTTCAATAAAACCGCGGTACACAGATAAAGCGAATTTTGACACAAAGCAGCTGATGTGCTGTGACGTGTTTCGTCCTCTAATAAAAAAGGAAAAGAAAAATTCAGACAATATGGCTGAACGGGGTTCGGGTTGGTCTTCTATAGGTTTGTTCGATAAAACACCGTGTAAATCTTCCCCTACAATTTTCCCCAAATTTACCCGGGGTTTTGTGCACTCATCGAACAAGGTTTTTAAAACACCGGGTAAATCTAATGTAATGACATTTCTCTGACAGTTCTCCTGAGCATAATTTAACTTCTAATTTCCAGTGATTTGTGAAAATTTATTTATAAAATAGGTGAAATAATTAAAAATTTAAGAATAAATAAATATTAAAATGCACAAAAAATATTTCCCAGTATTTTCTTAATTACATATTCTTTTATTAGCTTTTTTATATCGATATTATCACCTTTTATGTAACTTACTTTGAAAAAATGACAATTGGTTCATCTGTGACCAGATATCGCTCCATTATTTCTGCAAGAAACAATAGTGCTGCACTATTTTCACTTTTATCATCAGATGTTTTGTCACTAGATATAAAACTACTGTTTGGATGATCAAAATCAACAGAAATGATTTTCTCTATCCCAGTGGCCTTTCCTGACATCTCATTTAAGAATTTAGAGAATTTCTTATATGCTGTTTGCTTCAAACCTACTTGCTTGGTAGCTGCAGGGATAACGTGAAGTCTATAAAAATTACTTGTTAATAATGGCAAAGAAACATTTTTACGATCAAATTTCTTACTAGAAAGGCAGATCTTAAGATTTCATCCATGTTATTCGACCTTAATCGCCTCCTCAAATATTTAATTATAATTTTCATTCGAATTTCCTATGTGCATATTATCGATGGATATTTTGTCTATCCAACTTCCGTATATAATCTGAATTTGGTATGAGCTCCACGATTTTTTTACTTTTATATACAGCACTCAACCGGAAACACCGAACAAATTCCATGTGACAGTTCAGAAATGACAAATGTCAAACGTTCACCCCTAGAAATTTTTAATGCAAGTTCGGGCACGAAATCAGAAACACCGGGATTTCATCGAACAAGTTTCTGTAACCCTGTGTAAGCTCAGGGTTTCCAAAAAACAAGAAAGTACAGCCCGGTGTAGCCCGGGGCTTACCCGGTGTTTTCATCGAACAAAGCATATATATTCCTTGGGTGCAACACCAGTATTGCACTTTTTCCAGCAGTGCAACACTGAAAATGTTCGATGGAACAATTTTTATAGCAGAAGTGCAACACGAGGTTTGCACTGACTTCCCCTACTTGGCACTGGATATTGTCGGTGTTACAAATCCATATTCAAATTGAATTGTCATCTGCTCTGTCAAAGTGTACTGTCGCGATTATTTGTGAAATTTTGGAGTTAATGAATTAAAAAAATTTATTTGGGTGTTGTAAGCCCGTATGCGTCGTGCTTTCCGCCCAGGCGGAGTTCTTCTTACCTCGTCTATCTGAGCCTTGATCTTCTGTAAATAATCTTTAAATTCTTTGTTAGGAGGAAATGAAAAGTCACTCGTCCGCGTGGAAATATTTAGATTTTATTATAACATTCTTTGATTGAAACTTTATCTTTTCTTTCTACTATTTTAAATAAAAGGCTTTTAATCAAGAACTTGGATTTTATCTTTCTTTGTATATTTTATGTTTTAAGCGCGACGAGGCCCGACCGACTTTGCTCGAGGTTTTTACTGAACTCCCCGATTTGTGCCTTCTAAAATTATCACTTGCTCGCGTCTTTGCCCTATCAGCAAAATATCTTTTACGCTTCATCGCGACAACAGGATGTAATTCGACTCTTTAAAAATGTTATCATAAGTGGAGAACGAAGAAGTAAATAAAAATTGATTACTTCTTGATAAAATTTGTATATTATACGCTGAGGAAAGAATTTTAAGTGTTCGTTGCGCACTTGAAAAAGCGATACTTTGTATCGTGGGAAATGAGTTGTGAATTGCGTCGGTCAAGCACTGTCACAACCAATAAATTATGATTTGAGCTAAGTGCTGACCGAGCGCAATTACAACATTCCGTCCCCCTAAGAAAAAGAAAATTTTTGGCTTAAGGACAAAAATTTTCTCATAGATAAAAACTTCTTCTAAATTTTTTTTTTCAGCCGGTCGAGTCTCGCTTTAACAAAAATGTTGGATGTTACCAATGTGTAAAGCAAAGCAAGAATTAAAATTTTTCCTATCTTGCATAACTTAAAGGTAAGTTCATTATTATTATTATTATTTTTTTTTTATAAAAACTATGTGTTATGGAACTATAGTTAGTGATTTGCTTTGGGACGTAAAGTCCCGACTGCCAGCCTGAGCTGACAGATCACTTGTCGGGCAGCGTTGACTGCAGGGCGGCACGCTAGTTCGCCAAAGCTATTGGCGGAGAGTATCGGGAGGTTCCACAAAAAAACCTGCCGCTGCCGTCAGCCATAATAAAAAAAAATTCGTGCCTATCCAACAAAAGTCGGTACACATTCGGTCCTGAAGCGACCCTTACGTCACTTACCTGTATACCATCGAAGGCGCAGATGTTCTACCTTCTTTGCCTGCCCCATCCTCCCATCTGACTCTGAGGGGCATAATTCTTCAGAGTCCCTAATTGACCTGTAAAGAGAGAGAGAGAGAGACTAGGCGAGCCTAGACGACCTTCATCTTATATGAGAGGGCTCCGGGATAGTAAAGGAAGAATATATAACTCTAGAATTTCATTACTTTATAAAAATACATTCAATGATTGTTACTCATACGTGACTTATAAGAAATTTCACACTCTATCCTACTACATCCAGGCCTGTGCCAAGATTTACACTTTTTTTAAATTTCCTAATGCCTTTCGCTAGTCGAATAAGATAATCAGTTTAAACATGAGATACTGAACTAGTTACACATGACTTGGAAGATATCCTTTGGTTGATCAGTATTGACGTTTACGTAGAGGCTCTAACGTTTGATTATATGATTTAGAAAAAGGATCAGTCTACCCGGAATAATTATTTAGTCTTGTATCTGTGTCGCTTCCCTAACATGGATCCACGCTACCCATAGCGTGCAGAATTATTAAAAATTTTCCTTTTTTCTAACTTTTTAAAACAGGATTAAGATATCGACTACATTCACCTTTAACTAATCAGCTTTTCTGTTTCTTCTCAATTAAAAAAAATTCAATACTTGTTCTCTATCGTTATTGTTCACTTCAAATCATAAGACCGATATCAATGTTAAACATTTCCACAATTATTCAAAAAGATCGTCTAATTTGTACTCTTTTCATCAAACTTTGATTTGTTTTGGCGAGTTCATTAGAATTTACGCGGAACTTTTGAAAATAAAACTGTGTTCCAATTGGTGTCTTGTTTTTTTTTTTTTTTTTTAATTTTAACTTAAGAACTACTAGAAAAATAGTTCAAAATTAACTCCTTTTCTTATACCGAATGCAAAAATATATCAGATGTATGAACTGAAAATAATGGTGAAAGAAAAACCCATCTATAAATGATTACTCGACTATTGTCGTAAATATACGCATTACACAATTTCACCAAGTTAAATCGTAATAAAAAATTTTTCGTGAGTCACCACAATTAACATTACTAAGATATTCCTCATTTCCAGTCGAGGATTAATTAAAGAAGAAAAAACATTGTGATACGTATGTTTAAAAAAATATGATTAAAATTTGTTGCTTCTTCCTAATTTCCTTTGACGCATAAATATGCTAAAATGCAAGATTTCGTATCTTCAGATGTCTTCAGAAGTCTGTTGTCATAACTAAATCAGTTTGTGATCCTACAATGGTTAGAAATTCTCTTTTTTTTGTTTTTTTTGTTATACTAGCCTATAATACTATGAATACTTAGTTCGAATAGAGTTCTAAAATTAATTTAAAATAAAAGATAAAATAAATGTTTTAAATATGTAGTTGGCTCTTATGATAACTTGCATAGTTATCTAATTATTCCTCGTGGCTTGCACAGTACTGCTCATACTACTATTGCTCTTTCCTTAATCATTTTGCCTGCGTCGTAACTGTAGTTTGGCAATATGGACATTCCTAAACTAAATATGCACATGAATCACGCCGGGCATAGTGATTGCATGGTTCTAATGTTATTGCACGTTAATTCTCTTCACATTTCATACATTTTGTAGCTGTTTCTTAGTATGCAACTTCTCAACTTCTTCTAATTCTGAACGTAATTTAACTTGTAATAATTTTAATTTGTATATTGATAAACCACGCAAATCTCTTGTCCTTACTTCGAATATAGGTATGTTAAATATACATTTCTCAAACGTGTATAAAATAATATGAACAAACAATACCGACTTGAATATTTATGGGGGCCTGTTCTGCCGCACAAGTGTTGAACTTTGAGCACCTTCATGCGCGCCTGAATACAGCTTCAGCCGGCAGTGCAACTGCTGTGAGCTCGACTGTAAGGCCTGAAACACAATTGGAGCTTTTCAGCCAGCTTTATGCCCAGCTTTCTGCTAAAGCTGACTGAAAAAGCCGAATTGAACACAACTGGCGTTTTTGACATTTGCAACTTTAACTTGTTTATGTTGAGAACTTTTATTAAGGAACGACAGTCAATACCATTGAATAAATAACTAATAAGGAAGCTGGGTTTCGTGCGAATACAGTGTACGTGAGTAGGCAATTCAATGACAGTCAAACCCAAGGGGGGGGGGGAGAAATGACAAGAGGGCTGGTCACTTATTTGAAAATTCTGCTTGACAAATCACTTAAATTATCATAGGCAACGACAAGGAACATTTTCTGAAGATAAGGGGCGCCAAAAATTTGTGTGTTTTACATAGCAATTTGGATTATAAAAAATGTCCCCCTTCAAAATTTCACGGTTTCACTATTGCCATGACGAAACGAATATAAACACAGCACACTAATACATTTCGCCGAGTTTCACCCGATATGCCGTTTCCTTATTAGTTATTTATTCAATGGTTAATACATCCGATTTGCCAAGATTACGATAAATTCATGCTTTTTTTTGGATAGTTTCGAGATGTACGAATTATATGTAAAAATAATACTGAGGTTTTTTTTTATGTCCCACAGGAACTGCTTATTTTTTACTTACTAGATAAGTTTTCTTCCATTTTAATATTTTTGGTAGCTGTTTACTTCTTAAAAGTGTCAACGGAAGTCATTCTCATCTGATATTTGACATTCGCACAGTTGGCAACATTAAAAATTCCCTCAAGTTGGCAGTCATTGGGCTTGAAATTTGCAATTTGATCAAATATCAAGTCAGCTTGAAGCTGGCAAAAAAGTTAAAGCTGCAATTGTGTTCTTCTACATTGATTTATATTGTGAACAAATCTCAAGCTGGCTGAAAAGCTCCAATTGTGTTTCAGGCCTAAGTCGCAGCGGCAAGCTGGATGTAATTGCTTCCAGTCACCGTCAGTGTGAGGATACTCCTCTTCAACTTTTTTGCACTTTTAAGCCTTTGCTGGTTTGACCTTCTTTTGACCCGATGCTTGGATGGGGGATTATTTGTAATATAACTCTTGAAGAATTTAGCCACCTCAGCTTTCAGCGTGGAATGTATGGGAGCTTGCCCGACGTGCCGTAAATGCATTCCTGTCGCCCGGTTAAAAAGTTTTTCTTTAATTACCGGAATATTACCAAAATTAGTATGATAAAATATTTATATGTTAGGGCGTAATTAAAATTTACCTGGATATCTCAATCTAAATGAACGATGCCAACCGAGAATTTCAGATATTTGTTCTTGCCCGTCCTTTCACTAGCGTACCTTTCTAGCAAAAAACATGAGGCAAATGTCAGTCTCTTCCTCTTTTTCCGTCACATCAACATGTCACCTCGCATTCAAGGAAATGCATTTCTCTCGGTCGGGGTGCGTTCATTTTTTTTATGCTTGACGCAGCCGGCCTACACGCTTCAGTAATTCTTGTAGCATATTGCTATATGCAATACGCTACGACTATAACATATGCTATAAAAACTACAGACTTTCTTAATTTTTACCAATATTTAAGGTAAGTTTATATATATATATATTTTTTTTTATAAAGACTATACTATGAAAGTATAAAAACTACAAATGGTTTTCTTAACTTTTACCAATATTTAAGTTAAAACATTTTTTTTTTTTTATAAAGACTACAAAGCTTTTTTTTTTAACTTTTACCAATATTTAAGGTAAGCTTAATTTTTTTTTATACAGAGATCTTGCATGGCACACACATTTAGGTTTTTTTTTGTTTTCTTGTACTTATTCGTTTGATGCATATGTAAAAACTACAGGTTGATCGACTGTGACCTGTTCATTCCCCGGTCTTGTTCCGGTCGAGTTGGGCTTATTCAGCGTTAATCTGCTAGATACCTTTTTATATATATTATAGGCCACGAGCAAGACCATTCCAAAAAGTATGAAGTATATCAGTGAATAATGGTGGATCGTATGTGGATCCAATGGGAGATTTTCCACTTCTTCTTCTTTCTTTAAGATTTTGATCTGATCGGAGATTGCCGTAAGGTCCCCGTTTGAAACGTATTTTACTACAGCTACTTTATCAGAGTAGTTTAGGTAGTTTCTGGTGAAGTTGTGTAGAAGTATCGAAATGTTATTGGGTGGTATATAAGAGTTTTTTAATTGGGTTGACTTACTAGTATAACCTCTTATGGTTAGTTCTGGCGTACGTAAATAACAGTCGCCCGGAAGTTCTATAATTCCGACTTCGGATATAGTGTAATGCTTTATTGCGTCTTGGCATATCGAATCTAGGGTCAGGTTTTCGGTAGTTGAGAAAAGCCATTTATTTTCCTGAGACAACTGGATCCATATTGTTCTATGATCTGATTGTCTGATATTACAGGTGCGTGATATGAAATTTTTTCTTTTTATTAGTTGTAGTTCACACAACTGGCTGTCGGAGTTCACATTGAATATGGGTGTAGGATTCGGCACAAGTATTAGTAGATGATCCTCTGTTATACAATTTCCTAGTTCTTCCGATGTTAAATCGTAATAGTGTTCCTTTCCATAGTCTATGACAAGGTAGTTTATAGTAGGTTGTATGAAAGCTAGCTTATGCTGGTGTATGGTAGGTAAAGGTATAACCTTATAAAGTTGGTAATTCTCTTTATATGGTAATGGAATTTTGAATTCGTACAAAATTCTATCATCCACGATGGAAGTGCTCATTTGGCTTATACGATACAAGGATAATAGATTACCATCTTTTAGAGACGCGGATAAACGAGTATCGCTGGGGATCTCCTTTCGTATCATAGATAGAATTGACTCTAATTGTTCAGGTGTGATTATGGTTGGATGTGGCTTACCGTATCGAACATCGGTAACTAGGTCAACTATTGTGTTGACTATGTTTTGGTACCTGATAATGATCAACGTAGTTAAAGATGTGAGCGGATGGGTCGCGTTTATTAGTTGATTCATCATCGTTTTTACCTTGGTGAGTCTGGCATTTAGGGCTGAAAGTTGATCATTTATTGAGGCCTGCGATTTGTTGAACACATTTACTGTGGTTTCTAGTATAAAAGTTTGATTTTTTATTAGTGACAACAAGTGATTCTCGTTGTAATTTAACTTGTCAATTTGCTTGTCACTAAATTTAGCATCATCTTCGTTAAGTGTTCCGAACAAGGTTTTACTAATTATCCCGATTGCGTCAAATAGCCCCCGGTTTTGCCTATCTTTGCTCTTAAATAAGCTGTACTTTTGTGTGATGTCACTGATGAGACACAGTTCCACTACAGATTATGGCGAGGTTTGGTTCATCTGTGAGAAGCTTGCAGAAGTCATTTACTTGATCTACGTATCCGCCCATGTAACGCAAAGCTTGAGCCAGACTCTTGAGGTCATAATATACCAGAACTTTCCATTCGTTGGAATAGAGTTCTACTTTCCCCAGTTCCTCGAAGTAAATTCCAGGATTCTGTTTAATAGGAGTGATAACAAGCTCGCTCCCATATGTGGAGATAACGTTCAGGAGCAAGGTCCCGACGCATAAAATCTGAAAGGAAGTGATGTTGTTAGTCTTACGGAAACGTAGTATGCATGTATAAGAGATATGTATTTTTTAATGCAAATGGGAATATAAGCGTGTGGGTGACTGAAATTGTTTAGCGTTTTTGTTTATGCAGGTTGACACATAAAGCGGTTAGATAAGAGAAAAGTTATTTACTTGTAAAATGTTATTGACACCGCTCTCCCAGACTTGTTATTATTCAATGAATAATTTTAAATAAATCATTATTGTGTACAATCTTATCTCTTTTTCCGACCTTTGTTATAGAATTTTCTGTTGATCTGTTGATTCTGTTGATCTCAAAAGGTCCATTCCAGAGTGAAGAAAACTTGTTTTTTCTTGTATGATTTCTAATAAGCACTTTGTCTCCTAAGTTAAAGTGTTTTGCTTGGGTATTTTTGTCGTAGTAGTTTTTAGATTTACATTTTTTTTGTTTAGGTTTTCATTTCGTTGGAGTAATCGTCATAATTATAGGTCAGCTGTGGTTTCTGTGTAAGGATGTTTGAAATGTTCGCAGGAAAACCATACAGCAATTCATATGGGCTATAACCTGTACAGCTGTGAGTTGTGGTATTATACACGAGCATGGAGAATGGTATCCATGTATCCCATGTAAGCGGATCTTGATTGACATAGTGTCGCAGATACTCGGCAAGAGTCCTGTGGCTTCTTTCGAGCGCCCCGTTCGTTTGGGGTGATATGGGGAGGTATTTATCTTCTTATATTTCATTAATTTACAGACTGCCTTAAATAGAGCGCTTAAGAAATTAGCTCCTTGGTCTGTAAGGATGTGCTCGGGGATTCCATGACGATAAACCAGTTTTTCTACGAATGCCCTGGCAACCGTTTGTGCCTCAGCATTTGGAATTGGCAATGCGTCAGAGAATTTCATCAGGTCATCTTGAAATGTCATTAAATATTTATTACCTTCATAACTGACGGGCAGGGGTCCCACTATATCCAGTGCTATCCGTTCAAATGGTCTTGAACTGGTCGATGTTATTTTCATCGGTATAGGCGGGCTTCTCTGAAGCTTGTTTTTCTGGCAAGACTGACACTTTCGAACGAAATTTCTTACGTCTCTTACCATCGTTGGCCAATAGTATTTGATTTTGAAACGCTTTAGGGTGCGAGAGATCCCCTGGTGCCCTCCTAGTGGAGAGTTGTGGTACTCGAGCAATAATTCTGCTATTCGGTCTTTATCGTCGATGTTTACTTTAGTGTCCATATATATATACAGTTTAATACGTGAAGTTTTGAAAATTTCGTGTATTGTCGATCTTATTACCCCAAGCGTATTGCGATCGACCGTCGGAACAGTTAGCCCAACTCTATCAATCCTGTGCTTTATGCAGAAATTGTAAAGCTTCTGGAAGAGAATTGTAATGTTATCTTGATCTCGGTTAGATCGTGCGGGAATGGCGGCCGTAGCCACAATAAATGTATCAGAGTTGTCTTTAAAAGGCTTTAGCTCCCACACAACGGGCTTACGAAAGGCCTTAATTAGTTTATTTAAGACAGCTTCTTCGTGTGTTTTGAGAAGAGGTAATATAATGATTTTATTATTAATGGATTTATCCCGAAAAATTGTATCACTGCTTTCCTGTAAATAAAATTGTACGTCGTTAGGCTCTTTCTTGCTGTAAAGCTTTTCACTTTTCTGAAAAGGTCTTTCTTTTAAGGTTTTTGATCGTTACTTTTGTGATCTGGTAGTTAGACTTCCCAGGTTTGTAAACTATTTTATAATCATGTTCTTCCAGAAGAATTCTCCAACGAGCCAATCGTGATGTTGGCTCTTTTAAGTTCATGAGCCATTGTAGAGGCCTGTGGTCAGTTAATATCGTAAATCGTCGCCCATATATGTACGGACGGAACTGCTTTACTGCAAATATTATGGCGAGCAATTCCTTTTCCGTCGTCGTGTATCTAGTTTCAGCGCCATTCAAGGTTCGGCTTGCGAAGCATATAGGCTTGTCCTTACCTATTCCTCCTTGGGATAAGACGGCTCCCAATGCAACGTCGCTAGCGTCGGTGGTTACAAGGAATTCTTCGCCAAAGTCTGGGTATGCAAGTACTGGAGAGATGATGAGCTTCTTTTTGAGAGCCTTGAAAGCTTCATCACAAAACGCATCCCAGCGCAACTCTACGTCCTTTTTTAAGAGTCTCGTCAGTGGTTTCGTCATTTTGGCGAAGTCGGGTATAAACCGACGGTAATAGCCCGCAAATCCCAGGAAGGATTTGACGTCTTTTGTTTTTTTTTGGTTCCGGGTATGTTTTCACCACTTGTATTTTTTTTGGATCCGGTTGGATTCCCATTTTCGATATGACATGCACTATCTATATTAACAATTTTTTCACGAAATGAAATTTTTCTGGCTGTAACTTCAAGTTATATTCCTTTAGGCGGTTTAGGACGTTTATCAACCTTGTGTTGTGATCGCGTAGATCGTATCCGTAGATTACTATGTCGTCGACGTAGACGAAATACTGTATGCCCTGCAGTCCTATCAGCACTTTGTTCATTAGACGCTGAAAGGTTGCCGGTGCGTTTTTCAATTCAAATGGCATTCGATTACACTCGTAATGCCCAAATGGAGTACTGAACGCCGTTTTCTGTTTATCCTCATTATCAACCAAAATCTGGTGAAATCCACTAGCGAGGTCCAGAGTGCTAAAGTATTTGCTTTTACCCAACTGGTCCAACATATCCGTTATATTGGGAAGTGGGTATGCATCACCTATAGTAATGTCGTTTAAGCCACGAAAATCCACCACAACCCTCCATTTCTTACAACCGGAGCTGTCAGCTCTCTTAGGAACAAGAAGGAGTGGAGAATTCCAGGGACTGAAACTCGTTCTAATTATGTTATCCTGCAACATTTCGTCTACCTGCCGGTGGGTAATGACGTCAGTGAAGGTTAGATGGTCGCCTTTAAGATGGAATAATTCGCTGTATTGTCTATATATTCCTAATATCGAATTTTTTTCTTCGAAGTTACAGTGCTCGAGGTTCAGAGAGTTATCCAGTCGTTGTAACCGATCTTTAACTATATTGCCTTCCATGTTAGCTTTTGCTATATCAAAATTATTGAACTCCTCTACTTCTAATTCGTGGGGATTTATTTCGATGTCATGATCGTTGGTATTTAAAATTAATGCTTTGACCTTTTTATGAATAGGTCTAACTACAGCCGATCCAAGATAGAAACCCGATTGGATCCTTTTCTTTGATATAACAGAATCCTTGAGGCTGTCGCAGGGAATTTCGATGACCTGCTCGCTTCTAGAGCGGACAGCTATGCTTTCAGTTTCCATGTCAGCTGGGTAGATTCTGTTTTCTCCTCTAACTGAGTTTCCCCTCCTACAGATACGCTCATCCTCTAAGGATGTTTGGTCTCTATTAGGCCTCACTGTTGGGACATTAGATGTAAAAGTTTCTCGCATAAAAATTTTGCCACTAGTTTCTGGATATCTGCTTCTCGATTGCGGCTCCTTCGTTTTAATTGCCGTTTTATGACCAGCTTCGACAGATTGCAATTTTTGATTCGAAAACTTAGAAGAGACGTTTTCCCCATTGACAATTACGGAGTGCCCTTTTGTCAGGTTTTTTGGTACGAAGTCAGGTCTAATAATAAGTTCATTTCTACAGTAGTCTATTGTACAGCCGTAGGTTTTGAAAAACTCGTTTCCTAGAATTTCATCCAGGATAAAGTTTGATGTTTTAGGTAGTATGTGGAAAGTGTGACGCAAAGAGATTTTGCTTGAGAATTCTAGAGTTCCAGGGATTTTGCCTTTAGTTACTACGGATTCTCCAGTGATCGTAGTAATTGTACATTTCTCCTTAGGAGTAATATTTTGTTTGAGTTTAGTTTCATATCTAATTAAGCTGATATCCGCGCCCATATTGTTGTTCCATGCTTGCTTATGTCTAGTGATACGCTTATGACAAAGGGTGCGTATTTATTGCATTCATTTAAGGATTGTGGACGTCGGCTTTGAAGATAATTCGGGATGGGTTGCCGAGGGTATCCTCCCGATAGCTCTCGTTTCCCGTCTCAACGAGTCGTGGAGTACTTTCAACCGATTTTGTCCTACCACTATGTGGAAAATAATGTACATTGTGGTTAAATTTATTGTTGCCATGATTGGTTGAAATATTTGTATGCGTAGTATTTGGATAACCACGTTGGGCACTGAGATTTCTGTAACGTTCGTTTCCCTGGTAATTGCTAGAATGTGATTGGTTATTTCGGGATCTACGTTGTCGACATTCCTCAAGGGTGTGGTTTGGTTTCTTGCAATAAGCACAAATAATGCGTTGTACTTCCTTCTTAATTGCTGTGGGCGAGAAGTTGGGCAAGTGAGTGTTTCGGTAGCATGTCTGTTCCGTGTGGCTTTCACGTCCACATATTCGACCAAACACTCTTTGTTTTGGAGGAAGTCTAGTGCTGTTATTGAGAGGTACCGCATGAATTTCTAGTCTAGGGGCTTGCTCTATTGCATAGGCTATTACTTCCCTTAGGTCTTTACCACCAAACGCTTTTACCAGTAACTTCAAGCTGTGGTTCTTTAGACCATCTTCAAAAGAAGTTATTACTAGTTTTCGATTTTCATTGATAATGAAGTCGCGCACGTTGGGGTCTTCTATATCAGAATAAGTGACCGAGTTAAGGCTCCACAATAATGTAGAAAGCCTTTCACCATATTCTTTCACAGTTTCTCTGTGTAGTTGTTTGGCTTGGTCTATTTCACTTTGAAGGGCGGCTGTAGATTTTTCTTCTTTGAAATTGTTTTTTAATTCTTGTACCAATTCCTTCCAAGTATCTAGAGTTTTATACTGCGTTAGTTCCAAAGCTGGGCACTGGAGCCTAGTCTTAACGAAATTGAGGAACATAGTCACTTCAGCAGCAGATTTTGTGGAGGAGAACAACAAGTTGTAGCGTATTCCTCTTACGCTACACTTTTTCTTCCTCCCTTCGTTCTTTTTCTTTTTTTTGGCTTCTCTACCTTTTGTAGAGAAACCCCCATGATTCTCCCAGGGTACCTGAAAAGGGGTGAAAAGGTACATACTTTCGAGAAGTAGCCCTATGCTACTTCTCCATATTACAAATTCCTGAAAAAAAGGAAAAAAAAAATTTATCTCCTAAAAGTAGCCCTATGCTACTTCTCCACATTATAAAATTCAAAAATAAAAAAAAAAATAAAATACAAAAAAAGAAAAGGAGAAAAAAATTTACTCTTCAACGAATAATTCCGATGTGGGCAGAACACGCACAAATTGGAATTTTGCGCATCAACCCGAGTCACATACAAAAAAAAAACCTGAAAATGAACAACAATACGAAATATTTTTCAATAGAAACATTCTAATTTGTACCAAAATGCGCACAAGGTACAATTTTTCCACATCAAACTTACCGCTAGTCACCAACATCGAAGAGTCAAAAACTGTAACTCGCCTAGCTGTAATACATCGCATGATACCATCATGCAATGTATTGCAGTTGGTCCACAAAAGCGATATTCCTAGAAAATTTCGGTTCGAATGTGCGCCAGCTGTGGCGTGAATTCGGGTAGAAAGAAAAACCGTTCGCCGGTCGGTCGGGAGGAATAGAGAACAGGGCGATGTAGGCAGACTGCGCCGAGTTAGTTGATTCGAAGTTCTGAACGGGTACAGTCAAGAGTTGAGTGCGCAGCTCATTCCGGGAATTACAAGAAAGAAAGAGCAGAAGAAGAAAAGCAATATAAAGGTTAACTGCTTTGAGTTTTTTTTTTATTTTTGTTTAGCGCGAAAGAAGAATCACGGGTTAAGTTCTACGCCGCGTGAGTGGGGAAATCGCGATTACCTGTACACCCGTGTATTCTCGTATCATCACGCAGTCGCCGATTTAGAATTGATTTAGATTGATCGTGTGGTCAACAGTTTTCCTGTAAAGAAAAGGAAACATTAATAATGGTGCCCGTTATTTAATTGGTGAAAATCTTAGTACCTGTAAAGAGGTTTATATAACACTTCACATAGATTATTATAATTTTCCTGAAAAAGAAAAGAAATTTTATTAGTTCGTTTGTGATCAAGAATTTGGATTTTCTATATCACCTATTAGATTTAAAAATGGAGAGGAATTTCCATACAATTGTGCGATAATTTTCCTGAAAAAGAAAAGAAATTCTATTAGTGCTTTTGTGGTTAAGAACTTGGATTTTCTATATTACCTATTAAATTTCAAATGAATAGAATTTCCATATAACTGTGGAGAGGAATTTCCATACAATTGTGCGATAATTTTCCTGAAAAAGAAAAGAAATTCTATTAGTGCGTTTGTGATTAAGAACTTGGATTTTCTATATTACCTATTAAATTTCAAATGAAGAGAATTTCCATATAACTGTGCGATAATTTTCCTGAAAAAAGAACAGAAATTTTATTAGTTCGTTTTTGATCAAGAATTCGGATTTTCTATATCACCTATTAGATTTAAAAATGGAGAGGAATTTCCATACAATTGTGCGATAATTTTCCTGAAAAAAGAAAAGAAATTGTATTAGTTCGTTTGTGATCAAGAATTTGGATTTTCTATATCACCTATTAGATTTAAAAATGGAGAGGAATTTCCATACAATTGTGCGATAATTTTCCTGAAAAAGAAAAGCAATTCGATTAGTGCATTTGTGATTAAGAACTTGGATTTTCTATATTACCTATTAAATTTCAAATGAATAGAATTTCCATATTGTAGTGCGATAATCATCCTGAAAAAAGAAAATAAATTTTATTAGTGCGTGTGTTATATAGAGTTTGGATTTTTTTATATTGCCTATTATTAAAGCACCGAATTTTTTTTTGACATTTTCACATCGTGTGATTGCGTGGTGAACAGTTTTCCTGTAATGAAAAGGGAACATTAATAACGGTGCTCGCTATTTAATTCGTGAGAAATTTTAGTACCTGAAAGGAGGTTCATATAACATCACGCCGAAGCGGTGTTGTTGTGATCTGTCGACGTACCTTTTTAGTCGTAGTGTTCTAAAGATTATTATGCCAACACACTGCCACTCACCTCATTGTGCCCGCGCTGTTGCGCAGCGAAAGTGTTAATTGTAAGGCC
Source organism: Dioctria linearis (assembly GCA_963930735.1). NCBI lineage: Eukaryota > Metazoa > Arthropoda > Insecta > Diptera > Asilidae > Dioctria > Dioctria linearis. Next base: position 147,532,459 of record OZ005740.1, on the reverse strand, counting down.
CAAAGTTTGTAAAGATCCGAAAGCACCCAAAAGAGGTGAAAAGGAAATAAAAAGAAAGAGGCCAATGTGCCCCAAATCTCAAATCGTGTCAGTAATTCAAGAAAACGAGGTGAAAAGGGTGCACCCTTCCAGCATGGTTCCGGCTCAGCGTGGGATCCATTCCTTCACTACCAGCGGGTAGTCTCCAGGTGTCGTATCTAGTTAAGTTTGTTGTCCACCTTCTGTGGTCTCTATTGTTCTTTTAGAAATACATAATATTATATATATATTGACAGATTCTATATATAATATATATTTGTTTTATACATGCATTTGAATTAAGTTAATTAAGGTAAGCCAGCTAGTAGGGCACAGGCTAGACCTAGGTTTTGTTTTGCAAATTTGTAATTCTCCCTAAATTCATTTTTTTTAATGGTATTAAGTGTGAACAACGAGGTGACTTGCGGATGCCAGGCGCATTCATATTAAATTAAAACGCCATCGCATTAATGGTCTTTTCTTTCAACTAGAGGCTCTATGTACTCACGCGCTACAATTTGCTACTGTTTGTTCGAGTCACGTGTTGAGATGATCGAGTGAAGGGCGGATGGTTGCTGGTAAGGTCATGCGGCGAAACTCCTGAATACACACACGCACACTTGGGGCTAAGAATCTTACACTGACTGCGTCGTCTTAGCCAGGGTGAATGGGGGCGATAGGCCCAATCATTGAATAAATAACTAATAAGGAAAAGGCATACCGGGTGAAAACGTAAGCATCTCGGAGAAATGTATTAGTGTGCTCTGTTTGTATTCGTTTCGTCATGGCAGTAGTGGAATCGTGCAACTTTGAAGGGGAACATTTTTTATAATCCAAATTCCTATGTAAAATAAACAAATTTTTAGCTCCCCCTTATTTTCAGGCAATATTTCTTGGCATTGCCTTTGTATGACTGGAACAATTTATCTACCAATGACAATTCAATTGTAAACAAATAAACCGGCATTGGTAAAATGTTAAATCTTTTGCCATGGCTCTTTATTTTTACAGATATTTCACTTTTATTTTGTTTAAAACAATATAATTAATTAGTAAAGCTATTAAGCTTACTTGAAGAATGCTTTTCCACGACAATAACGCCGTTTGTTCCTGCAGCACAGCACAGCGCACTTCATTATGCTAATTTAGGACTCCGGAGTCTCTATTACACAAAATGTCGTTCACAAAAGAAATATTCCGCACTTATTTCACACTACTATTACGTAAAAAACAAGTTTAATTCTTTATTTTTCACAATATCGCGAATTCAAATCATTGAACTTATTTTCAAAATTATGAAATGTCAGAATATTGAACTGACACAAAATATCAACGACGCCCTCTTGTCATTTCTCCCCCCCCCCCCCCCCCCGACCATAGGTCACATTGTCATTGAAATGCTTAAACACGTACACTGTATTCGCACGATACCCCGCTTCCTTATTAGTTATTTATTCAATGGGCCCAATCAGAGTCCAGTCAGGATTTCGCATACATCAGGAGTCCACGTTGTCTCTCTCTCCCTTCCTCTCGGCGTTGGACTCTCCGGGTGGTTGCACATTTGTACGGCGTTGCTATTACATTTTGTTTTGTTACAGCTCAGCGCATCGCTGGTAATATTTAGATTGAATCACTTTCAGCGTTTTTTTTAGGTTGCGCCATGGAGACGAATCGGCAGTACGACGTGAACGAGCAGTTATACATATATACCTGTTTATTTACTCTTTTCTTTTTTTTCCTGTCCGTCTGTCCGAAGTCCCCACAAGACGAGCAAGCCTCATTCATTCAATTTCTTGTATTCTTTTCATTATCTTTTCTTTTGGTTCTCGCACAGCTTTCAAGCATCAAGGGATGTGGGTGGAAAGAACCACCCCAAGCCGGCTGACCGCTAGCGGCAATATGCTGTGCGGCCACCCACACTAATCCCGAGATGAGTTTTGCAGCAAGAGGTGTCAGTTGCAGCGCCTATCTGCATTCATTGCAAAATGGTTGTAGGTAGGGCTGACAATGGGCGCGCTCTTCGCGACAAATGGCGCCCAAACACTCGGTTTCTTTGATCTTTAGTCAAGCTTCTCTTGACTAAGATATGCAATTTTTTTCCTTCTTTCGGTTTTAAAATATTTTCTTTTTGTGAAATGTTTCGCTACGATTACACCATGTCAAACCTCTTCTGTTGTAGATCTACCGATTATTTCATAAACTTTTTTGCCAGTTTTATATACATTTGCCTTAGTTATTCAGTACATTCTTCTCAACTTCGATATATTTTTTTTTCTTTCTCAAATAAGTTCGATATCGCGTATTATTTCAGTTCATTCCAAATGAATGAAAGTCCTTTCATCAATCTAAACAAGCAACTTTAGCTTGCTGGAGCGAGTTGTCTTGCTATGCCGCCAATGGTTTGGTCTACGCAGAGCTACCTTTTTCTCCCGTAAAGCTCGTTGCTTTCGTGGTAGTCCTTTTTTAGCTCTCGTTAGATCTGGCGTTGGTAGCTGGCGGGATGGCTCGTGATCTCGCTTCCTTGGTGCAACCACGTAAATCTCCTCTAATCACATTCAAATATTCTATATATTTTTATCTCTTTTTGAATTTTATAACCTCCATGATCAAGTTCCATCTTCCTCGGTAGGTAGCAGGTTTTGTACGCTACGCGTACTTTCCGAGGCTAAAGCTTCAGCCCGTGAACGCTGGGGAGAGGATCACTCATCGGCAAAGGCTTTTCCAGTTTCAAGTTTTGCTACTTCATCAGTGTCTGTCGTAAGACATCAGCACTGGTAATGCATGGTGATCGGGTGGTCAGTGGACATGGAACGTTGCATGCGAAGCATGCTCCTCGAGCGTCAGCTCCGTTCACAGATGCTAGTTCCAGGAAGGAGACAGTATTTTTTTTATTTTTATTTTGTGGCAGTGATGGTAGTAGCTCGTCCATTTGGGACATAATTAATGATGGTTTGTTAGTATTTTCTTTGGGTATGTTATTACAAACAGCTACTGCTTCTTCCTGAGTGCCGGTGGCCACTGAGCGGCCGATCATTTGCTCCTGATTTGTGTTGTCACATTGTCCCGGTAAATTGATGAACCAAGTTCGTCCTTACGGCCCATGTCTTTGCTTGGACGGTGGAGCACTCAACTCGTTTTAGTTCTTTCTTTGATAATTAATTCCATTTTTGGGATCAGCCCGGGGGGGGGTTGGACGACGAGGGTTGGAGGGAGAGATTGAGAACGATGTGTTTTGTTCTAGTTCGCAGAACTGGATTGTTGAAATTTTGGTGCGTGTGTGTGGGTGTTCGGGTGGACTGCTCCGTGGCCGAACCACCTCCTTCGTATGATCATACGTTTTAAATAGTAACTATGCATAATTAATATATCCTTCTTTTTGGATTTTTAATAAAGGCAGTATTTTGTTTTTTTTTTGTTTTTTTTTGGATCTATATACTTACATACGCTCAGGTTCCGGATCTTCTTCTTTGAATTCACAATAAGAGTATTAATTTTGCAATTTTCTTTCGGATTTATGTACATGCACTTATTTATGCAAGCCATACACTCGCACATAGTATAGGTATTCCTTCGTTAGAATTATAGTAAATTTTGAACTTTCTTTGAACTAACACATTTGTAGGCGCATAAAAATAATATGCACGATACTATTCTAGATTTTATTTTGTGTTAGATACCAATATACGCACGGACTATAGAGCTTTCTCTTTGGATGTACAGTGAAGCCATTATTTTGAATGTTTTTTTGGAATCTATGTACGTATACACGCGCAAATTCTAGAGCGTCTTCGGTAGATTCATAATAAAAGTATTGGTTTGAATTTTATTTCGAAGGTATGTACATATATGCTTATATATATGCGAATAATAATATATACATGCACAAGGCACAGGTGTTTCCGCTATAGATCTATAATAAGATTATTATTTTGAACTTTCATTTGAGTATATATATACATTTTTTGTTCCCTCTCCCTTTGGATATACAAGTATAATACACGCAAATTTCGCAGACCTTTCTTCTTTAGATCTATAATAAAATTTACCATTTTGAATTTCCTTTGAACTAATTTAAATATTGATTTAGCGCACAAATTTTTTTTTTGATCTTCCCCTTTGACGCACAATAAAGCAATATCTTTGAATTTTCGTTTGAATATATATATAGTTACATACACGCACAAATCTAGCACTAGTAAATTTCTAGATCTCCCTCTAAATAAATAAGACATCAATATCAACGTTGAATAGAGGCACCAACCGTGGATCTCCTGTCGAACATATATATATCTTCGTTTATGCGCGAATATCATACATGCAATAGCATAAGTGCTCCTTCGCCAGGTTTATAATAAACTAATCATCGAATTTTTTTTTGGAATTAACACGCCTATAGGCGTACAAGCTTAATACGCGTCACACCATTTTAAATTCTCTTATGAGTTACATACCAACATATGCACAAATTGAAGACCTTCCTTTAGATTTGTCATAAAGGTAGTATTTTTGATTTTCTTCTGAGTCTATACAAGTACTGCGCGCTAAGCCTACAGGGAACTCTGGCCTATCGCATACTTGTCATCTTGTACACCGTCTGGGCACAGAACCTCTAACCTCCGAACGGGTTCCACATACGAACCATATACCTCTTCCCTATTTCCGGGATATTATTACCACCCCTAAAGGGAATTCTCCTTACAAGTGGTCAGTTCCGACTGACCGAATATGGATTTTACATACCTATCACCAGACGAGTTGGCGGTCGAGTATCTCGTGCGAGATATCGATCCCTCTCACGAGGACGCTCGAGACCAGCTTCTGAAGGCTTCCGAAGCCGAGCAGCTGGATCCTAGCAGAGAAGCGCAAAGATCACATGCGCACACGAATCCCTCGCGGGAGGTCGACTACATCAGCAGCCGAGTAGAGGCTTTGAAGTACGACCACACTACGGACCCTATTCGAACGGATGTGGATCGCACTCGCTATCGTAGTCAGATCATCCACGTTGTCCACAGAGCCCGACGGTTGCATAATACGTCTCCGTCGGTGCGCTCCGAAGTTCAAGAACATCTCTCGACATTGGAAGGTCTCCTGAGTTCAGTAGAGACAGCCCAGCTTCCATTGCAGGATCGGGTGTCCGATGGGGAAGGCGCTCGTGGCCTAGAAATTCCATCCATTAGCGTAGCAGATAGCGAGCTTGGAGGGCTGTCCTCAACGGGCGTTATTTCCAAGGCTTCAACTTGCACAACCTACTCTACAGTAAGTACTCCCAAGATTAGTACAGGGAGTCCCCGCTTCAACCGAGGTACACCAGGTCTCAACCTTCCATTTCTAGGTGGGAGGAACCTCCAGCAGAATGCTTCCAGCAGTCACATTGCGCAGCGGCCGCAGACGGCCTTTCTGGAGGGAAGACCACGCTTCCGTTCAGTGAACGAACGTTTAGAGGCCTTACACACGGGACCAAACCGCGGTGCAGGAGCAGATCCCCCAGCAAGTCATGATCATTTCAAAGCACGACCACCCAGACCACCAGGGTCACGAGTCTCACCCCTGAACGCATCAGCATACCATCGGCAGAGTACGGCCAGAGATCGCGGTAGTTTAACCAATAGTCCTGTCTTTCTATGGAAGTTATATTTTGATGGTACTTCAGGTCTAGATGTGACTGAATTCATTTTTCGAGTGGAGTCCCTAGCCTTGCTAGAACAAGTGCCTTATTCCGAGCTCTGCGCCGGCTTCCATTCGCTAGTCACGGGAAAAGCCGCGAATTGGTACTGGCTGTATCTGCGAGACCACCGTTCTCATTCCTGGACGGAACTACGCGCGGCACTTCTTCGGGAGTTTAGGAATCAGGAGACAGACTATGAAATACGTAAACTAGCAGAAGCGCGAACAAAAGGTCCTCGAGAATCCTTCAGCGACTACCGCTTGGCGGTTCATGCGCTAGTTTCAAAAATGTCTCGCCCGATCCCCGAAGAGGAGCTCGTGGAGATCTTAAGAAGAAATATGAAGCCGGCTTTCCAGGAGGCATTGCTGTTGCATCACACGGAGAACATTCTCGACCTGAGAGACCTGTGCTGCAAGTTCGAAAAACTTTGGTCCCAGACCAAACCACAGTCTCGAGAGCTACCACCACGACGATCGGTTCACGAGCTATATTCAGATAATCAGTTTCTGTCGGAACACCCGAAAACCGAGACACATGATGTCGTAGCAGCTCTTCAAGCTATGCCACCGAGGGATTATCAACTACCAACCAGATCAAGACTTATCTGTTGGAACTGTGCTGCAGAGGGATACGCCCATCACGCCTGTCTGCGACCACGGCGAATGTTCTGCTACGGGTGCGGCTCTGCAGGTGTTGTGAAAAGCAAGTGCCCAACTTGCTCGTCGGGAAACCTGAGGCGGAGTCAGAACTCAGTCGGAACTTCACGTATTCTGACTCCGGCCCAGATTTCAAGGCGTTCCACCAGCGAAGCGGCAACCAACACCGAACCAGAGTGCTTCCGCTAGGACAGCTACACGGGATTGATGAGCGTGTCTCGACCAAAGGCAGGCCAATAGAACCCCATGATTCACCTGAGCATAACCCGCTTTCAGTCTTTATCCCAGATCTTACTAAACCAATACGGTCATCTACGGCACCAACAAACACACGCGATGTGGGTGTTCAAGCTACCCAGATATTACCAATGGAGGAACCATGTGACTCAGAATCCTTTAGTTGCACATCCTCCGAAAGTATACCAGCAGATTTCGCCACCGATTCAGACAGCGATGCCAGTGAAGAGCCGTTTTCCCTTATCAGGACAAACGTGTATCCTCCCAAGACCGAATCACGCACCCGCTGCTACCACAGCCTGCGCAGAAATATAAAGGCTGCCGTCGCGGAGACAACGCTACTAAGTAGTGCAGACCTTCGGGCTTACGCTGACGTCTTCATGCAAGGCCAGCGAATAAGGGTTCTATTAGATAGTGGTGCCAGCGTGAGCGTGTTAGGTTTCGGGGGCGAACAATTTTTGGAAAGAGCAGGAATCCGCTTCCATTCCATGCCATCTACCATTTCAACTGCGGACGGTCAACAGCAACAAGTGTTAGGACACATTCGTGTGCTAATGAAGTATGGAGAGAAGACTGGCATGATACATCTCCATATAGTTCCCTCTCTGCAACAGTCTCTGTATTTGGGGATCGATTTTCGGAAAGCCTTCGATCTGGCTCCAGTCATGGTAGGTGAGCTATATTCACTACCTAAACCCGCACCCATGTGCTCTCAGAAGCACGACTTGTCCGATGAAGGTAACCATCGCTTGCAAGCGGTAGTGGAATCATTCCCATCCTTTAGTAAACACGGCCTCGGTCGCACATCTTACGTAGAACATGAGATAGATGTCGGTGCTGCAAAGCCCACCAAACAACGCTACTACGCTGTGTCCCCAGTGATACAGAAGGCAATGTATGACGAGCTCGATCGTATGCTCGCACTCGGAGTTATCGAGGAGAGTCAGAGTGCATGGTCTTCTCCCGTCACCTTGGTGAGAAAACCGAATGGGAAGGTTCGACTATGTTTGGACGCTCGCAAGGTAAACTCTGTGACTGTGCTGGATGCATTTCCTTTACCTCTCATCGATGGGCTCCTGAGCCGATTGCAAAAGACCCGTTATATTTCAGCCATAGATCTGAAAGACGCTTTCTGGCAAATTCCACTAGCAAAACCTTCCCGCGATAAGACCACGTTCGCCGTTCCAGGGCGGCCGTTGTACCAGTTCACAGTACTCCCTTTCGGGCTCTGTAACGCTCCCCAGACGATGTGTAAGGTCATTCCACACCAACTGCACGACCAGGTATCGGTCTACTTAGACGACTTGCTTATCACCTCCTCCACTTTTAATGAACATCTCAAGCTGCTTAGTACAGTCGCAGAGCTGCTGCGTAAGGCCGGCTTGACCATTAACGTGGAGAAGAGTAAGTTATGCATGCGAGAAGTCAAGTACCTTGGCTTTGTAGTTGGAAATGGCTGCATGAGGGCAGACCCAGAGAAAGTAACTGCCATCCAGAACTTTCCGAGACCAAACACCGTCAAAAAGGTCCGAAGCTTCCTGGGGGTCTGTGGCTGGTACCGGCGTTTCATTCCGCAGTTCGTGACAACCGCTACTCCTCTCACAGACCTGCTGAGAAAGAATATTAAATTCCTGTGGAACGAACAGGCCGAGCAAGCATTCACACAGCTGAAGAGATGTCTTACCACTGCGCCAGTACTTGCTAATCCAGATTTATCGCGGCCGTTTTTCATACAATGTGATGCCAGCACGACGGGAGTGGGCAGCGTGTTATTCCAGCGATCTGCTGACGGAGCCGAACACCCCATCGCGTTTATGTCGCAGAAATTGGACGCGGCGCAAAAGAATTATAGCATCACTGAGGTAGAGTGTCTGGCGGCAGTACTTAGTGTCAAGCGCTTCCGACCATATGTTGAGGGCCTGGAGTTTACGATTATCACCGACCATGCTAGTCTTAAATGGCTCATGGACCAAAGGGATCTATGTGGCAGGCTAGCACGGTGAAGTCTTAAACTCCAAGCTTTCACCTTCAACATCGAATATCGGAAAGGCAAGGAAAACGTGGTGGCCGACGCTCTGTCCCGCTGTTTCGCTGAGGAATTGAGGAGTTGCTCTCCCACTATTGAATCAGTCGATCTAGATTCACAGGCATATCGTGAGACGTCTTATGTTGAGCGAGTTCAGCGAATAACCTCTAACCCAGACGCTTTTAATAACCTCCGAGTCTCAGACGGCAAGGTATATATATCATTTATTTCTCCCAAGAACATCGTGGGAGATTGTCAAGTCTCGTGGAAGCTTTGGGTGCCCGAAGGGCTCACCACCAAACTGATCGACGGGGAACACTGCTCACCAACCTCCGCGCATTTTGGCATTGCCAAAACCCTCGAAAAGCTGCGTCGTCACTACTATTGGCCGTCAATGGTGCGCGACGTGCAAAGGGCTGTTAATCAGTGTGAAGTCTGTAAAAGCGTGAAGTCGAGCAACTATTCTCTTAGACCCCTTTAGGAGAGCAACGACACACAGAGCTACCTTGGCAGCGCGTGTTCTGCGACTTCTTGGGTCTGTATCCACGAAGCAAAAAGGGGAACTGGTACATCTTCATCTTCCTTGACCACTTAACCAAATTTGTGCTGCTGAAAGCAATGCCAGAAGCCACCTCTGCGAGGGTCGTAAACTATTTGGAACAAGAAGTATACCATGTGTTCGGGTTTCCAGAATTCCTTCATTCCGACAATGGAAGCCAGTTCACTTCCACCCTCTTTACCCAATCGTTACAGAAGTATGGGATCGAGCACTGTCTCTCTCCATCCTATTCACCTCAGTCCAATGCGTCCGAGCGAGTCAACCAATCAGTACTCGCTGCGATCCGCGCGTATGTTGGAGACGATCACCGGAACTGGGCTGAACACCTGAGTGAGACAGCGTTCGCTCTCCGAAACGTAGTGCACGATTCCACCAAGTGCTCCCCGTACTTCGCGATGTTTGGAAGACACTCCGTAACCCATGGGAACGCCTACAAATTACTGCGAGATCTGACCTCGGACACAGATGGTGCACCTGAAATAATCCCAGTGAATTAACGAGTGCACTCAGTGCGGGGCCAGATCAAAGCATATCTGGCGGAGGCGTACACAAGATACTCCGCAGGCTACAATCTCCGAACCCGCTCGAGGACCTTCCAACCAGGACAGATCGTTTTCGTACGAAATCACGTGCAGAGTAGTGCTGTAGATCGGTTCGCTGCTAAGCTGGCCCCAAAATTCATTAAAGCGATGGTTGTGGAGCGTGTAGGTCGCGTGGCGTATCGTCTAAAGAACGACAAAGGTCTCCCAATTGGAGTCTACCATACTCAGGATATTAAGTCCTGACCGGAACTAGATCAGCCTCGGTAGCCCTAAAAAGGCATCCGCCAAGCTTCACTTGCAAACTACAGGTTATCGCGTAACCCTCTTACTGCCTCATCAGTGGTGGGTGCACTGACATATAATAAGAATGGACTGAGCGTTCTTGCTTCAAAAATGGCACAAATATTGAACAGGCTGTGAAAACCCTTTATTTCGTACAATTGCACACCGATTCATAATTTATTATTATTTGTCGATTGGAAACACTAAAGATGTTATAAAACAGTATTGCATTAAATTAAAATTATTTAGAAAGTTAAGCTTGTTTTAATTAACCCAAAAACACATTTGTAATATTACTGAAAAATGTGCTCCTCTGCAGATTTTTTGTCGAATTTCCTTGAGCTTGTAAGAGATAGACGTATAAAAACAATATATTAGTCTCAATTTTTATGTCAATTCCAATGCATTCCAAATAATACAGCCGTACTGTTTCCAAAATTGGTTACAGTTCAGTGTACATTTTGAGCTTGAAAGAGACAAATAGATTTTAGTATAAATTTGTGCCATTTTTGACTATAGGAATAAGATAGGATGGCTCAGTCCATTCTTTTTATATGTCAGTGGGTGGGTGATACACCTTTTGTAGTTCAACCAGTTATCCCCTCCCATGGCCGACAATATTTCAAGCTCAACCCATACGGTACCCTACGCGTAGGAAACTACGGTAAGAATTCCGCTTGCATAGCCCTTCTGGATTAGCCTCGATATGAGGATTTTATTCTGTCCTGTCTCTTCTTCAGATTTCCAATTCTGTGGTGGTCGAGCGAAAATTGTGTAAATGGACAATGATCCTAGTAGAACCCATCTCTACCTATAATGAAGATGTTTCACCTATAATCCCGTCTGGATTAGCGGCGATATGAGGATTTTATTCTTTCCTGTCTCTTCTTCAGATTTCCAATTCTGTGGTGGTCGAGCGAAAATTGTGTAAATGGACAATGATCCTAGTAGAACCCATCTCTACCTTTAATGAGTAGATGTTTCACCTCTAATCCCTTCTGGATTAGCCTCGGTACGAGGATTTTCTCCTTCCTACCCCTTCTCACTTTTTCCCTAGTTTTTTTTGCGTGATGCAGTGCCCTAGCGAGTTCGGGTTGTAGAACCAGGTTTGTGGCGTATGCCCGGCTTGAGACTCTGGGGGGTCGTCCCCACGTTGGGCGCTGCTACGAATGTTTTCACCTATTCCTCCAGCTCGTTCAAAAAAAAAATGGTTTCTGGTTGGCCCGGCTTGAGACTCTTTTCTCTGTGGGTCGTCCCCACGCTGTAGCGTATTCCCCTTACGCCACTCTTTTTCTTCCTCCCTTCGTTCCTTTTCTTTTTTTTTGCTTCTCTACCTTTTGTAGAGAAACCCCCATCATTCTCCCAGGGTACCTGAAAAGGGGTGAAAAGGTACATACTTTCGAGAAGTAGCCCTATGCTACTTCTCCATATTACAAATTCCTGAAAAAAAAGGAAAAAAAATTTTATCTCCTAAAAGTAGCCCTATGCTACTTCTCCACATTATAAAATTCAAAAATAAAAAAAAAATAAAAGGCAAAAAAAGAAAAGGAGAAAAAAATTTGCTCTTCAACGAAAAATTCCGATGTGGGCAGAACACGCACAAATTGGAATTTTGTGCATCAACCCGAGTCACATACAAAAAAAAACCTGAAAATGAACAACAATACGAAATATTTTTCAATAGAAACATTCTAATTTGTACCAAAATGCGCACAAGGTACAATTTTTCCACATGTTGCGCGCCGGCAACAAGAGTTCACTTCTTCTGGTTGTTGCGCGCCGGCAACAAGGGTCAATCAACCGTAGAGTATCGAAGGGAAATGTGCTGGTTCCAAAAATTGAGAAGGCTGAGCTTGGGTTCCACGATTTTCTTTATTAACACTTTTTTTAACTTTTTACTTTAAACAATTTTTTAATTTGACAAAATACTTTAATAAAACTCTGTTTTTCTATTTTCTATTTCACAACTTTCTTTGACTTTCCACTAGAGGCCTTACCTTGGGTAGGGGGACTCTCTAGCTTCGGGTTTAGAATATTTCTGATTTTCCTTGCATCAGAACTCTCTATTTATTTAAAATCAATCTGCAGTGGTTAATACTCCCTTCCACTTGCAGATTGATTGTTTAGCAATTTTTGTGGTAACCAATCAAAAATTACCTATTGAGCATTTTTCTGTGAAAAACAACCCAAAATCACCTATCAAGCATTTTTTCCAATAAAGGTGAAAAATTTATTGCATTAATGCAATTTGATTTTTCACCCGCAAATTATAAAAAATAATTGGGAACAATTGTATGAAAACAACGGTATCAATTTTCACACGAGTCCCAAAACAATAATTCACTTGCTTTATTACGTATAACGGCAAAAAGAAATTTGACGCCGGCGCTTCCGCTAAGGCAATCTCTTTTGGTCAGTTTGTTGCACGGCGGGTGTGAGGTAAAATCGTTCAGCGAGTACCATGCTTTACTTCTTATCGCTTTGAGTTAATCAGGTGATTCCATTATACGTTTGGCTGATTGTTCTCAAGCAAGAAGTCCAAAGGTTCTTATTTACTTGTAGAAAGGTGACAGGCCTTATCTACCTAAGAATTATTACCGTGGACATGGGTACATCTAACGATTACTCATTATGTGCTGCAACTTGACCACAGTCGTGTGCGTATAGTTGTTTGTTTATTGTTTTGGCTCTCATTGTGGGGTCGGATAACCGTGATTTATGGATGAGAGGTGTTTGCTTGATCTTTTTAGGTAATGCGTTATGAATCAGAGGCAATTGAAGTGGTTATTGCTTGATCATATTATTTGGATTGTTTTGGGGATTCATAACACCTTCCCCCTTGAAAAAAAAATTTTCTTTTATATTCTTTAAGAGGATGTAAAAAAAATTTTGAGAGTTGCTGACGCTCGGAAATCTAGAGTACATAGTTTGATTAGTACTACGATATGATATTATATGGTACTTAATGGTATGTATGATACAAACATATGTTAGATTTAATTGTTATGATTATGATACAAAATTAGATTTAGTTGCTAATGATATTTTTATTCATTAGCTCCATCGTTTATGATTTATTTATGCTAGATTAAATGATATATTCTTTTTTTTTTTTATATATAGATGTTGTGTTTCTTATTTTACAAAAATCAATTGTTACCAAGTGTGGTATTATAATAGTATTATATAAAAGCAACTTATTTGAGAGGTACTTAATTAGTTATCTGTGATTCTAGATAATGGTATTTTACTGGAAATACTTTTGATTTCAGTAATTTCTTCATTATTTGTTTTATTTTCTGTTAAGGTTTTCTGGTTCTTCTCTTTTTTAACATATCGCATGATTATTTTGATTACACCATAAGAAGTAAGTGTTATAATTAATAGATATATGAAAGAATAATGGTGTATATCATGCGTTGAAATATTATTTAATTTTTGTTTTTCCTCGTGCTCCAGTGTTTTTAAATCATGGCTTAGATCGAATAGGGCTTGGTGATTTACGTTTTTTATTGTAATCATTTTCGGGAGTTCGAGTTTTATGTCTTTAAGATGATTAGCCATTGTTAGGTTAATTGAGGGTAAGTATGAATTATTTGAAATTGATATTCTTTCGGAATGACCGTATAGCGTTAGGTCGTTGCTTCTTATGTAGCAATTTGGAGAAATTTCTAAAATACCGTTTCTTTCGAGTGTTAGCGGTTCGATTCTGTCGCCGCATATATTATCTATTGTTAGAGGATTTCTAAGACTGAATAACCATTTATTTGGGTTGTTTAATTGGATCCAGAAAGTAGATGTTTTTATTGTTTTTACATCGCAGGATTTTGGAATTTCCGTAGTATGTTTTAATAGATCCATTTCGCATTTGTTTTGTTCGGCATTACTATTAAGGATTGGGTGTGTTATTTGACACAGATGAGTATTTGAGAAACTCAATTGGCATTTGTCGAAGTCCTCTGTATTCATGGGGTAATGCTTTTCGCGGTTAAAATCTACCAATAAATATTCGGTAGTAGGTTTTATGTAAAGAAAAGAGGTGTTTACTATACTTGGGAATGGTATAACTTTGTATGCCTGGAAAATTGTGTTTAGTGGTAATGGGATTTTAATTTCGATGATGATATTATTCTTGATTTTGTTTGTAGTTGTAATGCTAACTTTATATAAGTCGATAAGACTGTCTTGTGTGGCTGAAATGGGTAAGGTGGTTCCGGAAGGAAGATTTTTCCTAATAACTGTAAGAGTTTCCTCCAGTTGAAATGGGGTGATAATTAATGGATTGGGAATGCCATGTTTTATATCTAAAAGCACGTCGAGGATTGCTTTTTGCGAATTTTGGTATCTCATAAGTGATAGTGTAATGGCGGAAGTGATACTTTCTAGTTCTAAGTTTATGAAGGTGGAGTTCACTTCAGCTATTATGAAATTGAATGCTTTAGAAATTTTGTCAAATTTTTCTTGGATGTTATCAAATTCGAGTTTAATATCTGAGGATGTTTTATTAAAAAGGTTGATTGTTTTATCTACGATAATGGTTTGTGATTTAATGAGTTCTAATAGGTGGTCCTCATTTATTTTTAAGTAGTGGATTTGTTTGTCGTAATGCTTGGCATCGTCTTCATTGAGAGTACCGAAGAGTGTTTTGCTAAGGCTGCCTATTGCGTTTATTAGGCCGCGTCGAGCACGCAGATGTTTCGGATCTATAATTTCTGCATTTTGCTCTATCTCGTTAATTAATATTTTGATAGTTTTTATTTGTGACTCGCATGGGTGGTTGCGGGTTGGGTGTTGTATCTTAAAATGTAAACATATTTTTTCTATGTCTATTGTTTGGGATCTTAGGAGGTTATGTTCTAGTTGAAAATCGTCTAGGCTATAATACGTAACTAGTTTCCAACTTGAGCTGTATAATTGTATGTTTCCGTATTCCTCGAAATATATTCCTGGAGTTGAGGCGAAGTTTGTTGTCTTTGTTCCGCTCGTGACTCCGAATGTTAATAATAAGATTAGTATTATGTACGGCATTTTGGCCTGGTGGAATAGAAGAAAAGAAAAGAACGCGATTACTCTATGAATAGCTTCAGATGGTTGTTATGGAGTTTTTTATTTTTATTTCTAACTCTTACCACTGAATTCTCGGTTGAGGCAATTTGTACTATTTCGTAAGGGCCTTCCCATAAGGGAGATAATTTATTTTTTCTCGTGTGATTCTTCACTAATACCTTGTCACCAATTATAAAAGGTTTTGGCTTAGTAACGTGATCATAGTACGTTTTGGATTTCTCCTTGTTTTTTATAAGATTTTCTCTTGCTATTTTATGAGCATATTGGAGACGCGCTTTTAGTTCACTGGCATAGTTATCGTAGTTATACGTAACTTCTGGGTCCTTTTTTAGTGATGTTGGGATTTCTGCGTGAAATCCAAATAGTAATTCGTGAGGCGTGTAGCCTGTACTTGAATGATTAGAATTGTTGTATGTGAACATAGCGTAAGGGATCCATGTATCCCATGTATCCCATGTTAGTGGATCTGTAGACACATAGTGTCTAAGGTATTCGGCAAGCGTACGGTGGCTTCTTTCTAGAGCTCCGTTTGTCTCTGGGTGGTATGGTGTAGTTTGTAACTTATGTATTTTCAAAAGTTTACAAATCTCACTAAATAGAGAACTTAGGAAGTTTGATCCTTGGTCCGTTAGGATTGATTCAGGTAAACCATGTTTACAAATGATGTGGGTTACAAATTGCTCAGCTACCGTTTTGGCTTCTGCGTTCGGTAGGGGTATAGCATCTGAAAATTTAGTCAGATCATCTTGGAACGTTAATAGATATTTGTTGTTTTGATAACTTGTTGGTAGAGGTCCAACGATATCCAAGAAGATTTTTTCAAATGGTTTTTTGCTTGTGGTAGTAATCTTCATAGGTATTTTCTTGTTTGCACCTGATTTATTGACCTGGCAAGAAGAACATCTCTTGATGTACTCTTGAATGTCTTTTTTCATACCTGGCCAGTTATAGATTCTTCTTATCTTCCCGATAGTCTTCGTTTGTCCCTGATGACCGCCTAAAGGAGTGACATGGTAATCCCTAATTACCTGTTCGATGTCCTTTGGGTCTTTTAATTGTACTATTTTATTGAGGAAGAAAACAGGCCTCGTGGCGGAATCCTTAAATTCTTCAGCACATATGAGTTTCAACTCGAAGTACGAAGTGCTGTTCAGGATTGGTATAGCAATTGGAATTATCTCTTCGTTAGATGACAATTCTTTGAATTTTTTAAATATACTCCTTGTTAATTCCTGATCTTTTTGTTCTTTAAAAGGGAGGGGTGCATGCCCCACTATATACGTAATATTCCCTTGTTTATATTCTTTGATTCCTCCTAATGGAATTTGATAATTATCAGGTAAATAAGTTTTTAATAAATTTTCAAATGTGGTGTTTACTGTCGGAATTATGAAATATTTTCTTTTGATATTCCGTGTTTCCAGTAAATTGTTCGAGTTTTCTCCCACTATTTTAGGGGTTTGGTTTGTTTGTGCCCTCTGTTGATTCCTTGTTATCACTTGAATATTTTTGGATTCTGGTACTATACGACTGAGTGCGTCAGCGTTAAGATTAGATTTCCCTGATTTGTGTATGATCTTGTAGTCATACTCTTCAAGTTTAATCCTCCACCTCATCATTCGGGAAGTGGGGTCTTTCAGATTCATGAGCCACGTAAGGGGCTTGTGATCTGTAATAATCGTAAATGTCCGACCGTACAGGTAAGGACGAAATTGTTCTACCGCGTATATTATTGCTAATAGCTCTTTTTCTATAGTTGAATATCTTGTCTCAGCCGGATTTAGGGTGCGGCTGGCATAACAGATTGGTTTGTCTTCTCCGATTTTCCCTTGCGATAAAACTGCGCCAATTGCATAGTTACTTGCGTCTGAAGTAACTAAGAATTCTTCGTTAAAGCGAGGATATTGCAAAATAGGCGGATTTAATAATTTTTCTTTCATGAGCGTGAAAGCTTCGTCGCAGAACGCATCCCATTTGAAAGTAGCATCTTTCTTTAATAGAGCCGTGAGAGGCTTAGCTATTTTAGCGAAATTAGGGATAAAGCGACGGTAATATCCAACAAAACCTAAGAAGGATTTTATGTCTTTTTCCTTCTTGGGTACTGGGTAATTTTGGACAGATTCTAGTTTAGAGGGATCCGGTGTTACTCCGTTTTCTGTAACCAAATGTCCAAGATAAGCTATTTGTTTGCTTAAAAAATGGCATTTTTCAGGCTGTAGCTTGAGATTATTTACTCTAAGCCTATTGAAAACGTGTTGGAGTCTTGCATTATGTTCTGTCAAGTTGTATCCGTAGACAATTATATCGTCCATGTATACAAAACATTCTATGCCTTGGAGTCCGACTAAAACATTGTTCATCAGCCTTTGAAAAGTGGCTGGTGCACGTTTCAATCCGAATGGCATTCTATTAAAATGGTAATGACCGTAAGGTGTACTGAAAGCAGTTTTTTCCTTATCATGGTCCTCCATTTGTATTTGATGAAAGCCATTAGCTAAATCCAATGTACTAAAGTATTTAGCTTTCCCTAGCTGATCTAGTATATCAGTAATGTTGGGTAAGGGAAAGGCATCGCCGACTGTTATGTCGTTGAGGCGCCTGAAATCGACAACTACTCTCCATCTTTTGTTTCCTGAAGCATCAGGTTTTTTCGGAACTAGAAGTAGAGGAGAGTTCCAGGGGCTAGAACTAGGGCTTATGATTTCTTCTTGAAGCATTTTATTTATTTGTGAATTAATCTCAGTACGCTGAGATTCTGGAAGTCTATAAGGTCTTATGTTGACAATGGGTTTTTCAGGTAGCGTAGGTATTTGGTGCTTAACTGCACTTGTGCAAGTTAGGAAATCCCCATCTAGATAAAATATGTCATTGTATTCTCGACAAGTATCTAGAATTGTTTGGGCTTCTTCCGCGTTGCAGTGAGAGAGGTTTAGCTCGTTCTCGAGTCTATTTAGTCTCTGCTTTATTGGATCCTTTTTCGGATTTAATTTTATTATACTATAATTATTTAAGTTTCGTAGATGAGGTCTTATTTCTGTGTTTCTTATAGTAACCTCTTGCTGATTTGAGTTCAGGATTAGGATAGTCGCGTGACCTGTGTTGTCGGGTTCTATTAGCGTATTTCCTGTTATCACTCCTGGTTTCAGTTCTTGGTGTTCACTAAAGAAACAACCTCTTCGATTTAGTTTTATTTTTGCTACCATTTGTGTACGTGCCGGTATTTTTATATTTTCGGCTTCGTACTGATTTATTTTGTTTATTATTTTCGAAACATTTTTTTGTTTCTTACCCTTAGGCTCACCTCTTTGTGGGGGGGCCTTGTCAACTTGTACCAACTGATAGTCTTGGCTTGGGTCTTTCAAACCTCCATACCTGCTATCTGAGCTGGTGTAAGTCAAATTGTCGAAGCTTGGGTCATCCAAACCTCCATACTTGACATTTGAGCTATGGCGAGACAATTTTTTCGAACTTGGGTCATTCAAACCTCCATATTCGTTTTTGCACACTGTCTCTGAATTTGCCTTAATAACTTTGCGTGTGGTTTTGCCTCCTTGGGGCTTATTAATTTTTAGTGATAGACTTTTGTTTTCGTAGTCTATTATGCTAGAAAATTTATTTAAAAAGTCATGACCTAGAATTCCATCATATTTAAGTTGGAGGTCATCTTTCACCATGTGTATATCGTGGGTAAAGAAATTTTTGCCTACTTGAAATTCGCATTTGGCGGTTCCTAAAGTATGTAGGGCTTTTCCAGCTAGAGGTGATACCTCCAAGCTCTTTGTACTATCAACCATTGTGTCACCAAGTGATCTGGTTGCTTTAAGGACCGATATTTCGGCTCCTGTATCGATTAAGAAATTACTAGTATCAAATGCTGTGATGGAATTTCTGATCGTCAAAACTAGTGATTGGCGATCAGCATTGAGAGGGAGATAAAGCATTTGATTTAATTTTTCGGATGTGGATGGACATCCGCGGATACAGTCATCTGGCTGAGGCGAGACTGGGCGACTGTAATGGCATCCTCGTCTCGCCGCCGGCTGTTTTCCGATTTCTGTTGATTTTTTGATTTTATTTTGGCAGTTGCTGCTCTAATATTTGGCGACCGCTTAGGTGATTCTGTGAAATTCTGTTGGGATCTTTGATATTGAGGAACATAGGCCTCTTGTTGGTTGCCTTGAAAACGGTGATTAACTGGAGTATTCCGTTGATACTGTGGAACACTCGAAGTGTAATACCTTTGTGATTGATTTTCCCTTTGTATTTTTGTATGAGGGAATGACCTGCTATTACTTGGATAACTTTGCTGGAAAAGTCTTTTACGACATTCCGAAAAGTGATGATTAGGTATTTTGCAGTAGGAACAAATGAGTGAGGGTTTCTCCATTTTCACTCTTGTGGAATAACAGACTTCAGCTGTATGTCCTTTTCTGTTGCATTTTGAACAAGTTGAAAAATGATCATTATAAGTGGAGTTCCTTTCGGATTGGTCTATAGCAAATTTAATAGAAGCTGACAGCTCCTCGTGGCCTTTTGCCTTGGTTAATAGACGAACCTGACTGTCTTTGAGGCCGTCTTCAAATGCTCGGAGAACCATTTTTTGATTTTCTCCAGCTAAAAGATTTTTGAGTGTTTGATCATTCGTAAAACTAGAGGTTGCATCATCATATAATGCTAACAACTTGCGAGCACGAAAGGCGTAATCTTTCATATTTTCTCCAGATTTTTGTCTGAGAGCTAGAATCTCATTTTGTATTGAGACTCTAGAACGAGTCTCTAAAAATTGCTCTTGCAGGGCCTTTTGGAGTTCTTTCCAAGAATTTACGTCGTTATATTTAACAACTTCATAGGCTCTGCCTACCAGTTTTGTTTTGATTATTTGCAAAAATAGAGCTTTTTCTGTTTCTGCAATACCTTCTTTCTGAAACATTTCACATGTATTCAGAAATCGGTGTAAATCATCAGAATTACCATCGAATTCTGGAATGAGTGATCTAGCATCACTGAGAGATAATTTTTCGGCTCTTGCCGCAACTTGATCGTTTGTCATATTGCGAGCTCGTTTCCGTGCAGGCCTTCTGTGGATGATTAGCCCAGGAAGAAGCGTATCTCTTACGCCTCGACGCTTTTGTAGTCGAGTATGAATTTTTAAAAAAAAAAAAAAAAAAAATTTTATATTTTCCCGATATGTTTTTGTTTTGTTTTATTTTTTTGAACTTGACGAGTATATTAGTTTAACTAATATCCCGGAGAAATATTCACAATACCGAAAAGCACTTGATAAGAAAAACACTCGAGAATATGCATATGAGAGGTGTTTGATTGATCTTTTTAGGTAATGCGTTATGAATCAGAGGCAATTGAAGTGGTTATTGCTTGATCATATTATTTGGATTGTTTTGGGGATTCATAACACACATCAAACTTACCGCTAGTCACCAACATCGAAGAGTCAAAAACTGTAACTCGCCTAGCTGTAATACATCGCATGATACCATCATGCAATGTATTGCAGTTGGTCCACAAAAGCGAAATTCCTAGAAAATTTCGGTTCGAATGTGCGCCAGCTGTGGCGTGAATTCGGGTAGAAAGAAAAAACGTTCGCCGGTCGGTCGGGAGGAATAGAGAACAGGGCGATGTAGGCAGACTGCACCGAGTTAGTTGATTCGAAGTTCTGAACGGGTACAGTCAAGAGTTGAGTGCGCAGCTCATTTCGGGAATTACAAGAAAGAAAGAGGAGAAGAAGAAAAGCAATATAAAGGTTAACTGCTTTGAGTTTTTTTTTTATTTTTGTTTAGCGCGAAAGAAGAATCACGGGTTAAGTTCTACGCCGCGTGACTGTGGAAATCGTGATTACCTGTACACCCGTGTATTCTCGTGTCATCACGCAGTCGCCGATTTAGAATTGATTTAGATTGATCGTGTGGTCAACAGTTTTCCTGTAAAGAGAAGGAAACATTAATAATGGTGCCCGTTATTTAATTGGTGAAAATCTTAGAGGTTTATATAACACTTCACATAGATTATTATAATTTTCCTGAAAAAGAAAAGAAATTCTATTAGTTCGTTTGTGATTAAGAACTTGGATGTTCTATATTACCTATTAGATTTCAAATGAAGAGAATCTCCATATAACTGTGCGATGATTTTCCTGAAGAAAAGAAAACAAATTCTATTAGTGCGTTTGTGATTAAGAACTTGGATTTTCTATATTACCTGTTAAATTTCAAATGAAGAGAATTTCCATATAACTGTGCGATAATTTTCCTGAAAAAAGCAAAGAAATTTTATTAGTTCGTTTGTGATCAAGAATTTGGATTTTCTATATCAGCTATTAGATTTAAAAATGGAGAGGAATTTCCATACAATTGTGCGATAATTTTCCTGAAAAAGAAAAGCAATTCGATTAGTGCGTTTGCTATTAAGAACTTGGAATTTCTATATTACCTATTAGATTTAAAATGAAGAGAATTTCCGTATAATTGTGTGATAATTTCCCTGAAAAGGAAACGAAATTCTATTAGTGCGTTTGTGATTAAGAACTTAGATTTTCTATATTACCTATTAAATTTCAAATGAAGAGAATTTCCATATAACTTTGCGATAATTTTCCTGAAAAAAGAAAAGATATTTTATTAGTTCGTTTGTGATTAAGAGCTTGGATTTTCTATATTACCTATTAAATTTCAAATGAATAGAATTTCCATATAGTAGTGCGATAATCATCCTGAAAAAAGAAAAGAAATTTTATTAGTGCGTGTGTTATATAGAGCTTGGATTTTTTTATATTGCCTATTATTAAAGCACCGAATTTTTTTTTGACATTTTCACATCGTGTGATTGCGTGGTGAACAGTTTTCTGTAATGAAAAGGGAACATTAATAACGGTGCTCGCTATTTAATTCGTGAGAAATTTTAGTACCTGAAAGGAGGTTCATATAACATCACGCCGAAGCGGTGTTGTTGTGATCTGTCGACGTACCTTTTTAGTCGTAGTATTCTAAAGATTATTATGCCAACACACTGCCACTCACCTCATTGTGCCCGCGCTGTTGCGCAGCGAAAGTGTTAATTGTAAGGCCCAAAGTTTGTAAAGATCCGAAAACACCCAAAAGAGGTGAAAAGGAAATAAAAAAAAAGAGGCCAATGTGCCCCAAATCTCAAATCGTGTCAGTAATTCAAGAAAACGAGGTAAAAAGGGTGCACCCTTCCAGCATGGTTCCGGCTCAGCGTGGGATCCATTCCTTCACTACCAGCGGGTAGTCTCCAGGTGTCGTATCTAGTTAAGTTTGTTGTCCACCTTCTGTGGTCTCTATTGTTCTTTTAGAAATACATAATAGTATATATATATTGACAGATTCTATATATAATATATATTTGTTTTATGCATGCATTTGAATTAAGTTAATTAAGGTAAGCCAGCTAGTAGGGCACAGGCTAGACCTAGGTTTTGTTTTGCAAATTTGTAATTCTCCCTAAATTCATTTTTTTTAATGGTATTAAGTGTGAACAACGAGGTGACTTGCGGATGCCAGGCGCATTCATATTAAATTAAAACGCCATCGCATTAATGGTCTTTTCTTTCAACTAGAGGCTCTATGTACTCACGCGCTACTATTTGCTACTGTTTGTTTGAGTCACGTGTTGAGATGATCGAGTGAAGGGCTGATGGTTGCTGGTGAGGTCATGCGGCGAAACTCCTGAATACACACACGCACACTTGGGGCTAAGAATCCTACACTGACTGCGACGTCTTAGCCAGGGTGAATGGGGGCGATGGGCCCAATCATTGAATAAATAACTAATAAGGAGACGGCATATCGGGTGAAAACGTAAGCATCTCGGCGAAATGTATTAGTGTGCTCTGTTTGTATTCGTTTCGTCATGGCAGTAGTGGAATCGTGCAATTTTGAAGGGGAACATTTTTTATAATCCAAATTCCTATGTAAAATAAACAAATTTTTAGCTCCCCCTTATTTTCAGGCAATATTTCTTGGCATTGCCTTTGAATGACTGGAATAATTTATCTACCAATGACAATTCAATTGTAAACAAATAAACCGGCATTGGTAAAATGTTAAATCTTTTGCCATGGCTCTTTATTTTAACAGATATTTCACTTTTATTTTGTTTAAAACAATATAATTAATTAGTAAAGCTATTAATCTTACTTGAAGAATGCTTTTCCACGACAATAACGCCGTTTGTTCCTGCAGCACAGCACAGCGCACTTCATTATGCTAATTTAAGACTCCGGAGTCTCTATTACACAAAATGTCGTTCACAAAAGAAATATTCTGCACTTATTTCACACTACTATTACGTAAAAAACACGTTTAATTCTTTATTTTTCACAATATCGCGAATTCAAATCATTGAACTTATTTTCAAAATTATGAAATGTCAGAATATTGAACTGACACAAAATATCAACGACGCCCTCTTGTCATTTCTCCCCCCCCCCCCCGACCATAGGTCACATTGTCATTGAAATGCTTAAACACGTACACTGTATTCGCACGATACCCCGCTTCCTTATTAGTTATTTATTCAATGGGCCCAATCAGAGTCCAGTCAGGATTCCGCATACATCAGGAGTCCACGTTGTCTCTCTCTCCCTTCCTCTCGGCGTTGGACTCTCCGGGTGGTTGCACATTTGTACGGCGTTGCTATTACATTTTGTTTTGTTACAGCTCAGCGCATCGCTGGTAATATTTAGATTGAATCACTTTCAGCGTTTTTTTTAGGTTGCACCATGGAGACGAATCGGCAGTACGACGTGAACGAGCAGTTATACATATATACCTGTTTATTTACTCTTTTCTTTTTTTTCCTGTCCGTCTGTCCGAAGTCCCCACAAGACGAGCAAGCCTCATTCATTCAATTTCTTGTATTCTTTTCATTATCTTTTCTTTTGGTTCTCGCACAGCTTTCAAGCATCAAGGGATGTGGGTGGAAAGAACCACCCCAAGCCGGCTGACCGCTAGCGGCAATATGCTGTGCGGCCACCCACTCTAATCCCGAGATGAGTTTTGCAGCAAGAGGTGTCAGTTGCAGCGCCTATCTGCATTCATTGCAAGATGGTTGTAGGTAGGGCTGACAATAGGCGCGCTCTTCGCGACAAAGTCGCCACAAGCAACAAACTTTTTAAGACCTTCGGGGTTTCCGTCAAACTCTGGGATAAGGTCATGTACATCTTTTAAGCTTAATTTAAACTCATTAGAAGGAGGGTCAGGTGCCATAGCGACGAATAATGCAATTAACCTAGCAGCACTTCGTGTGACTGCTTCCTCCGTTTTGAGATAAGTCAAATATTAAAGGATGAAGAGTCAACGTTTTACAAGTTCACCTGCGTTGCTTTATTTCTAATTTCGGATTTTCACAATTAAGATGATTTATATTAAAACGGAAAACTCATTTAAGGTCTCAAAAGCAAAAACTCAAAATTTTATTTTGTCTTGGATTTTTCTTCGTAGAAGATTACACACCTTTTTTAAAAAGGTTGAATAGTTGAGTTTTAATTAATTGACTATTCTTAATTTGCGGCTGTTTGGCAATTCCTGCAATTTTCCAGACTTAATATGTGTGTTTGGATCCCGCACCGCTGCCACCAGTGTTGTAAGCCCGTATGCGTCGTGCTTTCCCGTAATTGGGAGAAGAACGTCCAGGCGGAGTTCTTCTTACCTCGTCTATCTGAGCCTTGATCTTCTGTAAATAATCTCGTCTATCTGAGCCTTGATCTTCTGTAAATAATCATTAAATTCTTTGTTAGGAGGAAATGAAAAGTCACTCGTCCGCGTGGAAATATTTAGATTTTATTATAACTTTCTTTGATTGACACTTTATCTTTTCTTTCTACTATTTTAAATAAAAGACTTTTAATCAAGAGCTTGGATTTTATCTTTCTTTGTATATTTTATGTTTAAAGCGCGACGAGGCCCGACCGACTTTGCTCGAGGTTTTTACTGAACTTCCCGATTTGTGCCTAATAAAATTATCACTTGACTGCCTCACTTTAATGTAATTTGATATATTTGATACAAATGATGATGATGATGATGATTTCAAAATCACCTCGTCAAAATTACGTAATTTCGACGCAGTCTGAACATGGTATAAAGTGAGGCAGTCAAAATTACTTTTTATTTAGGAAATAAAATATATATACATATATAAATAGAAATGAAATAGACATTGAAAAAAATATAAACATTAAAATAATATTTTTTTGTAAGAAAAGGGATTATTATCGAAGAAAGCGACGACATCATATTCAAAGGATTTTAAATTTGCAACGCCAGAGTTCTATTTTACTAAATGCAATTGCAAGAAAAAAAGTATTACACAACTTCTTAAATGACTACAATGAGCACATTAATCATAAATGGTGATTAATAGAAAAAGGGAAAAATACATGGCTGAATGTCGCTGAATGAGTACGTTCATTAATTATCACATGATTTTGCATGTAATTTCATCCAAAGTATTACACAACTTCTTAAATGACAACAATGAGCACATTAATCATAAATGGTGATTAATAGAAAAAGGGAAAAATACATGGCTGAATGTCGCTGGATGAGTACGTTCATTAATTATCACATGATTTTGCATGTAATTTCATCCAAATTATGTCGAAATTACGTGATTTTGAAATTACGCCATGTATGGGAAATAACGTGATTTCGATGGTGATTTCAGAAAATAATTCAAAATTACGTAATTTCGGCGCAGTCTGAACGCCATATTACTGGAATTTGATATATTTGATACAAATGACAGTTGAAATCATCTCAGTAACAGTGTGAACACCCTCGCATGATTTCGAAATCACCTCGTCAAAATTACGTAATTTCGACGCAGTCTGAACATGGTATTAAATTATGTAATAGAGTAAGTTTATTGATGTTTGTGCTATGATTTTCTATAGCAAGATGTTTTGAGAGACCAGAGGGTGATTCTGATTTCTTTGTCGTAGCTTAGGCGTATATTTTAGTCACATATTTTGACATTTCACCTCAAATTTGTCGTACTTTTATATACACCATATTCATTTTAATTTATCCTTTTCATCAACCACAAAATAAATTAAAATTAAATTTACAATGATTTAATGTCAGAATATACGCCTAAAAGTACGACAAATTAGTCAACTGATTCCGAGGTTGTGACAAAAGTTGTATACTGTGGGAAATGGATATTCTATACCTAAATTCTATGCTTAAATTCGATATAATATTTTGAGTTTGTAATGTGAAGTATCATTTTCAGCTCCTTCTGCATAAAGCAGGGCTTGCTGAATTCAATTAAAACAAGAAAAAAATAGTAGAAAAGTTCATTTCATTTAGGCGTATAGTTTGACATCAAAGTACGACAAAAGAGCAGAATCACCCTCCAGGGTGGCTAAATGAAATGAACTTTTCTACTGATTTTTTCGGGTTTTTATCCAGCTTAGCAAGCCTTGCATTACATAGAATGAACTGAAAATGACACTTCGCATTACAAATTCAAAATATTATTTCGAATTTAAGCACTTGTATTGCTCTAATTAAATGTAGAATATAAATTTAACACACTATAAAATTTTTGTCACAACCTCGGAAGCAGTTGACTAATTTGTCGTACTTTTAGGCGTGTATTCTGACATTAAGGGCCGTATTCACCAAGCCATTTAATACAAATTTAATTTTAATTTAATTTTTATTGAGGGACCGCAATTAAATTTTTGTAGCTATTCACCAACCTTAATAAAATAAATAATTTTGGACATTTCGGACTATCAGCTGCAAGATTTCCGAATTTGGCAGGTGACAGTTCTCGTGAGAGTTCATGTAATTTAAATATTATTAAAAAAATTAAAAGAAGTTTTTATGTATTATTTAAATAGAGAAGTTTTTATGTATTATTAAAAATATTTTATAATATATGTACAATTCGTTTTAATTAAAAATAGCCCATATTAAGCAATTGCTTCTTCAAACTTTTAACTGCGCTATTAAAAATATGACATTTGACTGCATGACAATTCAACCAGCTGAATCGAAATTAAATTTTTTTAAGATAGGGTACGACCTCACTTAAAATTAAATTAAAATTAAATTTTCATTAAATCGACTCGGTAAGTGTGGTTGGTGAATAGCTTTAATTGAAATTTTTTTTAATTTTGCTTGGTGAATATGGCCCTAATTCATGCAAATTCATTTTAGTTTATTTTGTGGTTAATGAAAAGGATAAATTAAAATGAATATGGTGAATATAAAAGTACGAAAAATTTGATGTGAAGTGTCAAAATATCGTCAAACTTAATTTTGTTTTTTCTAAATTTGAAACTTTATTTTTTATTTTGTTGTTAACCAAAATTCTCTTTAAATTATTATTGGTAACAAAGGCTGGCTTAATGTTGTATTTCAGTAAAACATTTTTAAGGCTATTAGTTGTGCCCTTAATATATGGGACTTTTCGCCATTGAAAATTATTGTTGCAATTGACAGCCGGAAAAATTACATTTAATGCAGCATTTCTATTTTTTTGGTATAAAAGTTTGTAGACTATTTTCTTCGTGTAACCGTTATTTGTAGCAATGTCGATTATCATGTTTAACTCTCTTTTAGAGTTTATTGGACTTAAGGGAACTTGGATAAGTTTGTTAAGCATACTATGGAAGGCTGCCATTTTTGTGGGCCAAGGATGATTGGAGTTAAAAGGTATCACAGCGTCAGAATATGTATCCTTTCTATATATGTCAAAACTTAAGGAATTGCCAGTAATTAAAATGTTAATATCTAAGAAATTGTTATGGTCGTAGCGTACTGCATATAGGAATATGCTACATGGAGAATTACTGCAGCACGTATGCCGGACGGCTGCCATACCGACAGTCCGCACGCACCCTAGCTCGAAAAAGCTCGTACCTGTCAGCGAAGAAGAAGACAATCGATCTGTCTTGTCAAACCGTGAAATCTAAAGATCGCGAACAAGGTGAAGACAACAAAATCAACAATTTTCAACGGCATCAGCGGGAAATCTAACCCTTATGTAAGTACGCAATAATATTTATCCCTGCATATTCTATTATCAATTTGAAAAAATATTCTCCTCATCACCAGGAGCAAATAAATCCATCACCGCCACCATCACTATCAGCTAGAACAGCTCAAATCTGTTAGAGAATCCTCAATTGCACATGCAGCTGGAATTGCAGCAGCGATTGCAACTGTCGCAGCCCCTGATTCTAATTTACCAGCAGCAAGTCAGGGTGGAATAGGTACACCACAATCACCATCACAACAAATATCATTGCGGCCATTGCCTGCACACCACTTACAAAGGGTGGTGCCTTAATCAAGTTACCACTTAAAAGTGGAAGCGGTGATAGTAAGGGTAATATATCTGCTAGCAGCCCAAGTGGCAGCGGGACCAGTGAATGGGGTGCATTTACTCCCCCACGTTGTGGTAGCTCATATGCCCGTTCTCATGATGTCCAAATTGGCATAAACGTTTGGAATGCATTGTTGAACCGAAATTTGAGTGTCCTATTTATCACAAGAAATTCTACAGCATATTGAACGAATTTAACTGCCGGTTACTTAGCATTACGTGGGGCAAGTAGCATTGTCGGCTAAGTTCTGAAATGCAAATTTGTTGCGATTACCGAGAATTAACAGAAAAACTTGTCAATACATTGACTCTTGAGTATAGGAAAATCTAAAAGATACGCAACATGGTGCAGTACACAAATTAAACTCCTCCAGTCAACTGTTTTGCAGATTGTGTTTGGTACGTACATAAATAATGTAGATTATAATATAAATATATAATTATAAAAAAGGGATAAGAGTTGAAATTAGTTTCACTATCAATATCAATGAAATAAGTAAATAGATGACGAACGCATTGAATAAATTAAACAGTGAGAAAAGATTGTAGGCATAGTTGCTTTAAATTTTATCAAAAATAAAATTTTATTAATTAATTTTTAAGATAGTTGTTTGAAAATTAGCCTTAGGTTACAAATCATTTTTGGTATTCAGGTAAAAAAGGTTAATTTTTATAAATGTAACTGTGACATGTAGGCAGGATATATTAATTTGCATAAATTTACTATTCATTTTTGCATTGGTACCAAAAAGGTACAAAAGTACACGACTGATTTTACACCATAAAGTTTTCGAACTTCATTGATAATATCTGCATAGTGTGGTGACATACGATTTGTGCAGAAAAACTAGGACTGCTCTTTACAAGCAGGTATAAGCTTGAATACTAACATTTTTCAAGCACAAGTAGGTTAACAAAAAAACAAACAACTTTAATTTATTTAGAAAAGTTACATGAAAAGGAAAGCAACATTTCAGTTTCCTATAAGCTCATTTTAAGCTATAGTCAATGTAGACATTTCCCGCTCTTTACATAATTTAAGAAAATCGTCGTCACCACATGAAAATCAGTACAATGAAAATAGAAGGAAATCAAAGAAAAAATTTATATATCCTATTGCGAACAAAGCAGTTGCAATCAATACTGATAGTCATAAAGGTAGTTTTAGTTTCAGAAATCTAGATTTTATTTTATCACCCGAAGTGTATTTAGCAGAAAAATTACAAAAATTAAAAATTAAAGGAACGATTATAACGTAAATATGGATCACTGATTACTTTTCATTTCTCCCCTCACTTTCCTGGAGCCCTCTCCGATAGTCTCTCTCTTTACAGGTCTACCAGCGACTCTGAACTGCCCTCAGAGTCAGATGGGTGGTTGGGGCGTGCAATTAAGGCATACCAACTGCGCCTTCGATGTGGATCTAGGTAAGTGACGTAAGGGTCCCTTCAGGACCGAATGTGTGCCGGCGTTTTAGTTTGTAGGCACGACATTTTTTTTGTATATGGCAGGCGGCAGCGGCAGGCTTTTCGTGGAACCTCCTTACACCCTCCGCCAATAGCCGAGGCGAGCTAGCATGCCGCCCTGCAGTTAACGCTGTCCGCCGAGTGATCTGTCAGCTCATGCTGACAGTCTGGACTTCTCGTCCAAGCCAATCACTCAACATAGTTCCATAACAAAATTTAAGCTATTATTACCAATGTCTACTGTAAACTTTACACAGTCGTCAAGTCTGTTTAAAATGTTATTAACAAAGTTGGTAAGCTGACGCTGCGTACCAGTCCAGATACAAAAAACGTAATCCACGTAACGGAACCAGACAAAGACATGTAAAACACTTTTTACTGTGTTAAATAAAATATCTTCCAAATGACACATAAAGAACCCAGCCAAAAACGGAGACAGAGCTGATCCCATAGCTAAGCCTTTCGACTGTGAATAAAACACACTATTAAACAGAAAATAATTTTGGTCAATACAAACATTCAACAAGTTAATTAACTGAGACGACTTATCCGGGCTCGAAACCTTCGTTCTAATTAAGTTAAAAAGGATAGATTGCAGTTTGGTCATCGGTACTGAGGGAAAAAATTGGACACATCAAAGGAAACTAATTTAGAATTTCTTGGTATCTGAAGATCTTTGATTTTATCAATTAATTCTATAGAATTTTTTAAAGAATATTTTGCCAAAAAGTCAATAACCTTAAGGATTATTGAACTTAGTTCTTTAACAAGCTTCTGTGCAGGAGCATTAAAAGAAGCTGAAACCGGTCTCATTTGGATGCCTTCTTTATGGAGTTTGGGGAGGCCATATAGAATTGGCGCTGATGGATTACATTGTTTTAGTCTAAATTTATCAAAATTATCGAAAATCGAAGGGCTATTGTTAATAAGCTTATTCACAACATTCTTATATTTCAAGGTTGGATCCGAATTCAATATAGTCACCTTGATGCTATTTAGACACTTAATCATTTTTTCTAAATAAACATATATATATATAATTGCAATATCATTACCTTTGTCCGCTTTCGAAACAATTAAATTATCATTATCAATTTTTTTCTTTAAAGAATTAATGGATCTAACCTGATCTATATTTATTCCTATATTATTTTTGAGTGGTTTGATGGCTTTAGCCAAAACCCTCGAGAATACTTCACAAGCCATGAAACAGACAGATACAGTAGCCCAGGTTAGAGCAAACTACTGAAAAGTGAATTTTAGAATTTTAATTTAAAAAAAAAAACCTCAAAATTTCTCCCATAAGAGGGAACTATTAAGTATGATACGGATGTAAATGAACGAACAGTAGCTAGTCGCACAATGGTTGGGAGAAGCACTAATTTTATGTAAGTACATATCTCAGCATCAGTCTACAAATGTATTGTTCCATTACCAAACAGCTGTTTGATTGCAAAGTGATGTTCGTTCCATGGAGAGTGCAACAGGCAAAATGGCTGTAATAATGTTTGTGACAGTTTGATAGTTCTACCAAGCCGAATGGTATGGGAAGTGGAACAAATTGTTTTTAGTTTTTTTTTCTTGCAGAAATAGCATTGATTGTCATTTTGTCCCTATTCCTCTGGTACAAGTTTGTGCATGCTGTAAGTTCTATTTCTTTCACTTTAGATTTACATAGGAAACTTTGTATTAGAAGTTGACTAGTGTGTTAGTTAAAACTGTTGAAAGAGAAAGTATAGTCTCTTTATAGAAGCATCCTACTCGTTTGACAATTTTGACAGAGCTGGGGTACTGTATGAATTACTGTGGCCCAACGTAGTCCTTGCATTCTAAAATATTTGCCGTCTTATTATGTAAAACTGACAAAAGTTTGATTTGAGTAGCTCCTCCGCTCTAAACTACTATTCATACAGAAAAATGGTAGTCTGATAATCTTGAGCTTGCTCTCTTATCTTCCGAACCGTAATATACTTTTCATACCTTTGAACCTTTGAAATGGCTGATGTCTCAAAAGGACCTCAGCGGTAGACTTTCACGGTGGAGTTTGAAGCTTCAGGGCTTCGACTTCACTATTGAGCACAGAAAAGGAAGTCTGAACGTCGTCCCTGATGCGCTGTCACGCATCCATTGTGACAGCCTGTCCACAAACGAAGATCCTGGTCCGGAAGTTGACCTTAGTTCGCCATATTTCAACTCGTTGGAATATGAGGAACTGAGGCATAAGGTTAAAACGACTTCTGGCAAACTACCAGATTTTTGCGTCAGGGATGGAGGAAGATGCTTGGAAGCTTTGGATTCCACGAGGGCTTGTGACCGACGTCATTTCAGGGGCTCATGATCCGCCACTGGCTTCACACGGAGGTATAGGGAAAACACTAGAACGTCTGAGAAGACACTTGTACTGGCCACGAATGACAGTTGATGTCAGAAACTACGTAGGCGCCTGTGACGTGTGTAAGGAAACGAAGGCTCCCAATACTATTCTTAGACCACCTATGAAAGTCCAGTCTGTGACAGAACGACCATGGCAAAAGCTGTATATCGATTTTCTAGGTCCATATCCTCGGTCAGTGAAAGGAAACGTCTGCATTCTAATAGTTCTTGACCACTATCCAAAATTTCCAATTCTCAAATCTATGAGAAAAGCATCTACACTCATTGTGTGCCTATTCATCGAGACGGAAGTGTTCCACGTTTTCGGAGTGCCGGAAACGATCGTCTCTCACAATGGAGTCCAGTTTTGCTCGACTCAGTTTACCAGATTGCTGGATAAGTATGGGATGAAGCACTTGCGAACGGCAGTTTACTCGCCACAAGCAAACGACTCAGAGCGAGTAAAGAGGTCTCTATTGTCAGGGATTAGAGCGTATATTCGGAAGGAATACACAAAATGGGATGAGAAGCTGAGCCAGATAGTTAGTTCCCTCAGGAGCTCCTTCCACCAAGCAACTGGTTTCTCTCCTTATGGAACGCTTTTCGGTCAAAAAATGATTGAATATGGCAGCTCCTATTCCATCTTGAGGAGCCTTAGAACTCTTAATGAGCCGGTGAGAGTAGATGCTGAGGACAAAATGAGATTGATCCGTGCGAGAGTGCAGGAAAATTTACAACATGCGTTCGACCAGGGTTCAAGAGCCTACAATCTCAGGGCGAAACCTGTCGATTTCAAAGTGGGTCTTGAAGTATTTAGACGGAATTTTGCTCAAAGCAACTTCCAACAGCAGACTAGTGCTAAACTGGGACGAAAATTTGTCAAATGTCGGGTTAAAGCCAAGAAAGGAAACTCCCTATACGAGCTTGAAGATCTGCAGGGGAAACTGTTAGGAGTCTATCACGCCAAAGATATCAGGCAGTGATAACCATTCTGGAACGTCGTCTCTCTATTGTCACGTTTATACCTGGTAGCCCTAAGAACGCATCCAGCCAGCTTCACTGGAAAACTATAGGATGTCGGAAGCCCTCCTATTGCCCCGTCAATGGTGGGTGATGTACCTGTTGGCATCCATTCCTGTATAAGGTTGTCAGCATGTCACTACTTCGACGACGCCTTGGAGACACACCCTTGAACATCGCCAGTCGGAGATCGGAGGAGATGTTGTGCCGGGAAAGCTTAGCGATCAGTTCTTTAGGTTACTGATCGCGGGGCTTACTCAGCATCTCGGTGAGGGAGGGCGAAGGGGCATCGACCGGCTGGATTTTTTGGGTTACGAGTTTGTCAATGTAACATTGGCTTCCCACACTGAGAAGGATGTCGAGGTCTGATCAAGGACTGACGAGACTTCAGGGATGTGTCCCCGATGCGCCAAGTAAAGCAACGTGAATATAGCACGAGTAATGAGGAATACGCATTGGGTCGTGGGTCGAGACACACATTGAGCGCCCGCAGTGATGAGGCCTATGTTTAAGACCGGCTAGGTCAGTCGACCATTTTTCAGCGTTGTCTGAACTACTGGTGGCGCAGAGTACTCTGCCCTGTTATGGACGTAGCGTGTTGCATATATCAATATGCTACAAGAATTACTGAAGCGTGTAGGCCGGCTGCGTCAAGCATAAAAAGAAAAATGAACGGACACCGACCGAAAGAAATGCATTTCCTCAAGCTGTAGAGGACAGGCTGGGGATGACAAAGAAGAAGAAGAATCAATCTGTCTTACTTCTCGAGTAAAAGTCGCGTGCACGAACAAAGTCAGAAAACTGATCATCAAAAATCCTCAACGACATCTGGCCCAAAAAGGTAATAATTTCGATAAATCTTGGTAGTGTCAAATCCAATAAATAAAATACTCTAGGAATTTCCAAAGGGTGCTGGCCAAAGAGAAAGAAAATTTTGCTGAGCTCTTTGAAAGGGAAGAACTTTTTGCTGCTCCAGAGATAAGTTGGTCGGATTGTTTTAATTCTGGCGTTTCTGTCTTCCGTCCAATTTTGAGACATACACAAATTTAACAAAATTCGCTGTTGAGCAAGGAAGTTTTAATGCAGGCGACCAAGGGCTTTGAAATCCATATTTCTCGGACTGGTCACACCAAGATACATTTCAACAGTTCGTGATCGCTACTAAAAGTATTCGGTGGTATCCACATATGTCCAGCTTTATAATACAAATCAAGTGTAGACTCGTTTAGAACGGAAAGTTTTCACCATAAATACGTAGAAGCAAACGGATCCGACAATACAATTCACATGTTAGAACCCTAAAACGGACGGCTTTACAAAACTACAATTTGAACTTCAGTGAAGTTTTCAAAGGATTGAAAAGCGCACATATAAATGGTTTCTACTTTTATTGATCGCCGTCATGAATTGGAATCAGCTCTTCTGACCGATGGTACTGACGATACAGTCGGACTACTACCAGAACTTACTGTGAATTTGCTAAAAGGTTGCGATGCTTAGCGCAGTCAACACAATGAAATAAAAACAAGAGTTTTACTAAGTGCAATACAAGTGAGAATTATGACTTTTTTTTAAGGATGAGTGTCTAATAAGGCTAGTTTTATAGTAAATATCATAAAGAAGTAAACCGTTCCTAAGATACACAAAGCTGTACGGAGCTGCAATTTGTAGATTTTTCGCCGTAGGCCAACACCATTTTCGTGTGCTGCCAAGTGTAAAAAAGTCCTAGTTTTAAATATAGATTCTGGACGAACTCAGAAAATCATTTGAATTAACGGTTGTCTAATAGCAATATATCCAGTGCGGCGACTCTAGGAGGCCTCTTCGGGACAGCTATCAACAAAAGACTGAAATATGAAACCATAATGGTGAGTACATCAAAAATCATTTCTCTTTTTTCGTCCAATGTAGTAGTAGGTATATATATAAAATGTAGTTAACTATGATATTAGATCGAACATTTATGGATCAAACCTAAGGTAAATGGTTAAATACAATTGACAGGAGGAAATTTTATTAGGAGCATGTAAGTGAATTAGTTTATTGTGGGGTTATGCTCGTCGCACGCTTCGGAACGAATAGTATGAAACAATGTTACTTCTTTTATCAATAATTAAAAAAAAACAAGGAAGAACAAATTAACAGAAAACAAAATGATTTAAAGAATTATATACAGAATCAATAACTATATAACTATATAACAAAGAAAACCAAAGGAATCGTTCGTTCTAAGTGATTGCAGCCAAGACTGCTGTAAGATTTTTTTTTTGTGAAATTCTTAAAAAAAACGTATTATCATCTATAAATGCATTAAATTATACAACTAGGTACGTAGATATATTTTCTTAACGGACTTTTTGTAGCAAATATGCTCGGTTAGCGCGTAATATATACGTAGATGTTAGTATCTTTTAAATGATTTTACTGGATTCTGTGGAGCTGTAACCATTCCCTATCATGATCCATTATATGATTTCTAATATTAGCTAAGCAAAGATTTTTTTTTGTTATTAGCTATTAGAATTTAAATAGAATTTGGGAATTCTCATACGGAACCCATATTAGGCGTATAAAGACAGTCATGTTAGTTAGTCGGAATCCCGAGTGAAGGAACAGTTCACAAATTGTCAGCGAAAACAGCAAATAATATACCTAGAGCTGTTTTGAAGCATTATAATAAGTCCTGAAGAGCTTAAAGATAATATATAGAGACATGAGTTGATTGTTTGCTATTAAAGATAACATATCACAGTGTAACACTAACTACTTATTAACGTGTTGTGAAACATACGTATCGCTAGGCTCATGTTCCTTGGGTGATTTAGATCTAAGTTTGAACGACGTGGGAGTGATGAAGTTTTTTGTTAACCTGGCAATTATAACGTAGATATGAATTTTTGAAAGTTTTAATTATTCCTTCATATCCTGGAGCCCTCGCACGTGAAGGTCGTTTAGGTCCGCTACTCTCTCTCCTTTCAGGTCAATTAAGGACACTGTAAACTAACAGCCCTCAGTGTCAAATGGGTGGTTGGGGCATGCAGTAAGGCCGAAACATATGCGCGTTCGAGGATGGTATACAGGTAAGTGACGTAAGGGTCCATTCAGGACCGAATGTGTGCCGGCTATTGTGTTGATAGGCACGATTTTTTTTTTGATTATGGCGGACGGCAGCGGCAGGTTTTTCGTGGAACCTCCCCACACTCTCCGCAAATGAGCCGAGGCGACCTAGCGTGCCGCCCTGCAGTGAACGCTGTCCGTCGAGTGATCTGTCAGCTCATGCTGGCAGTCTGGACCTTACGTCCGATGTCAATCACTCAACTATAGTTCCATAACAAAAATGGCGCCCACCGCGGGACCACCTCAGTTGGACTTCAGTGGTCTTGTGACTTTTGCTGGGAACTGAGACTTATTGTGAAATGGTCATTTGGCACTTTGCTAATTGGCTGACCTCAAGTCTCATATCCAGTAGAGGTTACTTGCGGACCTGAGTCTGACTGGTTTTGTCATTTGAATCAATCTTTTTGGTAAAATAACGTTAGAGTTTTTGAAAGTCTGAAAGAAAATTAAAGTTTTGAAAGTTTTTGCTATCTTGTTTCTCGATTTTGTATTAAAGTAACGTAATGTTTGAAAGTTTTTGGAATTTGTTTGAAGTTGAAGTTCGGCTTTAGGTTTGACCTTGGTCAAGCCTCAAACCTGAACAATTAGTTGATTTTTTTGAAATTGTTTGAATTTTTTGATTTTTGTTTTAAATTGATCTTTCCCGCGGGCCTTCTGTCATGAAAATGGTAGGTGGCCTCACAAAATTTTGTGTGTGAGCTCTCACGGAGACATGTCTCTGTTGGCCAACTGGCTGGACAGTGTGAATGTGTGAGACGGCTTTTTGGCTTTCAGCTAATTAGTTGACCAGATTCATGGCTCTGCCCGGTTGGAAGGTCAGCTGGACACGACAATCAGGTGAAGAGGAAGGAAAGAGTTGTTGGAGGATAGAAGTGATGCTGGAGACCTTCAGTAATCAGGAGTTGGCATACTGCTAACTGCCTGGCTGAAGAATCTCTAGTATCATTTTCAGTCTCTAGCTTCTCCAACCCGACTCTTCCCAGATTTCCGTGAGCACTCAAACATTTTTTTCCAATGCGCACATTCACGTCGCTTGCTTTTATAGATTTTCTGACCTGAGAGGGGGGAGAGCGACCTGAGGACTTTTATGTTGAGTGGTAGCTTCGGGAAGTGAAGGAGAATTCATATGTTTTTGATAGGAATTTTTGAAACGCACTAATTGATTTTTTTAATTTCACTGGTAATTTCTCCGAACTGGTGATACAACGAACGATCGATAACAATTTTTGCTGAAATCTTAAGATCTAGTCCTAATCTCCGAACGTTTGGGAAGGAATTTTCGTTCCCATTTTCGTTTCCAATCTTCAAATTTTTAAAGCAGTATTTCGTTCTTCATTTTTGAAGAGCCCGTCAGTTTCCGAATTTCGAATTCTTTCGAATTTTTCTTATATCTATCCCAAACCCTTGGTTTGAAGATTTTTTTCTTGAAGTACGGCTGATTCTATAATGGCTACAGGGCGAACACCACCGCGAGCAACTGGGGTACCGATGCTGTTGCCAGAGCCGTGCTCCGTCTGTCTAGAGAGCGACTGGTCAGGACAGAGGAAGCCAGTGAAGACGGTCTGTGGACATGTGTTTCACAAAGCATGTCTGAAAACGTGGATTGGACAGCATTCAAACTGCCCGTTCTGTAGATCTCATCTCACTCAGTATGATATCACTGAGTATACTGGTGCTGTCCCGAAGATACCAAAGCCCGTAAAGACTGTCAGTCACGATCCATTACCTCCCATGGCGTCACTAGAATTACCACCTTTGACAGTTCCACCACCTAGTCGCCGATCACTCTCTCCTGGAATGCCGGATCTACATTCAAGGACTTTTACCAATCCTAACTCGCGACGAAATAGCCCACTGCCTTCTGGCAGTGGACATACCGCAGCAGCCACGGATGCTTTGATGGCAGGCTTACGCATGCAAATGCAAGACCTAGTACGCGAAGGCCTCGAACAGAGCCTCGATGTTTTGCGGACTGAACTAGTAACTAGTGTCCGACAACAGATCTTCGCAGCAATGCCGCATGCTGAATATGACACATGAACGCAGTGAGGAAGCAGTAGCACCAGCTGCTATTACAACCCCTCAGAATGTAACCTGCTGGAACTGTGACCGGTCCGGTCACTTCTATCAAGATTGCCGGCAGTAGAGACAAGTTTTTTTCTACTATGGATGCGGACGCAAAAACATTTTCAAGCCCGATTGCAGCTATTGTCGACAGAAAAACCTGAGACGGGTCGGGAATACCACCACCTCTTTCCGACCAGCGTCAACGTCGCGAGCGACAACCGCAATGAACACTCCAGTTCAAGCTATGAACAAAGAGGAAGGTCCGCTCCATTAGCAGACCATGACGAATCCCTGAATTGTCCACTGATATCATTCAGTGATTCTGATGATGTCAGCAAAACACCTGATAGTACGAACATTTCATTGATAGAGACGGAGAATCTGATAGACTTCTCCGCAGATCTTCAAGCTCCCATTTCCACTTCTGGGGAGCCCATGACATTATTAGACACTTCGTTGGAAGAGTCTTTAATTTCCGATATCCCGTTAACACCGACAGCACTGTTAGCTGACAAAGTTACTGAGCAGGAGATTTGGCCTCCTGTCTTTTCTGTACTAAAACGGCCACCAAGCTCTGTTATCGGAAGTGGGCGTGAGCAAGTTTTACATCCGCTGACGCCGTATCATACGCGTCTGCAGAAATACAACGCAGTAAGAGAACGTATCTTCTCCTCAGTGGCAGAGTTAGCTGAAATCGTGTTTCCTGACTTGGATATTAGACCGAAAAAGAAACCATCAACCGTTCGTTGGCGGGAATACTGTCGACGGATGCGACTGGAAAGAAAGAAACTGGCATAGATTTCCGTATCGATGCCAGACGACATTCGACCGTATGCCGAAGTAAAGCTGCTCGCGCGAACTGAGACTGGATTACTTGATAGTGGTGCCACTGTCAGTATTCTAGGCCAGGGAGCTCTAGAGAAGCTTGCAGAAGCAGAGGTTGAATGGAAGATGTATCGGACACAGGTCCAAGTAGCTAATGGTGCCATGACGACTGTGCATGGTCATGTGAACTTGGACGTCACTTTCCGTGATAAGACCCAAAACGTGCGTTTTTACGTGGTTCCTGGGCTCACACAGGCACTATATCTGGGAATTGACTTCTGGCGTCTATTTTGGTTGACTCCAGATGTCCTGGGTATAGTTGCAGAAGTGAATCCGAGTCTAGCAGCTACCTCTGACACCGATTGCCATATTCTTTCCAGTCTGGAACAACAACGCTTGGAAGCAACGAAACAGCTTTTCCCTTCTTTCGCCTCTTTACGCCTGGGAAAAACATCATTGATCACTCACAAGATTGAGACGAATGACGCCGCCCCGATAAAACAGCGCTTTTATCCGATTTCGCCGGCTGTACAAAGTTTAATGGATGCTGAATTAGAGCGAATGCTATCGCTGGGTGTGATAGAGGAGAGCCAGAGTCCTTGGAGCTCTCCAGTTGTTCTGGTGAGGAAGCCTGGAAAGAATGCCTATCCGCTACCGCAAATAGACGCACTTCTGAGTCGACTTACTCCGGACCTGAAACACGCATTCTGGCAGATCCCACTAGACACTGATTCCAGAAAGAATACCGCTTTTACAGTACCTGGTCATCCTCTCTATCAGTACACAGTGATGCCATTGGGCCTATGCAATGCTCCACAGACGATGTGCCGCCTCATGGATAAAGTCATTCCTTTGTGAGAACGTTCTCGTGTATCTAGACGATTTATTAATCCTGTCATCAGACTTCGACACTCATTTTACGCTGCTAGCCCGTGTGGCGGATTGTTTGAGGAAAGCTGGCCTCACTATCAACGTCGAGAAGAGCAAGTTTTGCATCAAAGAGACGAAATACTTGGGATTCATTGTCGGAAAGGGAGGTATGCGAACTGACCCTGACAAAATTTCAGCCATAGTTGACTATCCGTCACCTAAAACTGTTCGGCAAGCCCGACGCCTACTAGGTATGGCGGGATGGTATAGAGGGTTCATCCCGAACTATACGGATGGATGTAACTGCCTCCATTACAGACACCTTGAAAACCCCTAGTCAGTTCAAATGGACACCTGAAGCCCAGACGTCTCTTGATATATTAAAGCAAAAACTTACTTCTGCTCCGTTGCTAGTGAGCCCAGACTTCACCAAGCCGTTCGTTATCCAGTGCGATGCGAGCCAACAAGGTATTGGAGGAGTCCTGCTTCAACTAGATGACGATGGCCACGAGAAGCCAATAGCCTATGTGTCGAAAAAGTTGAACTCAGCACAAAGAAATTAAACCGTCACAGAGCAAGAATGCTTACCTGCAAACTTGAGCGTACAGAAGTTCCGGCCCTTCATAGAACTCATGCCGTTTAAGATAGTGACTGATCATGCGAGCTTGAAATGGCTGATGTCTCAAAAGGACATCAGCGGTAGACTTGCACGGTGGAGTTTGAAGGTTCAGGGCTTCGACTTCACTATTGAGCACAGAAAAGGAAGCCTGAACGTCGTCCCTGATGCGCTGCCACGCATAAATTGTGACAGCCTGTCCACAAACGAAGATCCTGGCCCGGAAGTTGACCTTAGTTCGCCATATTTCAACTCGTTGGAATATGAGGAACTGAGGCATAACGTTAAAACGACTTCTGGCAAACTACCAGATCTTTGCGTCAGGGATGGCTTCGTTTACATTCGGACTGTTCCGAGAACAGGCGATCCGATTCAGGAGGAAGAAGCTTGGAAGCTTTTCGATTCCACGAGGGCTTGTCACCGACGTCATTTCAGGGGCTCATGATCCGCCACTCGCTTCACACGGAGATATACGGAAAACACTAGAACGTCTGAGAAGACACTTGTACTGGCCACGAATGACAGTTGATGTCAGAAACTACGTAGGCGCCTGTGACGTGTGTAAGGAAACGAAGGCTCCCAATACTATTCTTAGACCTCCTATGAAAGTCTAGTCTGTGACAGAACGACCATGGCAAAAGCTGTATATCGATTTTCTAGGTCCATATCCTCGGTCAGTGGAAGGAAACGTCTGCATTCTAATAGTTCTTGACCACTATTCAAAATTTCCAATTCTCAAATCTATGAGAAAAGCATCTACACTCAATGTGTGCCAATTCATCGAGAAACGATGGTCTCTCACAATGGAGTCCAGTTTTGCTCGACTCAGTTTACCAGATTGCTGGATAAGTATGGGATGAAGCACTTGCGAACGGCAGTTTACTCGCCACAAGCAAACGCCTCAGAGCGAGTAAACAGGTCGCTATTGTCAGGGATTAGAGCGTATATTCGGAAGGAACACACAAAATGGGATGAGAAGCTGAGCCAGATAGTTAGTTCCCTCAGGAGCTCCTTCCACCAAGCAACTGGTTTCTCTCCTTATGGAACGCTTTTCGGTCAAAAAATGATTGAATATGGCAGCTCCTATTCCATCTTGAGGAGCCTTAGAACTCTTAATGAGCCGGTGAGAGTAGATGCTGAGGACAAACTGCGATTGATCCGTGCGAGAGTGCAGGAAAATTTACAACATGCGTTCGAACAGGGTTCAAGAGCCTACAATCTCAGGGCGAAACCTGTCGATTTCAAAGTGGGTCTTGAAGTATTTAGACGGAATTTTGCTCAAAGCAACTTCCAACAGCAGACTAGTGCTAAACTGGGACGAAAATTTGTCAAATGTCGGGTTAAAGCCAAGAAAGGAAACTCCCTATACGAGCTTGAAGATCTGCAGGGGAAACTGTTAGGAGTCTATCACGCCAAAGATATCAGGCAGCGATAACCATTCTGGAACGTCGTCTATCTATTGTCACGTTTATTCCTGATAGCCCTAAGAACGCATCCAGCCAGCTTCACTGGAAAACTATAGGATGTCGGAATCCCTCCTATTGCCCCGTCAATAGTGGGTGATACCTATACCTGTTGGAATCCATTCCTGTATAAGGTTGTCAGCATGTCACTACTTCGACGACGCCTTGGTGACACACCCCTGAACAATCGCCGGTCGGAGATTGGAAGAGATGTTGTGCCGGGAAAGCTTAGCGATCATTTCTTTAGGTTACTGATCGCGGGCGTCCTCAGCATCTCGGTGAGGAAGGGCGAAGAGGCATCGACCGGCTGGATTTTTTGGGTTACCAGTTTGTCAATGTAACTTTGGCTTCCCACACTGAGAAGGATGTCGAGGTCTGATCAAGGACTGACGAGACTTCAGGGATGTGTCCCCGATGCGCCATCGGTCAAGTAGAACAACGTGAATATAGCACGAGTAATAAGGAATACGCTTTGGGTCGTGGGTCGAGACACACATTGAGCGCCCGCAGTGATGAAGCCTATGTTTAAGACCGGCTAGGTCAGTCGACCATTTTTCAGCGTTGTCCGAACCACCGGTGGGGCAGAGTACTCTGCCCTGTTATGGTCGTAGCGTATTGCATATAGCAATATGCTACAAGAATTACTGAAGCGTGTAGGCCGGCTGCGTCAAGCATAAAAAGAAAAATTAACGGACACTGACCGAAAGAAATGCATTTCCTCAAGCTGTAGAGGACAGGCTGGGGATGACAAAGAAGAAGAAGAATCAATCTGTATTACTTCTCGAGTAAAAGTCGCGTGCACGAACAAAGTCAGAAAACTGATCATCAAAAATCCTCAACGACATCTGGCCCAAAAAGGTAATAATTTCGTTAAATCTTGGTAGTGTCAAATCCAATAAATAAAATACTCTAGGAATTTCCAAAGGGTGCCGGCCAAAGAGAAAGAAAATTTTGCTGAGCTCTTTGAAAGCGAAGAACTTTTTGCTGCTCCAGAGATAAGTTGGCTGGATTGTTTTAATTCTGGCGTTTCTGTCTTCCGTCCAATTTTGAGACATACACAAATTTAACAAAATTCGCTGTTGAGCAAGGAAGTTTTGATGCAGGCGACCAAGGGCTTTGAAATCCATATTTCTCGGACTGGTCACACCAAGATACATTTGAACAGTTCGTGATCGGTACTAAAAGTATTCGGTGGTATCCACATATGTCCAGCTTTATAATGCAAATCAAGTGTAGACTCGTTTAGAATGGAAAGTTTTCACCATAAATACGTAGAAGCAACTGTATTTCTT
The DNA here is from genome assembly GCA_963930735.1 of Dioctria linearis. Lineage (NCBI taxonomy): Eukaryota > Metazoa > Arthropoda > Insecta > Diptera > Asilidae > Dioctria > Dioctria linearis. The sequence goes on along the minus strand of OZ005740.1, from coordinate 147,488,918 downwards.
CGCCAAGTAAACGGATCTGACAATACAATTCACATGTTGGAACCCTAAAAACGGACGGCTTTACAAAACTACAATTTGAACTTCAGTGAAGTTTTCAAAGGATTGAAAAGCGCACATATAAATGGTTTCTACTTTTATTGGTCGCCTAGATATTCAATCATGAATTGGAATCAGCTCTTCTGACCGATGGTACTGACGATATAGTCGGACTACTACCAGAACTTACTGTGAGTTTACTAAAAGGTTGCGATACTTTGCGCAGTCAACACAATGAAATAACAACAAGCGTTTTACTAAGTTACTAAGTAAAATACAAGTGAGAATTATGATTTTTTTTAAGGATGAGTGTCTAATAAGGCTAGTTTTATAGTAAATATCATTAAGAAGTAAACCGTTCCTAAGATACACAAAGCTCTACGGAGTTGAAATTTGTAGATTTTTCGCCGTAGGCCAACACCATTTTCGTGTGCTGTCAAGTGTAAAAAAGTCCTAGTTTTAAATATAGATTCTGGACGAACTAAGAAAAATCATTTGAACTAACGTTTGTCTAATAGCAATATATCCAGTGCGGCGACTCTAAGAGGCCTCTCCGAGACAGCTATCAACAAAAGACTGAAATATGAAACCATAATGGTGAGTACATCAAAAATCATTTCTCTTTTTTCGTCCAATGTAGTATGTAGGTATATATATAAAATGTAGTTAAGGATCAAACCTAAGGTAAAAGGTTAAATACAATCGACAGGAGGAAATTTTATTAGGAGCATGTAATTGAATTAGTTTATTGTAGAGTTAAGCAGGCCACAGACGATACAACTGTTTGTCCAACTGTTGTACCAATCTGTGTTGGCATACAACCGTTGTATGGGTTGTGGGCCAATTGGTACGAAGCATACAACAATCAAGTTCGGTTGGATGGTTGGATGTGCATGCAGGTCAACCGCTGTTGTATATGCAACCGTTGTATGGTGTGTGGGCTTGTTGTTCAACCGTTGATCCGATTTCATTATCTGTCAAGTTTTTTATTGTAAATGCGTTGTAAAAAACAAACCAAAATGGTGTCAATTAAGTATAAGGACTTCTGGGAAGAGTTTATTGATATACTATTAATTTTCAAAGACATAATCACAGCTGAAAAACAAATGCACATTTTTTTTTTTTTTTTTTGACAACCGATGACATTATTTCGGAAGAAATTATTGCTGAAGAAATCGGTCCATCAGTTGTATCGTGTGTGGACTACCATACAACTGTTGGTCCAACGGTTGGTCAACAGCCGTTGGACCAACAGTTGTATCGTCTGTAGCCTGCCTTATGCTCGTCGCATGCTTCGGAACGAATAGTATGAAACAATGTTACTCCTTTCATCAATAATTAAAAAAAAGACAAGGAAGGACAAATTAAGAGAAAACAAAATGATTTAAAGAATTATATACACAATCAATAACTATATAACTATATAACAAAGAAAACAAAAGGAATCGTTCGTTCTAAGAGATTGCAGCCAAGACTGCTGTAAGATTTTTTTTTGTGAAATTTTTTAAAAAAAACGTATTATCATCTATAAATGCATTAAGTTATACAACTAGGTACGTAGATATATTTTCTTAACGGACTTTTTGTAACAAATAATTTTTATTCAATTAAAAACAAATTTATTTATAAGAAAAGGAAAAGGGAGGGGGAAATGAATAAAATTCCCCTCAAGAAAATTCAATAGACTGCTCGGTTAGCGCGGAATATATACGTAGATGTTAGTATCTTTTAAATGCTTTTACTGGATTCTGTGGAGCTGTAACCATTCCCTATCATGATCCATTATATGATTTCTAACATTAACTAAGCAAAGAATTTTTTTGTTATTAGCTATTAGAATTTAAATAGAATTTGGGAATTCTCATACGGAACCCATATTAGGCGTATAAAGTCAGTCATGTTAGTTAGTCGGAATCCCGAGTGAAGGAACAGTTCACAAATTGTCAGCGAAAGCAGGAAATAATATACCTAGAGCTGTTTTGAAGCATTATAATAAGTCCTGAAGAGCTTAAAGATAATATATAGAGACATGAGTTGATTGTTTGCTATTAAAGATAACATATCACAGTGTAACACTAACTAATTATTAACGTGTTGTGACACATACGTATCGCTAGGCTCATGTTCCTTGGGTGATTTAGATCTAAGTTTGGACGACGTGGGAGTGATGAAGTTTTTTGTTAACCTGGCAATTATAACGTAGATATGAATCTTTGAAAGTTTTAATTCTTCCTTCATATCCTAGACCCCTCGCACGTGAAGGTCGTTTAGGTCCGCTACTCTCTCTCCTTTCAGGTCAATTAAGGACACTGTAAACTAACTGCCCTCAGTGTCAAATGGGTGGTTGAGGCATGCAGTAAGGCCGAAACATCTTCGCTTTCGAGGATGGTATACAGGTAAGTGACGTAAGGGTCTCCTCAGGATCGAATGTGTGCCGGCTTTTGTGTTGATAGGAACGATTTTTTTTTGATTATGGCTGACGGTAGCGGCAGCTTTTTCGTGGAACCTCCCCACACTCTCCGCCATTGAGCCGAATCAAGCTAGCGTGCCGCCCTGCAGTGAACGCTGTGTCGAGTGATCTGTCAGCTCATGCTGGCAGTCTGGACTTTACGTCCGATGTCAATCACTCAACTATAGTTCCATAACAAATTAAAAAATTGAACGAAGGAACGGCGAGTTTGTAAGAGGGAATCAATTTCAAATCCCGGTACGCTAGCGCCAAGGAATTAGGTCAAGGAATTTTTCCATTTATTACTTAAAAAAAATTTTACATTAGGTCAAGGAATTTTTGACAATTTGGATTCGTCAATTGTGTGATATTTCCGACAATAAAGAAATAATAAAGAAAGTGAAGAAATGGATAAAAATCCAATGAAAAATGATGATACATGTAAAACAATTTTTATTCGTCCATTTGTCATTTTAAAATTCATACACCTCTTGCAAAATCGCCGTTCCTTCGTTCAATTTTTCAATTATTCCACCATCGTCAAAATTCCTTACAGAAATAAGTGCGTCGGTAATTATTTCTTCAAGAAATATTGACATAAATGGATTTTTCATCTTTTTGTCAAACGGGATGTAGAGTTTTTCTGTTCGAATTACTTTTCTCTAGCTACTACCTCAAGTTATCGGTCAAGAAAAAAATTCCTTGAGCATTCCATGACACTTTTTTTACATAGTTTTTGTATAGGAACAAAAATTCCTTGGCTCTAGCGTACCGGGCTTAAAATGACAAATAGACGAATAAAAATTGTTTTACGTGTATCTTCATTTTTCATTGGGAGTTATCCATTTCTTCACTTTCTTTATTATTTCTTTATTGTCAGAAATATCACACAATTGACAAATCCAAATTGTCAAAAATTCCTTGACCTAATGTCAAGTTTACTTTAAGAAATAAGTGGGAAAATTCCTTGACCCCTTGACCTAATTCCTTGGCTCTAGCATACCGCCCTTTAGGAATAACTTTTGTCGTCGTTGCCATCTTAATTTGATTTTGACAGCTGAGAGTAATGACCAAAAAATTTCTTTAGAGGAGCAATTAATTAATTTATAGAGGGAAGTGAAGTATTTTTATGCGTGGTAGATCATATTTTGTAATCCACATAAACTCGGCGTTAATCATTGTTTATTACACCTTTACAATTTGTTTTTATATCTTTCTCATTTTGTTAATAAATTTCAACAAATGTATTTACCACCTACATATTATGATATGCCAACGAACATAAGAATGTCGGTGTCATTGTGTTAATTCGGCGACATTTACGTCGACAGTGTCGTCGTAATTTGCGTGTCGGCATCATTGTGTTTCGGCAATGTCGATTTCGATGTGACTTCAGCAAGGTATATAGAGACAAGGTAATCCATTAAAATTTTGACATACCACAGCTGATAGTCTGTGACGTACTTCAGTGAATGAATATAAAATAAAAAGGAAATCTGACAGTGACAGTACAGAAAATTCTCTATTAAAGTTCTTCTAAAAATTATTTCTTTTAAGTAATTAAGAGATTTCGAAAGTTTCTAGTGTATTTTAAAGGCATTTAAAGGAATATCACCGAATTTATTTATTTTAAAGGCATTTAAAGGAATATCACCGAATTTCTTCAAACTTTGCACACCAGTTATTTTTCACTCAAATCACAAATATGAAAACGATATTTGTCGGAAAGTTATAGTTTCCGAGATAATCGACTTTAAAATTCCCGATATTTGTACTGCATTTCGCAACGCAATTAGACATTCTCACAAATTAATTAACTCTTCTTCTTCTTTTTAGTAACAAGTATACAAATAGTGTAAACAACCTTCCGAACATTCAGGTTACCAGCATTACGTTTTTTATTCATTACAAATATTCAATTGATGTGTATTAAAGCAGTATTTTGTTAGAATGGAATAGAACAGCATTTATTAAAGAAACATACACACACACATGCAGGCAGGCACACGCTCGCACAGGTACAGGCAGGCTGGCAGGGGAACCTGCCAGGGCCTGCGTGTGTGTGTGTGTTTCTTTACTAATTTTTTTTCCATTCCATTCTAACAAAATGCTGCTTACTACACATCAATTGAATATTTGTAATGAATAAAAAAACGTAATGTTCGGAGGGTTGTTTATACAACTGTATACTTGTTACTAAAAAAAGAAGAAGAGTTAATTAATTAGTGAGAATGTCAAATTGTGTTGTGAAATGCAGTACAAATATCGGGAATTTTAAAGTCGATTAACTCGGAAACTATAACTTTCCGACAAATTTCGTTTTCATATTTGTGATTTGTGGGTGAAAAGGAACTGGTGTGCAAAGTTTGAAGAAATTCGGTGATATTCAGAGATGTAATCTTGTTCCTTATTTTAAAATGTGTCTGTCAAGGACCTGAAGGATCCAGTTAAGAGGAAAACAGAACGTTTTCAGACCAGAGTACGCCCGGTACGCCGTTCCTTCGTTCAATTTTTCAATTATTCCACCATCGTCAAAATTCCTTAAGTGCATCGGTAGTTATTTCTTCAAGAAATATTGACATAAATGGATTTTTCGTAAAAGTACGACATCTTTTTGTCAATCGGGAAGTAGAGTTTTTCTGTTCGAATTACTTTTCGCTAGCGTACTACCTCAAGGAATCGATCAAGAAAAAAATCCTTGAGCATTCCATGACACTTTTTTTACATAGTTTTTGTATAGGAACAAAAATTCCTTGGCTCTAGCGTACCGGGCTTTAAAGTTGAACAGAAGTACAGGGCTAGTAAAGATAAAGGGTTCTTCCAGGGGCTGCGTTTCTAGGTGGTATCTCTACATAAAAGCGTGAACCATTTTTTACGATCTTATTAAATTTAATAAAAGATAATGTAAAACATGAAGTAGTACATGTATTATTTCTAATTTGAGCAAGGTATATACTGTTACGTGCAATAGAAAGAGACAACTGGCGACATCTACTGGCAATGGAGAGTAAACGACTTCAGGTTCGGAGAGTCGATTATAATCGACAGGAAGGTGCAGGAATAAGAATGAAGCTTTTGGAATAGAACACTCTAGAATAATCCGGAGAGTTTCTAGGGTATAAATATAACAGTTGTCACCGCCAAAAGAAGAGTCTTGTCTTAGACGTTGCAGTGTTAAAAAGCGAAAGTAATAAAGAAGCGATATAATTAGATTGCGATAATTGAAAGTACAGTGTTAGCGATAATTAGAGTTGAGTTGATTAATTAAGGAATTGTGAATTTTATATGATTAGAGTGAAATAAAGAACTTATATATTAATTATTTAATATTGTGTTTTAAATAACGAACCAAAGGCCACGCGCGCAACAACTGGTGTCAGAAGTGAAATATATTTGAGAAATAAAGTGGTGGCAATTGACTGAAAAATTAAAAGTGTGATTAATTTTGTGGAATTGCGTTAAATTATATAAGTTCTGGAAAATAATTTATATTCAACTGTGAATGAATTACTACAGTAATGGGGCGCAAAGCTTCGAATACAGGATTTGAAAGTGGAGCTAGGGAACCGCTCATTACAAACGACAGGTACAAAGAAAGTTCTAGTCGAGCGACTTAGACAAGCTTTGATAGCGGAAGGAAAGAATCCTGAGACATTTGTTTTCGAAGAGAACTTGGAAGGAACCGAATTTGAAGAAGAGCCTGAGATGAAAATGGAACAGCTTTTGAGTACTTTAATGAGCAAAATGGAAGCCCGTTTTGCTGAACAAAATAATTCTCTCGAGGAACAAAAGAATTCTCTGGAATCACGTTTAAATGAACAGAAGAAATCTATGGACGAACAAAAGAATTCTCTCGACGAACAAAAGAATTCTCTGGAATCACGTTTAGATGAACAGAAGAAATCTATGGACGAACAAAAGAATTCTCTCGAGGAACAAAAGAATTCTCTGGAATCACGTTTAGATGAACAGAAGAAATCTATGGACGAACAAAAGAATTCTCTCGAGGAACAAAAGAAATCTATGGAAGCCCGTTTTGATGAACAAAAGAATGATTTTGAGGAACAAAAGAAATCTCTGGAAACCCGTTTCGACGAACAAAAGATCACTCTGGAGAATTGTCTAGAAACTCGTTTGGAGGAACAGAAGACTTTCCTGAAAAACTTATTAGACGAACAAAATTTGAAAATTGAAGGTATAGAGCAGGAAGTGGATCTGGATCTGGAAAGAATAAAGCATCGTCAGCCTCTAAGCGTAGCAACTGAAATATCCGGTGCAGGTAGAATGAAATCTCCCATGTTTGATGGACAAAATTCGTGGCATATCTTCAAGAGACAATTCGAGGCAGCTTCAGAGGTAAATGGATGGAATTATGAAGACAAAGCTATAGCTCTGGTGTTAGCACTTCGAGGTCCTGCGTCAGAACTCTTACAAACTGTACCGATTGAAAATCAACGTAATTACTCTTCATTAGTACAGGCGATAGAATTACGTTACGAGGATGAGCACATGCAGCAAGTATATCGCCTACAGTTGCGCAACAGGATTCAAAAACATGGCGAATCACTACAACAACTGCAGGCATATGTGGAACGATTAGTGCATCTTTCATACTCCAGTGTGAATGCGGATTTTCTTAACGAAGTGGCGACGGAGGCATTTGTGAACGCTATTGCAGATCAAAGTTTACAACAAGCGCTAAGGCTAGCAGGAAGTAAATCAACAGCAGAAGCACTAGCCTATGCATTAGTGTATGAATCCGCCAGACAAGCTTCGCGGGGTGCAGTACGAATGAGAGACATTTCGGTTGACGAATGTACTTGTAATAGAATGCAGTCATCCCAGAGCTCACCTTTGCGTGGTATCCTTCGATGCTGGAATTGTAATAGAACAGGACACCTACAAAGAGACTGCAGAAAACGCCGACGAGTGGAATCTCTAGATAAAGAGCGAAAGTGGAATTGCAAAGATATCGAGCTGAGCAGCAGACTTGCAATAGATTGCAGTTATCACTGAGCACCCCTTCACGTAGTGTTCTTCGATGTTGGGATTGTAATAAATTGGGACACCTTCAAAGCGACTGCAGGAAACGCCGTCGAAAGGAATCAACAGAAAAGAAAGGGAGAGAAGAATGTCCAAATTGGCGATCTAGAGAGCTAACTATTCTTAGGGAGACTAGAATCCAACCTTATGGCTTTGAGAGCCAACACAGGAAAGGACGTATCCATGGAAATGCAGAAGCCTTGGTACAACGTCAATGGGAACCTGAATGTAAGCATTACGGCTGGGAGAAAGGAAATGAGAAAACAGCTACTATACAGTTGGTAACTGTGGAGCCATCAACAGGTTGGGACATCGAGAGTTTGCAAACAGCGCAACGAGAAGATCCGGACATATCGCCTATTCTTGCTTGGAAAGCATACATAGAAAAACCAGAATGGAAGGATATTTCGAGGATGAGTGAAAAGCTGAAAAGCTACTGGGCTCAATGGAATTCTCTTCATATTGAATGCGGTATATTAAACCGCAAGTGGGAAGCACCTAACGGTAAATCGTTCCGAATGCAAATAATCATGCCGGCATCAAAGGTCAACGATGTTCTAGGTAAAATGCATCGTGGCGCATCTGGAGAACATTTGGGAGTGAATAAAACAATTTCTAAAATACGAGAAAAGTTATACTGGCTACATATCCGGGAGGATGTAGAGAAGTGGTGCCGCAGATGCATTGTGTGTGCTTCTTACAAAGGGCCGCCACCTAGCAGCAGAAAGGAAATGTATATGTGTAATGTCAGAGCCCCATTGAAACTGAGAGCTGATGTACAAGGGGCCACGGGGCGAAATTAGCAGTAAGTACCATCGGATGAGGACACGCTATGACTTACGTGCGAATTCAGCAGGATTCAATGAAAGTGATCTTGTTTGGCTATACAACCCGAACCGACGTAAGGGATGCTCTCCAAAGTCACAACAACAGTGGGAGGGACTGTATTCAGTAGTAACTAAAATAAATGACGTAGTATACAGGATTCAACGTGGTGCAGGAGGCAAACGAAAAATCGTCCATCTGGATCGCTTGTGTCAATTACCATGTTTACATGCAGAATTGAAAGTTCGAGTCGAGATTGAGTTGAGTTTTCGACTCGAGTTTTTGAGCAATCAGGGTTGAGATATTGAGTTGAGAACGGGTCCAACTATAGTTGAAGTGACAGTTAAACATAACATTATTTATGGTATTTTTTGTGATGAAGTTATAAAAGTTATAAATTTTGTTTAAATAAACAAAATAAATTCACAATAGATACACAACATAACAAAACTTTCGAGTAAAGAATGAATAAAATAAATTCCAACTGTTAGCTGCCAACTCGACTTCTAAATTCGTGTTTATAGGACACTATTTCGACTCGACTACGCCTGCCAAGCGTGGTCGAGTCGAGGAGTCTAGTCGACCCAATTTCAACTCGAGCCGCGTATACATGGAGTTGAACCCGAGTTGAACCATGGTTCAACCCTGCATGTAAACATGGTAAATACTACAAGCATCAAGACCATGGACCACCTGTTGTTCGGGACGAACAAATTTAAGAAGGGGGCAGTGTTACGTGCAATAGAAAGAGACAACTGGCGACATCTACTGGCAATGGAGAGTAAACGACTTCAGTTTCGGAGAGTCGATTATAATCGACAGGAAGGTTCAGGAATAAGAATGAACAGAACAGTCAAGAAGCTTTTGGAATAGAACACTCTAGAATAATCCGGAGAGTTTCTAGCGTATAAATATAATAGTTGTCACCGCCAAAAGAAGAGTCCTGTCTTAGACGTTGCAGTGTTATGAAGCGAAAGTAATAAAGAAGCGATAGTGTGTAATTAGATTGCGATAATTGAAAGTACAGTGTTAGCGATAATTAGAGTTGAGTTGATTAATTAAGGAATTGTGAATTTTATATGATTAGAGTGTTTCCGATGTAACTTTTGTCCATCAATGCTAATGTTGATTCTCCGCTGCTACTCAGCAACATCTCTTTCCGTGATAGTGGGCACAATTTCAGAAGGTTACCTCTGTTTCATGTTCAGTCTGGAAGATCCAACTTTAGTATGTATGAACCCATCTCTTTCGGTGTTTGGTCTATGTTTAGTTTAACATACTAATACTAACACCGACTATTGTTGACCGTCTTTTTATTAAACGTGGTCATGCAGCGAGCTTGTGTTAAGCTGGTTCTGATAGTAAAAAAAAAGAACATTACTGAAGCGCTTGCCTTTGCGGACATGCCTATGTAAAAAAGCAATGAATACAAAAGAAGCCATGCGAGCTTCCGAGAAAGTGCTTCAGGAAGTTTCTTAGCGCTCTTTTCCCCAATGGGTGGATATTCTCTAAATAAGTAGGCTCTTTTATATTAACAGTCGGAACTCTTCTGATTTTTTGTTTTTGTGTCGACGTACTGTCTAAGAATAGTCTACAATTTTCTGTACACTAGACGACACTATAATTATTTGAGCGTTCGATAAACCACTTGATGTTTCATTTTTTTTCGGTAATTCGTTTCGTTTTTAGATGATTTTTCATTTGTTTCCAGTCAATTTTTTTTCAGATGATTATAATTAGACGGAACTTTAAAAATCGAGATCTTAGAAACAGGATTTTATGTTCACTCCCTTTAAAACATAATTGCCAGCACTGACGTTAAATAAAAACAAAATTAAAACTTACAATCAATTAATATTTGTAAAAAAATGGATACATCATTACATCATTTTGAGTGTATAATTAATTAAAAACGTTTATCACATAGAAATACCATGTTATCGCAATTCAGATAAAATAGGTACTATAATTAAAATCATGTGGTTTCGAGTGCAATGAAGCTAACTAAAAGATAGATTGAAATGGAAAACGGCGGGCCAATCCTCGAAAGTTTACTGTGCATCATTTCCTACTTCATTGTTGAAAACTTCCATGATATGCTCAATGCTCCCAATGTTTTCCTTTGTTAAATCCTTAACAAAAACCTAGTAAAATTTAAACGCACGTAAGTAATTTAATTTTCTTTTTTAATTTATCTTTTTAGTAAAACTTACATAATACCACATTGTGCATTCATCATTTTCATTAGTCAAGGGAAATTGTACTCCGTACGTCTGTAGCGCTAGTGATAGATAGCATATAGCAACATTTGATGGCTTATAATTCAAAATTGCTAAATTATGGTGGAAGTGCTAGGAATAGTGAAATTAAAATCATTTTAAAAATGTTCAAAATGTGTTTTATGCTTGTTTTTTAGTTTTTAGAACCATATTACATAAATATACATCTCGGCTTACACTTAGCCAATATTGGAATAAACCAACACAAAAATTAAATGTCTAATGTGCATGTTGGTTGGTTGATTGATTGGTTAAAGAGGAAGATGAGAAGGCCATTGTGCTCACCCTCCCAACTCTTTAAAGCGAGTAGGTTTAAGAGCCCGCGAAGAGATTTGTCCATCAACTCACTAGCGTCCAGCTGTGGTTTACCAATTCACTAGCTACCTATAACACATTTACAGTTTAGTCTCTTAAGATCCTTAGCACTTGCCGCCATTCTGTTTATTTTTATCTATTTTCCAGGCAACATGCTGTATTATACCACAAATCATACTGCAAATCATACTACAAATTTTTATATTTTTGCCATTATTTTCATTCTTATTACTATGTTAGTACATTATTTTCTGTTGCTGCTCCAGCGTTAATCTACGCTACAATGGGTGCTTGAACAACCACCACTACTAATTGTTTATGATAGGTTTTGCTATAATTTGCATCTGCTGTTTTCTTTTCATTTCTTATTAGTTTGCTATTGTACTATGTAACTATGTAACTTTTCTTTTGATGCTCTAACGTTGCTATATGCTTCTGTGGCTGCTTTGAACTGCCACTACCATGAATTGTTTATGTTCACTTTTGCTAAAATATGTATCTACTATGTAATTCGCTACGATGTGCCCAGCGCTTGGCGTGCCTTTGGCACGGGCACTCAAATAAATAAATGTTTATGTTTACTATGTAAGCCAATCTTATCATCCTCCAGACACAGTATATAGGTAGGGTTAGAGCCCACGACAAGGGTGATTATGGAACCATGTTGATAGCTCTTAGAATTTTTTACTCTTCAAACATCTCTAATCAGCGGTACAGACATACGGAAATGTTTGTAAAGGGAGATAAATAAAAAACGGATAATTTAAATGTAAAAACACGCACCTGTAGTAAAGCTGTAGCAGTTTTTGAAATCGGTAAGAATTCCACACATTCGATCCAAACCAATCTCGCCGAGATTTCATCTAGTAAAACATATACTAAAACATAAAGCAAAAGATAGAAAAACACAATTATGGATAAAGTAAATCTGAGCGTATTTTATGTGGGTGTGTAAAATTAAATTGTAATTTTATCATTCTGGAAATCAACAACTCAGCTTGAACGATAGCATCTCTCATGGACCAATATTCTTCCCCTAATTCTATTCTTTTGAGCGTATTATGTGCAACATTAATCACATCACGGATTTTTACTGGATCGTCTTTTATTTTAGCAGCCCAATATAGCGCAGAGGAAGCGATTAGTTGATATTGATATTTAATTATAGTTAGTAACCGGTAAAAATTGACAAATGCTGTATGCAAATTCTTCTTAATTGGAACTGTCCACTTCCTTGTAAAATTTATTAGAAATAGCAGCTGCAGAAGTCAATGGTTTTAAGTTAGCTTTAGGTCTGTTTGCGTACTTCTCGTGCAAAAACTTTCTGGGTAAAAACTTACTCGTGTGGTGGGGGAAGAATGTAAAAAGCATGAAAAAGTAAACGAACGCTTTTCATGCAACTTCGTGAAAAACAAGAAGAAGAAGTGTGGAATAACATTTGCGAATGAATATTGTTTTATTTTTTTTAACTTATTGCAGTCTTGAAAAGTCCCTGAGAGCATTAATACTTAAACTATCTTCATTCGACATTTTGATTGCGCTTTAAAAACTTTTCAGAAAATTACAAAAATGAACTTTCCTATGACAGTTTCCTTCCAAGAAATGTGCAGTAACTAAAACGAAAAAGATGGCGGCCACCGTAGGGTGTCAAATAAAGGAGCTCGCGGAAAATTAATTCGTTTTTTAGTAGGTTTTAGCGAAATTTTGCATAAATTTGTGTTTTCATTATAATTTTATTGTGCCGTTTTAATATTTGTAAAAATTTATTAAAAAATGAAGTGTATATAGTGGAAATGTACAATTGATCATTTATTTGAGGTTAAGAGAGTTTATGGGAGATAAAAAAGTGATTACGTTGTGATTTAAATTGTTTGGAGTTTTAAGTTTTCCGTTTTTTCAAACTATGATTAAGAACTGTGCTAAGAAACTTTAAAATAAACTCAAAAAGCTGGAGAAGAAAACTATTTGACACTTGTCAGTAAATTTGGAAGCCGTAAAATAAAGCAGGGCATCATTTAACGGAATGACCTCGCCTGCTGCCCGGCATTTTCTTTGATTTAACATTAACATTTTAAAACTTTTCAATATTTTGTAATTTAAGTCATTCCTGCAAAAGTATTTAAGATACAAAAAGCACACAGGACTACAGGAGGGGAAAAAAAACATAACCTCTGAAAGAAATTTACGGGGCGGTGGAAATATTCTGCAAAAATTGGATTTTTCTAGCATCAGCAACAGCAGTATACACACTCAGTTGTGAAATTTTGGATTTTCCAAGTTTTAAAAATGAGGTTACACATCAAACCAGATATCTTTTCTGTGGACAGTCGCATTTAATTCGAGCCAAATTTTACCTTAACTCCTCAACATTTGAAGATTTGCTACTTTGGTCTCACGGATACTCCCAGAGCAGTCTTATTCTGGGCGGCACAGTATCGTTCTCAATAGGGTCTATATTAGCTCTTGGGGCAGCGTCACATCACTGCTCCAGATTGTTTCTGCATCTCTACATTGCTTCAAGCCGAATTTATGAGCGACTTCAATCAGTCTCGACGAAGAGACTGTACTATTTAAGGTATACATGGCAATTGGTTTGCTCCAGTTTGACCTGCGTCTTTATGTGTCTACCACTGGATCATGCTGATTGCTTATTTGTGTTTGTGCAACAGATTAATTAGTCTTACTATTATATTACATAGTTTTATTAAGATTATTCTTTAGTTTTATAACTATATACTTTAGTTCCTCGAACGGTCAATTCCTGCAAGATTCTTACCTTTTCCATATATATTATTATTATTATGTTCATTATCCTTTGTAATATAGGTTGATAATTTCCTACTCTCTCATAATTTTAAATTTTAATCAAATTCAAATCAAAAGCATATAGTTATTCGGGTGTTGGGCTAGATCTGTGTGTAAACTATCCTGACCGGGTCTGTTTGTTTGATTTGGAATGCCTGGTCGTAATTCTCGCCTTGCGGGTCCTTTGACTGGTTCAGCTATTAAGACTAGGCGTTCCTCCAGACTAGCGAGTGCTGCTGTCAATAAATCTATGTCTAAGAAGACTAAGTCGCGTAATCCGAAGAATACCTCAGCTAGTCTCAGTCCGCATACGACAAATAAATCTAAAAATAGTGGCTCTACTCGCAGAACCAAGCCGAAGGATATACCTTGTGCCACTTGTAATCTTAAGAGTGATCCCCCTAAGAAATATCCCAGGGAAAGGAAGGTTGAGTGGATCCAGTGCTTGTGCTGTAGGAAGTGGCATCACGTAGTGTGTGGAGGCATATCTTATGTCACCTTTTATGCCTGCTACAAGCAGTTTAAAGATCTTGACTGGGTTTGCCCCTCTTGCATCTCATGTGCTAGGGCGCAGGCTTCTCTAGTTCCTGCTTGTAAAGCTCAGCTCCTTGTTCCTGCTCGTGGGAGCACTGTTTTATCAAATTCAGCGCTGGTATATGGCTCTTCTTCGAATGACAAGTCTCAGTTTAATTGCTACCCTAATGGTCACACTTTAGAGACGGACATTAATGCTTGTTTGCTTGGTGGAAATTCAACAGCTTCAACTGCGAATCTGCTTCCAATATCTTTTAGCATTCAGTCTCGCCTGTTAATTCCTGCATTAATTCATATGTATCCAGTTCTGAGAGTGCTTCCTCTGGAAAGTCATCGATTAGTAGGAGCGAAGACAAACCTAGTAGTAGTAACATAAACTACAAAAATAACAAAATTAGTATTAGTAAGGATAGGAGCTTCATTGGACCCAACACATTTAATAATATCTCCCACCATACAGTTGTTGAGAATTCGCAAGGGTTGTGTTCCCCACTATCTGTCAGTGCACCGGTTTTCATTCCGAGTTTAATTTTCAATACTACAAAGTCGGCTTTAACTCCTACTTCTCCTATTGGCGAACCTAGTCAGTGTTCTTCGCCAGTTACGTCATTGATTCAAGTTCTCTCTGACGATTCTGACTCTGACATTAAAGCACAGCTCAAGGATTTGACTGAAAGAGTTGATGCTATTACATCAACTGCTTCTAAAGTTGGTGATAACGCAATAGATTTTGGTGTGCTCTCGCGCATTTATGAAAAAAAAAGATCGCTTGTGATTAATAATCTGCCCAGTGCGCTGACGTGCAGTAAGGTCAGGGACGTGTTGCTCCCCGCATTGTGTGCTAGTATTGGTTTGGACGGCTCCTTTTGTGAGAAGGTTGAGCGTATTGCACCGTTCCAGCCGAAACCTGGTCTGCAAGGTCCAATTCTACCTAAAGTCTTCTTGAGATTCTACAAGGAGGAAGACTGCTCTACTTTCTTCCGCTCATACCTCAAACGGCTAAAGTCTAACCCTCTCACATTAAAATCCCTTGATCCAGAAGGAACTAACTCCAGAATTTACATTAACGAGGATCTTCTGCCACAAGACCTCAATCTTCTGCATTCTGCTCTGCGCCTTAAGAGGCAAAATCGAGTGGAGAGAGTGTACACTCGGAACAGAGCGGTGTACATCTTACATAGGTCGGCTGACTGTGCAACTAATCTTCGTGCTGATCGCTTTTCTCCTGAACTTGCTCAGCGTCTCTCTCAATTTTCTGTCCTCCCAAGCTCATCGACTATCCTCAGTGATGTCTAATATCGCGAACTGTCCGCACTATAACATTCCAACTCAGGCTGACTTATCCCGCATCCTTCCGCCGAACAACTTTAATGTTCTATCATTTAACGCTAGATCTACTACCAAAAACATCACTGACATCAGGCACTTGGTGGGTCTTGGGGAGGTTGGTGCTCTTCTTGTTTGCGAGACCTGGACCAAGAGGTATCATTCCTCTAGAATGATTGGCATCCCTGCCTATAGGATACACAGACTTGATAGGGTTGCTAATAAGGGTGGTGGCGTTGCTGTGTATGTGGTTGATAGTATGAAATCGCGAGTCTCTTTTAGGTACATTGATGACAGCTGGGAGATTTTGGCTGTACGCGTCTCTGGACGTGACACGAGAATTGAGCCTATCACCTTGGTCTCAGTATACAGGTGCGCTGCAACCTTCACGGACTGCAATATGTCTGTCTTGTCTGGTATCCTTGAGAGTATATCAAGTCACTCCTCGTGCCTCTTGGTGGGCGGTGATTTTAACGTTGATGTTGGCGCTTCATCTGCGTTATCCTGTACCTTGCTTGACCTCTTGAGTGAAAAGGGTCTCACTATCATTAACTCTCTTCCCACGCGTCATGGGTCTACTTCATCCACGATCCTAGATCTACTCATCTCATTTCCTAATTTCCAGCCGGTTTTCTCCGGTCAGTGTCCTGGTATTTCGGACCATGAACTCCTATTTGCTTCTTTCAACTTCAATTCTCAATCTCCTAATCTTTGGAGAACCTTCAGAAATATCTCTGCCATTCAGGATGATGCCCTTCAGGCTGACCTTGCTAGGACCGATTGGTCCCCTGTTTTCAGTGATCCGGACCCGTGTGCGGCGGCACTTTATTTCTCTGGTACTTTACATTCTGTTTTTGATAGGCAGGTGCCGCTCAAAACTGTCAAAATTCGCACTGTCAGAGATACTATTTTCAAATATCCTGAGATTTTGCTAAAATGTCAGTATCGGGATCTGGCGTATAGGGAATGGAAGAGGAACAAGTCCGTTGTAAATCTTAACGAATTTCGTCGGTTACGTAGACAGGCCGACTATTTAATAAGGGCAAAACTAAGGGAGGATACAAGGAAAAGCATTAGGGAGGGTAATGTTATTAATTGGAAAAAGGTCAATGATCTTGGTCTCGGCTCCAAAGCAATGGCTCAGCCGGACTTTGAACCTAACGAATATGCTGAATATCTCAGTCCTAGTGCTGTGTTGTCTGGTGAAGTAAGTGACAGTTCAGTCAATGCTCGGATAGCGCTATCTGACTATGGGTCCTCTACTAATCCGCATTCTCTCAGCTCGCCTTCTGATGATTCCGGTACGTCTAGTGCCACTGATGTATTTAGCTTCACTGGGGTGTCGGAGATCGAGATAGTAAATGCTTTCAGCGGTATGAAGTCTAATGCAACTGGTTATAATGATGTCCCTCTTAAATTCTATATAAGAATTTTGCCCTTTATCTTGCCAATTATCTGTCATTTGTTTAACAGATTGTTGTCATCTTCAAACTTTCCTGACCATTGGAAGGTTGGAATGATCACTCCTATCCCCAAAGTCAACTCTCCTTCCGATATTTCCGACTGGCGACCTATCACAGTATTGCCTACCATTTCCAAGGTACTTGAGTTCCTCATTGTGGAACAAATTACCTCGCATATTAGTACACATAACTTATTATCAAAATTTCAATCTGGTTTTAGGAGGCGTCATTCGACGAGCACTGCTCTTCTTGATGTTGCTGCGGGTATTCGGGATCTTTGTGACAATGGTAATAGTGTAATCCATGTGTTGCTGGGCTTCAGTAAGGCCTTCGACTCTGTCCCGCATTCTTTGCTGATTGATAAGCTTAGGGCTCGTTTTCGGTTCTCTACCTCAGCGTGTGGTTTAATTGGTGGCTATTTGAATAACCGACGATTTATGGTTAATTGTAATGACTCACACTCCTCGATGAGACCAGTTGTGAATGGAGTTCCGCAGGGGGCTGTGTTGGCTCCTCTCCTGTTCACTCTCTTCATTGATGATATTAACACGGTTCTCGGTGAAGTAAAATTTCATATTTATGCGGACGATCTGCAAATCTATCATGGTGCCGCAAGGAATCGTCTCAAAGATTCTGTAGATGTCATTAACAGGACACTTTCTAGGATCGCTGGATGGTCTCTTGATAATGGCTTGTCCCTTAATCCCTCCAAAACGCAAGCCATGGTATATTCAGTGCGTGCTTCAAATGTCGCTGATTTGTCTGAACTGCCTGATTTGTGCATCTTGGGCCACAACATTACGCTCTCGGCTAGAGTGGTCTCTAATCTAGGTGTTCTTATGGATCCGGGCTTCACGTGGGAGCCTCAAGTTAATAAGATCTGCGCTAGAGTGTATTATGGTTTGCGTTCGCTTTACGCTGCCTCCCAGCACTTTGACGAGGTCACTCGCGCAAGACTCTTCTCAGCTCTAATCCTACCACATTTCTTCTACGCTGATATTGTGTTATTCCCTTTATCCTGTGGTAATATTAACAAAGTTGTTCGTGCATTCAAGGCTTGTGCTAGATATGTCTTTGGTCTTAAACGCAGATCACATGTCCCCTCACAGCTCATGGAGGTGCTCCTCCCCTGTCCACTGGCTAACATGTATGTTCTGAGTACGCTTATGTGTATCTTCAAGGCTAGACATGGCTTATTACCCGGCTACGTTGCTGGGAGGTTCAGCTGGAGTTTGCGGAACCGGTTTAGGATTGTCCTTCCCAGGGTCAACTCGCAATACGGAGGGAGAAGCACTTTCATGCGTGGTGCGACTATTTGGAATCAGCTTCCTGAGGATGTCAGGCGTAGTGCATCGCTGAATTCATTTAAGTCAGCGGCTATTGAGTTCTTGAGTGCGGTTTCCTGATCGTCTTCCACTACATAAATTTCTCGTAAATCCTACTTCAGGTCTATATACTGACTATCACAATAATATTAATAATACAAAACTCAAAACAAATCAAATTAATTCAACATCGTTTCCCCCTGATGGTATTATATTCAGTGGGAATCATGTGGTTGTTCCCCTAGAATATCTCTTTATCCTACTTATATCTCTACTTATATGCATGTACATAATAAATTTATCAACTTTCAATTTTCGTCAGCTTGGTCATGGTAGTGCAAGTCACACATGATCACATGATCACATCACACCATACTATATGCTCCGTTTTAATGTTTAGAATTGTTCATTAAATAGGAATTATTTTATTTTATACTGTGTTGATTTTATTTCACGTCATTGATTTGTTAATCCCCCTTATATACTTCATTGTTTCATTGGTACTATTTCATTGTCTTACTTTATTGATTCAGTAATTCATTGTTTGCTATCTATGCTGCTTTTATCATTAAATATTTCATATACTGTATATATACTAAGTTTTCTCCTCTACCATTTTTATTGTTTGCTCAAAAAAAAAAAAAAAAAAAAAAAAAAAAAAAAAAAAAAAAAAAAATATATATATATATATTTCCCTTAGGTTCTCTTATTTTAAGTTATTTTTATTATTCTAATTAATGTCTACTTCACTTGGCTGCTTATGCCTCGTAGCTATTAAGCTATCTATTATATCTATTATATCTATTACTAGTTTGCTTAATGTAATTTTCATTCTCTACATTACTATACTACACTATGTACTCCTGTTTCTTGTTTTTTGTGTTTTGCTGTAATGCAACTTTTGTATTTTAATTACTAATTCATGCTATTATGTTTTCTCTATGTTCTCTTATGATTTATTTTTCTAAAATGTGTATCTACTTTGTAAATGGCTATGATGTGCCCAACGCTTTGCGTGCTTTGGCACGGGTGCTCTAATAAAGGAATGTTTATGTTTATGTTTATGTTTAAAAACTTCGGGTAAATTCATGCGAGAGGGGAAGCTGTGACGTATGCAAAACTCGTGTAATTTTGTGTGCACGAGAAAGTAAACGAACGGAAAATGTGTAAGTTCGTGCAAATTCATTGCAATGCATTGTCCCAAAACTGAGTACGCGAACAGACCTTTTATAACACATTCAAATAGAACCGGACAGCAATTCCTTTACCACTCTTTTTCCTCATACAGTTGAAGCAAGTTGATTATACTAAAAGAAATAAAAGTTTAAGTCAATCAAGCTTAACAAACCAAAACAATTACCTATCAAAACCACGGTAGTACAAGCAATAAGCGCAAAGAATTTTGACACATTGCAACTGATGCCTTCTCACGTACTTCAGTGAAGTGAAAGGAAAAGACAATTTTGGAAAAATGGCGGAACGTGGTTCGTGTCGGGATTCAATTCATGTCTTCTACCTTGTGTTGCACCAGTGCTGCCAATAATTTCCTTCTAAAATCGGCTGAACAGATTTTAAAATCGGGTAAAAAACGGCAAATTCCATTCTATACAAAATAATGCAATCTCCTCGAATGAACGTAAATGCAAGACCATCGAAAAAGGTCTCGCAGATAGTACTATCGAGTGGTGTATTCTTTTCCCGATTCAGAAAACTTTCTCGGGACGTTTTTTGTCGCCAGAAAACGCATTTTCATACACTCAGGTCACATACACTCCAGTTACTACATTTTTTCAGAGACATAAGTGCTCTTTTGTGAACCTTTTTCTTCTAGGAAATCATTTTCCACGACGCATCAATTTGCACAATCACGAGCGGAGAAAATCCACTTTTTCAACCAAAAAAGTGGCTCAAAATATATCCGATCGCCAAAGCACCACACCACACCAAGTGTAGCTAGCGTCAATCCGTAACCCCCGGAATATAATACAAGCCATGAAGTCGCCGAAGGCACCGACACATTAAAAGGCCTTAACGTGCCGGGTACAGCATGCAGTAAGAGCTCACTCTCACTGCTTTTTGTATACTCGCCATGGACGAAAAACTAAAATTTCTCTTAAACAGGTCCTAAAGCCCAAAACTATCGCCCCCATAGCAAAATGAAGTTAAAACAAATTGCAGCCAAATATGTTTTTTTTCTAATAGTTTAAAAAAAATTGCATGCAGAACAAATTTATGGAAATTATAGCGTTTGAACAAAATACAAGCAACTTTTATATGAAAAACTCCTTCAGTAAGCCAAGGCAAGAAGACTGTGGATGTAGCCTGCTGACCGGCCTGCTGCTCTCTTTTTTCGACTTTGTTCATTGCTTGTATCTTGCGGGGGTTACGGTCAATCCCAAAATCGGCTGAAGAAATATCAAAATCGGAAAAAAATCGGCTTCGGCTAAGGTAAATTTTTTTCGGCTAATGAAGTTGAAAATCGGCCAAATTAGCCGATTTTCGGCTCAATTGGCAACCCTGTAGTTGCACTGAAGTCCCAAGGCAAGGTCTATAGAAGACAAGTACATATACTACAGAAGACAAGCCGTGCGTTCAGGTGTACACACCGATGTGCTTTTCAGCACATCGGTGCGCACATCACATCATTGAAAAAGTAGGGATAGCACGTGAATGGTTGGTGTGCACTTCGATTCGAAATGTCAATTTTGAAAGTTCTTTAAGCCGTGCGGTCAGGTTTGTAGTTTTGACGTTTAGCGTAGTTTTGTACTTAAAGAACTTTCAAAATTGACATTTCGAATCGAAGTGCACACCAACCGTTCAGGTCCTATCCTTACTTTTTCAATGATGTGATGTGCGCACCGAAGTGCTGAAAAGCACATCGGTGTGTATACCTGAACGCACGGAAGAACAAAACTACGCTAAACGTCAAAACTACAAAGCGCACCGGGACACTACGCTACCAGACCGTAGCGTAAAATGTGCACATCGATGTGCTGGGGAAATAAGAACGCTTCGGGTGGCTTCGGTCGCCTGAACGATATGGTGTGTAAAATGTGACATTATGTGACATTCTGCGTGCACCTGAACGCACAGATTCTCATTAAGATTTTGACATTTGGTCGTGACGTGTTTCGTCCACTAATAAAAAAGGAAAAGTAAAAGAAAATCTCTGACAGTTCTCTTATGTCAAAGATGACAAGTAAATAAAGCACGAAACATTTCATATTGTTGTATTTGGATTCTGTTTCTATCTGCGAAAGCATACACACGTGTCAACTCTTGTGCCTAACCCAAAAATTATTTTTATAAAAAAGAAAGTCATCATATTGATCGCATAAAAGCAGTGCTGCTCTAAATAATAGACACTACACCAAGTAAGTGCTTTATACACCATATATTCTCTAACGTTCACCTCGATAGCGCGTGATACTAATAGAAAATCATATTTCCGCTTCGATATGGTTTTCCCTGAGGAAACCATTATACGGTATGACGATGGCTCTGGGGAAAGGAAAATACCGAGAGCCAGGCTCTACCCCCAATCGCTAATCCTACCGGAATATCCGATCGTTATTCGAGCCCTCCAGGACAGAAGGCTCAACATGATATCCATATCTAAACTCCTCTACACAAAATTCCCCGAAATTGGTGACATTCACTTCGTCCCCAAGCAAAACCTTCGGGTCACATCTAAGAATTGTGCCACCATCAATGATATTGCCACTAACAAAGAACTCAATGACAAGTATATTACTTCCATCCCATCCAAAATGGTCGAAATACAGGGAGTAGTCCCCATACCTGTGGAATTTCAGGAGAAGGAAGTCTTTTCAAACGGATCCGCTTACTTCAAATACGGACCACAGCCCCTTACTGAACCCCCTAAATTAGTTGAATGCCGTCGTTTTATCACAAATAAAGATAACAAAAAAGTGGAATTGGACCTCGTCTGCCTCACTTTCGAGGGCCCACTCATTTCAAATTGAATAATATTATATTCCCGGTCTATAAAAAGAGGGAACGAACCATCCAGTGCCGAAACTGCTGGAGATTCGGCCACCTCGAACAAAAATGTCGCTCCAAAAACAGGTGCGTGAGATGCGGATCCACTCACACGGTTGCTAATGGCCCATGTCTAGCTCCTCTCTGCTGCTGTAACTGCAGACAGCCGCACGAAGCGAACTCCCAGAAGTGCTCCATCCTTTTTGAGAACCAAAAACGTAAGGAGCGCAGCAGTACCAGCTCATACCCTTCCTACTCCAACGTCACGAGCCAGTCCTTTAACCTCAACTTTGGCGAGGAAGATTTTCCAGCACTCGGTTCTCGAGCGCCCAGAAAAACCAAGCCAGGCCACTATGCATTTGGTAACCATAGCCACCCTACTCAAACTACGTTCGCCCCTCAGCAATTTCGGGGAATCTTCACTCAAAGTGCCCTGCTAGCTCAGCCCCCTATGAATACCGCTCAGGTCTCCCCCTGTGAAACGCCCTCCCCTCCCGAAGGGCTACCGATCTCGTCTGATATTCCAAAGAAAAAAAAATGCTCCAATTTTGGAAACCCCTTTAAACTTTGTCTTGACATCTTAACGAAAAATACAAATGCTCAAAAGTTTTCGCCTTCACAGGAGGATGTTAAAACATACCTCCCCCTACTCAAGGATAAAATCCTCGAGCTCATAGACACTTCTGTCTCCCCCCTTCCAGATGATCCCCACATATCAGAACCTTCGACAGAAAACTCCGAAACTACCATGGAACTCTAATGACTGACCTGAACATTAGTCACTGGAACTGTGGAAGTATCAGAAACAAAAGTAGTGACCTCTCTAATTTTCTTTACACTCATAAAATTTCCATTTGCTGCCTGAATGAGACTTGGCTTTCTCCCATTGACTCATTTAGTGTTAAAAATTATAATATCGTTAGAAACGACCGTATCACACTGGGAGGTGGCGTAGCCATCATCTTGCATAATCGTCTCCGTTACTCTGTCATCCCCTTGCGCCCGTCTCACAATATGTTTGAACCTATTTCCTGCGAAATAGGTACGGGACCATCCTCAATCGTCATTGTAGCCTTGTATATTCCGCCTCGTGCTAGCTTCAACTCATCACACCTCCAAAGACTCTTCAACCAACTCCCCATCAATAAGACTACACTTATATGCGGCGATCTCAACGCTCACCACATATTCTGGGGTAATGCTTTAACAGATTCCAAAGGCAATGAAACCGCAGACTTTATAGAGAACAACCGCCTCGTCATGCTGAATGACGGCTCTCCCACCTTCTCCAACGCCAATAGCTCATCGGCCATCGACATCGCCATCTCCACGGCGGACTTTGCGCTAACAGCCGAGTGGTCCATTATTCACGACTCCATGGGTAGTTTACACAAGCCTTTCCTCATTAAAACTCCCACCCAATCGCCCTCCAACCCTCCAGCAAGGATGTATATCCCCAAAAATCCTAACTACAACTCTCTCAACCAAAACATATTTTCACATTTTAGGAACTGTGACCCTTCTGAACCCCTAGATAACTATAAAGCTGTCATTGAAGTTGTTCACCTCTCCTGCCTAACTTCTCCGAATAACAGTAAACAGGAACCCCACCCATGCCCCTGGTGGAACAGTACATGTTCCAAGGCAGTGGCTCTTCGCAGATTAGCACTGAAACGATTCAGGATTGCACCCTCCAGGGAAAACTACAAAGCCCTGAAAGAACAAGAGCGCGAAACTACATGGACGCTAAAAAGCGAAAAGAAAAAAGGATGGGAGAACTTCTGCTCCTCTATCTCCCCCGACACCACGACAACCGTAATGTGGGACAAAGTACGGCAGTTCAGAGGTATCCGCAAAAAAAACAAGTGTCTAGTTCCATTAGACCTCCTCGCTCGAAAGCTTACGGGCTCGCACGGACCACACTGGGAACTCCTTCCTACAAACCTTCCTCCCTCCCCACACAGAAACCCTCCAGTCCACCACCCACTTGACGCTCCCTTCTCGCACGTCGAGTTGGACCTTGTTCTATCCCACAAAAAAGACTCAGCTCCCGGACCGCACCACATTAAGTACAGCACCCTACAAAACCTTTCGAAATTCTCCAAAGACCTTCTCCTGCAAATATTTAGTTCTTGCTTTTTAAACTCCGTCTCCCTCCTGACTGGCGTCAGGTCTCCATAATCCCCATACTTAAAAAAGGTAAGGACCCGTCCGATCTTGCCTCCTACAGACCTATGGCCCTCACCACCGTGCTAAGAAAAACATATGAAGAAATCCTCAAGAGAAGACTCGAGCACTCTCTGGAAGATAATGATATACTCCCCCACTTCCAGTTCGGATTCCGAAAGGAGAGGTCTACGACAGATTGCGTCCTTACACTATGTTCTTATCTGCAACTTGCCAACAAGAAGAAGGAATTTTCCCTTTGCGCCTTCCTAGACATTCGAAACGCTTTTGACAATGTCCAACCTATTATACTCGTGCACCAACTTCTACAAGCTGGCATTCCTGATCAGATGACGCTCGCCATTAGCAACCTATTCGCTCTCAAAACAGTTACTGTTACCAACAGCGGCGACAGCAGTGAATCCTATTCTTCTCATTCGGGCCTGCACCAAGGCTCTGTACTCAGCCCTCTGCTGTTTAATTTCTACACGAAAAGCATTGGTGACTCCATCCCAGACAAAGTAATACTAATCACTTATGCGGACGACATATGCCTGATATCTTCAAGCGAATCTCTCGCCAGTGCTACCGCATCTCTTCAATATGCTATCACAATCACTACTACTAATCTCGAAAAAATCGGCCTTGACATTTCCCCTGAAAAATCACGCATCTTGCTTGTTAAAAAAAACAGGTCCAAACTCCTGACCCTGCCCAGAATACTACTGGGCTCCCATCCCATTTCTTACGTAAATGAAACCACCTTCCTAGGCTTCACGATCGACTCAAAGCTCAATGGATCCTCACACATCCTGTCCACCAGAAAGAAATGCTTCCAGCTAACGAACATCCTCACCGCATTGTGCGGAGTCAGATGGGGAGCCAACCCACAGGCTCTGCTGAACATATATAAAGGCTTGATAATCCCTGTCTTAGACTACATGTCCCCATTTATTCTTGAAGCTTCCGGCAGACTACATCTCCAACTCGATAGCATACAATATAAATCTTTAAGAACAGCTCTAGGAGCAATGATCTCAACCCACATCATGTCACTGGAAGTGGAGGCCAACGTACTTCCACTTTCCGAAAGAAGGCACCTCTCCGACGAAAAGCTGGTCCTTAAGACACTTAGTGCAGGCTGGCACCCTGCACACGTCCCCTTAAAGGCCTTCATGGCCTTCCCCAACCCATCCCAACCCCTAACACCCTTATACATCATTCAAAAATACCACCAATTCTCATCCGACCACAATTTCATCTCAGCTCCCAAACCACTAGTATTCCGCTACCCGCTTTCCACCGTCAGCTTCTCACCCACAGTCATCATCCCGGATCTTAGGAAGAAGAACCTCAATCCAGATACTGCCGCTCCTCTCTTCCACAAACTTATCAACTCCCGCTGGAAAAACTTCAAAAAAATATTCACTGACGGTTCTAAAACTCCTGACAAAGTTAGCTCCGCCTTCTGGATACCAGACTACGATCTGGAAGCCACGTTCCCCCTCAACCCTTCCTCCAATATTTTTCACGCCGAAGCGCAGGCTATCACAGAAGCTCTTAAAATCGTCGCCACTCTTGACAGTTATAAGAAGTTCCTCATCCTTTCGGAAAACAAATCATTCCTATTATCCTTGAAAGCCCACTCCGGTAAACCCCACCCTCTTGTTTTGGAAACCAGACAGCTGATACTAGACCTTAGAACAAAACACATTCACATTCACTTCCTGTGTATCCCTAGTCACATGGGGATAGACGGCAACGAGCACGCCGACTCTCTTGCCAAAGACGCCCCTTACTGTTTCGCCGACAATGCCATCCCCATTTATCCCAACGAGCTACTTGCCTGCATAAAAAAGAGTAAACTAGCTGAATGGCAGAACAAATGGAATGCTTCCTCCAAAGGAAGAAGATTCCACTCTCTCCTACCCAAGGTGAACGTCGTCCCTTGGTTTCACAATGCTTCACTCCCACGGGGCACCATAACCACTATAACAAGACTGCGTTTTGGACATGTCTGTACCAATGAGCATCTCCACAGGATCAATATTAAAAGTTCTCCCCTATGTGAATGCGGTCTCTCTGACGATACAATAGACCACAAACTCTTCCATTGCGCCAGGCTCCAACAGAACTCGGCCAGAGACTTCCAGCTTCAAATCCAAAAAATCTACCCCAACTTTTCCAACTGCCTTTCCCTACTGAGCTCTAGGGATTTTCAATTTCAATTTTAATTTATTCAACAATAGGCATTGTACAAATGAGAATAAAATTCTTTTGTGTTGTACAAGTTAAGACAATATAATTAATAAGATAAGAAGAAATCTTATACTATAAAGTTACACTGTCAAGCTATATAAAGCACTCGCAAAATACGTCAGAGAAAACGATATCAAGATTTAAAAGTAAGAATGGAAACAGAATCGCTGCACAAAAAACAAACAAACAAAACAATAAATAAATAAAAATATATAAAATCTATAAACTTTATAATATAATAAATTACAATTGCAATCATAAACACAAACAATTAATCTAAATAAAATAAACATAAACAATTAACTTAAATCAAATTAAACCTAAACAATCAATCTCTTCGCTGGACCATATTACTCAGCGCAAACACTTCAAATTGCGCGCCTCCCCCACGTCTGTCCATGGGAAGCGCCAGCTTTATTCAGGTGGCCGGCAATACAGTTAATTCTAAGGCTGGCCAGGTGTCGTCTATACACGTTATATGTTGGTGTTTAGTTGTACTATTCGCCTTTTGAGAAGAAGAAGAAGATATTGTTGTATTTAAATCTACGAGTAAGAAACTAAAGGAGAGGCCCATAAACAACAATTTTCGTGCCAATCTCAAAAATGTGTAAGTTTATACACATACTATAAAAAATTCGCATTGCAGGCGGATGGAAAAAAAAGTTTACGCAAGGGACTTTGGCGCGGTTTTTGAAAGTGTGACGCAAAATTCTATACCAGCAGCATGATAGTGAGAGCTAGTAATACAAAACAACTTTGTGAGATTCCTGGTTCCCCAGTAAGCCTATTTCCATCTTCGGTTGGCCAATAATTTGCTTTAAAATTTCATTTTTGGTAAATCCATAATAAGAAAATATATTAAAATTCTTTTACTTTTATCAAAATTACAAATATTTACCAATATTCTAATTCCTAGCTTATTATTAAAAAATAAACAACTACAGTTTTACTAAATTTCCATATAAAAGAATGTAAATATTTTTCTATTTAGTACCCTTCCAATTTTAACCTTACCTACGGCTTTTGTGCTAGGGTAGATTTCTTTACCGAACATAAACAAAAGTGACACCTAGGGTATATGTAGACAGAGATACAACCATATGTTAGAAAGTGAGAAAAAGCATCACGTTCGGCACGCAAAAGTGGCATATATATACACGCAATGGCCTCTCCTTTAGTTTCTTACTCGTAGATTTAAGTAGAGTTTTCTTAATTTTCTACAACTAATTTGACATTCAATGATAGTCTTCTTAAAGAATTTATTTATATGTAACATAATATACACAATATACAATAACTACACTTTGACTTAATATAAATACCTTTGAGTTGAGCGCTTGTAAGAAATGGTTATTTTTTAATGATCTCACACCAAACTCTGAAGGAAAACTGTATTGTACACAGGAGGCTGTATATCCTCTGTAAGTAAACATGAAGTGCTTTCAAAAATATATATTTTACTTTATGTGCTTAATTGCAATGATGGTAATATGACCCTGACTGAATAAGAAATTCTCGAAAAATGGGAAGACTGCTGTCTATTGCGCTTTGTATTTCTTTCCAATTTTAAAACGTTTACATGCAATTACTGGAAGCTTAGTTTGTAATTATTTGAAATCTTATATTAATCAAAATAAATTTAATCTTATTATTCCAGATTACGCGTTCCCATTTGAGTATTGTCATTATCGCTTAAACTGGATCAAGCAATGAAATCCCTCCTGAAGACTGCTATAACCAAAGTTAAAAATGCTGTGATAATACGTAAGCTCTGCCTTTTGCTTGTATAAAATTATGAAACGGAAACGATGGCAATAAATATTGCCAATCAATTTGTCGTTTCGAATGAGCTAGCTTTTTATTTAGCTGCTCAAGGTGCTGTTAAGGAAGTTTTCAATATGGTATATAGCTAAATACGTTTTCCCTTTTTATAGATCCACTCGGTATCACTACATGAGCTGACCACCAGGGGAATCAAACACCTCCCATATTTAACCTAATCGTGCCACCAGATTCCTATTTTTGATATAAAAAAATATTTTTCACGGGCTTAGAATGCATCTGAATTGGATTTAGTTACAAGTTCACCTGAAATAAATTCTGTAATAATTGTTGGCTTTTTAATGTTGATGATGGGATGAGTTCCAGTCCCCACTAGTTTTAGATCAATTACCTATGAATCGACTGACTTCGAGGAATAATAAAAACAGCATAAGATTGACATAAATTATATTCGTTTTCAAAGATACATACATACACGTTTTGTACAAATATAATATTGTTCATGTGCTATTGACATGCTTTACATACAATGACCAAATAAGTAAAATACAGTTGTGCTACTGCAAACAAATATAAATAATTAAAAGGTGTAAAATGTTTTGTTTTAGCTACCATCTTGAGATTCTCTATAAATATTTAAAAGTTTCGGACGTGTTTTTTTATCACTTGCGCAAACAAACGCAATTAAATTAGAAAGTTGCTTGGAAGAGTACATTTTAGTATCCTTGTGATTGTATATCCATTTCTCAAATAGATTTGGTCGAAAGTAGTATTAGTATGCCTTGATGTATGAATCCACGTATGATGTATGCTCGGACAATTTCAGCCCACAATATCAACTCTAATATAGACATGAACTGTGTGAAATCTCACTGCACGCCCTCCTTCCGAACATTTTATCGCATTTGAAAAACTGAATTTAGTACCTATATAAAGTAAATATAAAATGCACTTAGTAAATCAGCAAACAGTTAAATTACCCTTCCACCAATAGATGAGTTGAAACGTGTGCCAACTTTTCCAAATTGACTCATAATCTTCGAGAGTTCTTCTAGCCTCATTGCAAACGTTTGTATACTCTAAAGGATATAAGATTTGGAAATTTTACAGTGCCCTTTTATGCAAGACAATTTTATTTTGGTGCAAACCTTACTCAATATGTCTTTGAATTGAATTGAATAAGAAATGTGTTGAACGTTCACATGGTTCAGGTCCCATTTAACTTTAGACTTTGCCGACAAGATTCAAAATTCAATAAATTTTGAAGTTCTGCAGTTGGCAATAAATGTTCTAAGTAACATTGCAGAAGCTCAGATTGCTTCGCCATACAAATTCCACTATCAAGAGCAACAGTCCTTTGGCATTTATGCGTCTTTGGGAAATGCATGAAATTTTACATCTTGCTTTGCGGAGTCGTTTTTGAAATAGTTCTTACAATTAGGCACAGAGCACTTCATAATTTCCAGAAACATTTACTTGTTCTTTAATTTATAAATCACTCAAAATATCTCTGCAAAATTTCAATAAAACCGCGGTACACAGATAAAGCGAATTTTGACACAAAGCAGCTGATGTGCTGTGACGTGTTTCGTCCACTAATAAAAAAGGAAAAGAAAAATTCAGACAATATGGCTGAACGGGGTTCGGGTTGGTCTTCTATAGGTTTGTTCGATAAAACACCGTGTAAATCTTTCCCTACAATTTTCCCCAAATTTACCCGGGGTTTTGTGCACTCATCGAACAAGGTTTTTAAAACACCGGGTAAATCTAATGTAATGACATTTCTCTGACAGTTCTCCTGAGCATAATTTAACTTCTAATTTCCAGTGATTTGTAAAAATTTATTTATAAAATAGGTGAAATAATTAAAAATTTAAGAATAAATAAATATTAAAATGCACAAAAAATATTTCCCAGTTTTTTCTTAATTACATATTCTTTTATTAGCTTTTTTATATGGATATTATCGCCTTTTATGTAACTTTACTTTGAAAAAATGACAATTGGTTCATCTGTGACCAGATATCGCTCCATTATTTCTGCAAGAAACAATAGTGCTGCACTATTTTCACTTTTATCATCAGACGTTTTGTCACTAGATATAAATTTACTGTTTGGATGATCAAAATCAACAGAAATGATTTTCTCTATCCCGTTGGCTTCTTCTCGAGCCACTATTAAACCCTTTCCTGACATCTCATTTAAGAATTTACAGAATTTCTTATATGTTGTTTGCTTCAAACCTACTTGCTTGGTAGCTGCAGGGATAACGTGAAGTCTATAAAAATTACTTGTTAATAATGGCAAAGAAACATTTTTACGATCAAATTTCTTACTAGAAAGGCAGATCTTAAGATTTCATCCATGTTATTCGACCTTAATCGCCTCCTCAAATATTTAATTATAATTTTCATTCGAATTTCCTATGTGCATATTATCGATGGATATTTTGTCTATCCAACTTCCTTATATAATCTGAATTTGGTATGAGCTCCACGATTTTTTTACTCAACACTCAACACACTTACAACACTCAACCGGAAACACCGAACAACTTCCATGTGACAGTTCACAAATGACAAATGTCAAACGTTTACTCCTAGAAATTTTTAATGCAAGTTCGGGCACGAAATCAGAAACACCGGGATTTCATCGAACAAGTTTTTGTAACCCCGTGTAAGCTCAGGGTTTCCAAAAACAAGAAAGTACAGCCCGGTGTAGCCCGGGGCTTACCCGGTGTTTTCATCGAACAAACCATATATACCTTGGGTGCAACACCAGTATTGCACTTTTTCCAGCAGTGCAACACTGAAAATGTTCGATGGAACAATTTTTATAGCAGAAGTGCAACACGAGGTTTGCACTGACTTCCCCTACTTGGCACTGGATATTGTCGGTGTTACAAATCCATATTCAAATTGAATTGTCATCTGCTCTGTCAAAGTGTACTGTCGCGATTATTTGTGAAATTTTGGAGTTAATGAATTAAAAAAATTTATATGGGTGCTGTAAGCCCGTATGCGTTGTGCTTTCCCGTTATTGGGAGAAGAACGCCCAGGCGGAGTTCTTCTTACCTCGTCTATCTGAGCCTTGATCTTGTGTAAATAATCTTTAAATTCTTTGTTAGGAGGAAATGAAAAGTCACTCGTCCGCGTGGAAATATTTAGATTTTATTATAACATTCTTTGATTGAAACTTTATCTTTTCTTTCTACTATTTTAAATAAAAGGCTTTTAATCAAGAACTTGGATTTTATCTTTCTTTGTATATTTTATGTTTTAAGCGCGACGAGGCCCGACCGACTTTGCTCGAGGTTTTTACTGAACTCCCCGATTTGTGCCTTCTAAAATTATCTTTTGCTCGCGTCTTTGCCCTATCAGCAAAATATCTTTTACGTTTCATCGCGACAACAGGATGTAATTCGACTCTTTAAAAATGTTATCATAAGTGGAGAACGAAGAAGTAAACAAAAATTGATTACTTCTTGATAAAATTTGTATATTATACGCTGAGGAAAGAATTTTAAGTGTTCGTTGCGCACTTGAAAAAACGATACTTTGTATCGTGGGAAATGAGTTGTGAATTGCGTCGGTCAAGCACTGTCACAACCAATAAATTATGATTTGAGCTAAGTGCTGACCGAGCGCAATTACAACATTCCATCCCCCTAAGAAAGAGAAAATTTTTTAAGGACAAAAATTTTCTCATAGATAAAAACTTCTTCTAATTTTTTTTTTCAGCCGGTCGAGTCTCGCTTTAACAAAAATGTTGGATGTTACCAATGTGTAAAGCAAAGGAAGAAATAAAATTTTTCCTATCTTGCATAACTTAAAGGTAAGTTCATTATTATTATTTTTTTTTTTTATAAAAACTATGTGTTATGGAACTATAGTTAGTGATTTGCTTTGGGACGTAAAGCCCCGACTGCCAGCCTGAGCTGACAGATCACTTGACGGGCAGCGTTGACTGCAGGGCGGCACGCTAGTTCGCCAAAGCTATTGGCGGAGAGTATGGGGAGGTTCCACAAAAAAACCTGCCGCTGCTGTCAGCCATAATCAAAAAAAAATCGTGCCTATCCAACAAAAGCCGGTACACATTCGGTCCTGAAGCGACCCTTACGTCACTTACCTGTATACCATCGAAGGCGCAGATGTTCTACCTTCTTTGCCTGCCCCATCCTCCCATCTGACTCTGAGGGGCATAATTCTTCAGAGTCCCTAATTGACCTGTAAAGAGAGAGAGAGAGACTAGGCGAGCCTAGACGACCTTCATCTTATATGAGAGGGCTCCGGAATAGTAAAGGAAGAATATATAACTCTAGAATTTCATTACGTTATAAAAATACATTCAATGATTGTTAGTCATACGTGACTTATAAGAAATTTCACACTCTATCCTACTACATCCAGGCCTGTGCCAAGATTTACACTTTTTTAAAATTTCCTAATGCCTTTCGCTAGTCGAATAAGATAATCAGTTTAAACATGAGATACTGAACTAGTTACACATGACTTGGAAGATATCCTTTGGTTGATCAGTATTGACGTTTACGTAGAGGCTCTAACGTTTGATTATATGATTTAGAAAAAGGATCAGTCTACCCGGAATAATTATTTAGTCTTGTATCTGTGTCGCTTCCCTAACATGGATCCATGCTACCCATAGCGTGCAGAATTATTAAAAATTTTCCTTTTTTTCTAACTTTTTAAAACAGGATTACGATATCGACTACATTCACCTTTAACTAATCAGCTTTTCTGTTTCTTCTCAATTAAAAAAAATTCAATACTTGTTCTCTATCGTTATTGTTCACTTCAAATCATAAGACCGATATCAGTGTTAAACATTTCCACAATTATTCAAAAAGATCGTCTAATTTGTACTCTTTTCATCAAACATTGATTTGTTTTGGCGAGTTCATTAGAATTTACGCGGAACTTTTGAAAATAAAACTGTGTTCCAATTGGTGTCTTGTTTTTTTTTTTTTTTTAATTTTAACTTAAGAACTACTAGAAAAATAGTTCAAAATTAACTCCTTTTCTTATACCGAATGCAAAAATATATCAGATGTATGAACTGAAAATAATGGTGAAAGAAAAACCCATCTATAAATGATTACTCGACTATTGTCGTAAATATACGCATTATACAATTTCACCAGGTTAAATCGTAATAAAAAATTTTTCGTGAGTCACCACAATTAACATTAATAAGATATTCCTCATTTCCAGTCGAGGATTAATTAAAGAAGAAAAAACATTGTGATACGTATGTTTAAAAAAATATGATTAAAATTTGTTGCTTCTTCCTAATTTCCTTTGACGCATAAATATGCTAAAATGCAAGATTTCTTATCTGCAGATGTCTTCAGAAGTCTGTTATAACTAAATCAGTTTGTGATCCTACAACGGTTAGAAATTCTTTTTTGTTTGTTTTTTTTTGTTATACTAGCCTATAATACTATGAATACTTAGTTCGAATAGAGTTCTAAAATTAATTTAAAATAAAAGATAAAATAAATGTTTTAAATATGTAGTTGGCTCTTATGATAACTTGCATAGTTGTCTAATTATTCCTCGTGGCTTGCACAGTACTGCTCATACTACTATTGCTCGTTCCTTAATCATTTTGCCTGCGTCGTAACTGGAGTTTGGCAATATGGACATTCCTAAAATAAATATGCACATGAATCACGCCGGGCATAGTGATTGCATGGTTCTAATGTTATTGCACGTTAATTCTCTTCACATTTCATACATTTTGTAGCTGTTTCTTAGTATGCAACTTCTCAGCTTCTTCTAATTCTGAACGTAATTTAACTTGTAATAATTTTAATTTGTATATTGATAAACCACGCAAATCTCTTGTCATTACTTCGAATATAGGTATGTTAAATATACATTTCTCAAACGTGTATAAAATAATATGAACAAACAATACCGACTTGAATATTTATGGGGGCCTGTTCTGCCGCACAAGTGTTGAACTTTGAGCACCTTCGTGCGCGCCTGAATACAGCTTCAGCCGGCAGTGCAACTGCTGTGAGCTCGACTGTAAGGCCTGAAACACAATTGGAGCTTTTCAGCCAGCTTTATGCCCAGCTTTCTGCTAAAGCTGACTGAAAAAGCCGAATTGAACACAACTGGCGTTTTTGACATTTGCAACTTTAACTTGTTTATGTTGAGAACTTTTATTAAGGAACGACAGTCAATACCATTGAATAAATAACTAATAAGGAAGCTGGGTTTCGTGCGAATACAGTGTACGTGAGTAGGCAATTCAATGACAGTCAAACCCAAGGGGGGGGGGGGGGGAGAAATGACAAGAGGGCTGGTCACTTATTTGAAAATTCTGCTTGACAAATCACTTAAATTATCATAGGCAACGACAAGGAACATTTTCTGAAGATAAGGGGCGCCAAAACTTTGTGTGTTTTACATAGCAATTTGGATTATAAAAAATGTCCCCCTTCAAAATTTCACGGTTTCACTATTGCCATGACGAAACGAATATAAACACAGCACACTAATACATTTCGCCGAGTTTCACCCGATATGCCGTTTCCTTATTAGTTATTTATTCAATGGTTAATACATCCGATTTGCCAAGATTACGATAAATTCATGCTTTTTTTGGATAGTTTCGAGATGTACGAATTATATGTAAAAATAATACTGAGGTTTTTTTTATGTCCCACAGGAACTGCTTATTTTTTACTTACTAGATAAGTTTTCTTCCATTTTAATATTTTTGGTAGCTGTTTACTTCTTAAAAGTGTCAACGGAAGTCATTCTCATCTGATATTTGACATTCGCACAGTTGGCAACATTAAAAATTCCCTCAAGTTGGCAGTCATTGGGCTTGAAATTTGCAATTTGATCAAATATCAAGTCAGCTTGAAGCTGGCAAAAAAGTTAAAGCTGCAATTGTGTTCTTCTACATTGATTTATATTGTGAACAAATCTCAAGCTGGCTGAAAAGCTCCAATTGTGTTTCAGGCCTAAGTCGCAGCGGCAAGCTGGATGTAATTGCTTCCAGTCACCGTCAGTGTGAGGATACTCCTCTTCAACTTTTTTGCACTTTTAAGCCTTTGCTGGTTTGACCTTCTTTTGACCCGATGCTTGAATGGGGGATTATTTGTAATATAACTCTTGAAGAATTTAGCCACCTCAGCTTTCAGCGTGGAATGTATGGGAGCTTGCCCGACGTGCCGTAAATGCATTCCTGTCGCCCGGTTAAAAAGTTTTCCTTTAATTACCGGAATATTACCAAAATTAGTATGACAAAATATTTATGTGTTAGGGCGTAATTAAAATTTACCTGGATATCTCAATCTAAATGAACGATGCCAACCGAGAATTTCAGATATTTGTTCTTGCCCGTCTTTTCACTAGCGTACCTTTCTAGCAAAAAACATGAGGCAAATGTCAGTCTCTTCCTCTTTTTCCGTCACATCAACATGTCACCTCGCATTCGAGGAAATGCATTTCTCTCGGTCGGGGTGCGTTCATTTTTTTTATGCTTGACGCAGCCGGCCTACACGCCTCAGTAATTCTTGTAGCATATTGCTATATGCAATACGCTGCGACCATAACATATGCTATAAAAACTACAAAGCCTTTCTTAATTTTTACCAATATTTAAGGTAAGTTTATATATATATATATATTTTTTTTATAAAGACTATACTATGAAAGTATAAAAACTACAAATGGTTTTCTTAACTTTTACCAATATTTAAGTTAAAACATTTTTTTTTATAAAGACTACAAAGCTTTTTTTTTTTAACTTTTACCAATATTTAAGGTAAGCTTAAATTTTTTTTATAAAGAGATCTTGCATGGCACACACATTTATGTTTTTTTTTGTTTTCTTGTACTTATTCGTTTGATGCATATGTAAAAACTACAGGTTGATCGACTGTGACCTGTTCATTCTCCGGTCTTGTTCCGGTCGAGTTGGGCTTATTCAGCGTTAATCTGCTAGATACCTTTTATATATATTATAGGCCACGAGCAAGACCATTCCAAAAAGTATGAAGTATATCAGTGAATAATGGTGGATCGTATGTGGATCCAATGGGAGATTTTGCACTTCTTCTTCTTTCTTTAAGATTTTGATCTGATCGGAGATTGCCGTAAGGTCCCCGTTTGAAACGTATTTTACTACAGCTACTTTATCAGAGTAGTTTAGGTAGTTTCTGGTGAAGTTGTGTAGAAGTATCGAAATGTTATTGGGTGGTATGTAAGAGTTTTTTAATTGGGTTGACTTACTAGTATAGCCTCTTATGGTTAGTTCTGGCGTACGTATTTAACAGTCGCCCGGAAGTTCTATAATTCCGACTTCGGATATAGTGTAATGCTTTATTGCGTCTTGGCATATCGAATCTAGGGTCAGGTTTTCGGTAGTTGAGAAAAGCCATTTATTTACCTGAGACAACTGGATCCATATTGTTCTATGATCTGATTGTCTGATATTACAGGTGCGTGATATGAAATTTTTTCTTTTTATTAGTTGTAGTTCACACAACTGGCTGTCGGAGTTCACATTGAATATGGGTGTAGGATTCGGCACAAGTATTAGTAGATGATCCTCTGTTAAATCGTAATAGTGTTCCTTTCCATAGTCTATGACAAGGTAGTTTATAGTAGGTTGTATGAAAGCTAGCTTATGCTGGTGTATGGTAGGTAAAGGTATAACCTTATAAAGTTGGTAATTCTCTTTATATGGTAATGGAATTTTGAATTCGTACAAAATTCTATCATCCACGATGGAAGTGCTCATTTGGCTTATACGATACAAGGATAATAGATTACCATCTTTTAGAGACGCGGATAAACGGGTATCGCTGGGGATCTCCTTTCGTATCATTGATAGAATTGACTCTAATTGTTCAGGTGTGATTATGGTTGGATGTGGCTTACCGTATCGAACATCGGTAACTAGGTCAACTATTATGTTGACTATGTTTTGGTACCTGATAATGATCAACGTAGTTAAAGATGTGAGCGGATGGGTCGTGTTTATTAGTAGATTCATTATCGTTTTTACCTTGGTGAGTCTGGCATTTAGAGCTGAAAGTTGATCATTTATTGAGGCCTGCGATTTGTTGAACACATTTACTGTGGTTTCTAGTATAAAAGTTTGATTTTTTATTAGTGACAACAAGTGATTATCGTTGTAATTTAACTTGTCAATTTGCTTGTCATTAAATTTAGCATCATCTTCGTTAAGTGTTCCGAACAAGGTTTTACTAATTATCCCGATTGCGTCAAATAGCCCCCGGTTTTGCCTATCTTTGCTCTTAAGTAAGCTGTACTTTTGTGTGATGTCACTGATGAGACACAGTTCCACTACAGATTATGGCGAGGTTTGGTTCATCTGTGAGAAGCTTGCAGAAGTCATTTACTTGATCTACGTATCTGCCCATGTAACGCAAAGCTTGAGCCAGACTCTTGAGGTCATAATATACCAGAACTTTCCATTCGTTGGAATAGAGTTCTACTTTCCCCAGTTCCTCGAAGTAAATTCCAGGATTCTGTTTAATAGGAGTGATAACAAGCTCGCTCCCATATGTGGAGATAACGTTCAGGAGCAAGGTCCCGACGCATAAAATCTGAAAGGAAGTGATGTTGTTAGTCTTACGGAAACGTTGTATGCATGTATAAGAGATATGTATTTTTTAATGCAAATGGGAATATAAGCGTGTGGGTGACTGAAATTGTTTAGCGTTTTTGTTTATGCAGGTTGACACATAAAGTGGTTAGATAAGAGAAAAGTTATTTACTTGTAAAATGTTATTGACACCGCTCTCCCAGGCTTGTTATTATTCAATGAATAATTTTAAATAAATCATTATTGTGTACAATCTTATCTCTTTTTCCGACCTTTGTTATAGAATTTTCTGTTGATCTGTTGATTCTGTTGATCTCAAAAGATCCATTCCAGAGTGAAGAAAACTTGTTTTTTCTTGTATGATTTCTAATAAGCACTTTGTCTCCTAAGTTAAAGTGTTTTGCTTGGGTATTTTTGTCGTAGTAGTTTTTAGATTTACATTTTTTTTGTTTAGGTTTTCATTTCGTTGGAGTAATCGTCATAATTATAGGTCAGCTGTGGTTTCTGTGTAAGGATGTTTGAAATGTTCGCAGGAAAACCATACAGCAATTCATATGGGCTATAACCTGTACAGCTGTGAGGTGTGGTATTATACACGAGCATGGAGTATGGTATCCATGTATCCCATGTAAGCGGATCTTGATTGACATAGTGTCGCAGATACTCGGCAAGAGTCCTGTGGCTTCTTTCGAGCACCCCGTTCGTTTGGGGTGATATGGGGAGGTATTTATCTTCTTATATTTCATTAATTTACAGACTGCCTTAAATAGAGCGCTTAAGAAATTAGCTCCTTGGTCTGTAAGGATGTGCTCGGGGATTCCATGACGATAAACCAGTTTTTCTACGAATGCCCTGGCAACCGTTTGTGCCTCAGCATTTGGAATTGGCAATGCGTCAGAGAATTTCATCAGGTCATCTTGAAATGTCATTAAATATTTATTACCTTCATAACTGACGGGCAGGGGTCCCACTATATCCAGTGCTATCCGTTCAAACGGTCTTGTTCTGGTCGATGTTATTTTCATCGGTATAGGCGGGCTTCTCTGAAGCTTGTTTTTCTGGCAAGACTGACACTTTCGAACGAAAT
Source organism: Dioctria linearis (assembly GCA_963930735.1). Classification (NCBI taxonomy): domain Eukaryota; kingdom Metazoa; phylum Arthropoda; class Insecta; order Diptera; family Asilidae; genus Dioctria; species Dioctria linearis. The sequence continues at coordinate 147,449,607 of OZ005740.1, read as the reverse complement.
TTCTTACGTCTCTTACCATCGTTGGCCAATAGTATTTGATTTTGAGACGCTTTAGGGTGCGAGAGATCCCCTGGTGCCCTCCTAGTGGAGAGTTGTGGTACTCGAGCAATAATTCTGCTATTCGGTCTTTATCGTCGATGTATACTTTAGTGTCCATATATATATACAGTTTAATACGTGAAGTTTTGAAAATTTCGTGTATTGTCGATCTTATTACCCCAAGCGTATTGCGATCGACCGTCGGAACAGTTAGCCCAACTCTATCAATCCTGTGCTTTATGCAGAAATTATAAAGTTTCTGGAAGAGAATTGTAATGTTATCTTGATCTCGGTTAGATCGTGCGGGAATGGCGGCCGTAGCCACAATAAATGTATCAGAGTTGTCTTTAAAAGGCTTTAGCTCCCACACAACGGGCTTACGAAAGGCCTTAATAAGTTTATTTAAGACAGCTTCTTCGTGTGTTTTGAGAAGAGGTAATATAATGATTTTATTATTAATGGATTTATCCCGAAAAATTGTATCACTGCTTTCCTGTAAATAAAATTGTACGTCGTTAGGCTCTTTCTTGCTGTAAAGCTTTTCACTTTTCTGAAAAGGTCTTTCTTTTAAGGTTTTTGATCGTTACTTTTGTGATCTGGTAGTTAGACTTCCCAGGTTTGTAAACTATTTTATAATCATGTTCTTCCAGAAGAATTCTCCAACGAGCCAATCGTGATGTTGGCTCTTTTAAGTTCATGAGCCATTGTAGAGGCCTGTGGTCAGTTAATATCGTAAATCGTCGCCCATATATGTACGGACGGAACTGCTTTACTGCAAATATTATGGCGAGCAATTCCTTTTCCGTCGTCGTGTATCTAGTTTCAGCCGCATTCAAGGTTCGGCTTGCGAAGCATATAGGCTTGTCCTTACCTATTTCTCCTTGGGATAAGACGGCTCCCAATGCAACGTCGCTAGCGTCGGTGGTTAGAAGGAATTCTTCGCCAAAGTCTGGGTATGCAAGTACTGGAGAGATGATGAGCTTCTTTTTGAGAGCCTTGAAAGCTTCATCACAAAACGCATCCCAGCGCAACTCTACGTCCTTTTTTAAGAGTCTCGTCAGTAGTTTCGTCATTTTGGCGTAGTCGGGTATAAACCGACGGTAATAGCCCGCAAATCCCAGGAAGGATTTGACGTCTTTTGTTTTTTTTGGTTCCGGGTATGTTTTCACCACTTGTATTTTTTTGGATCCGGTTGGATTCCCATTTTCGATATGACATGCACTATCTATATTAACTATTTTTTCACGAAATGACATTTTTCTGGCTGTAACTTCAAGTTATATTCCTTTAGGCGGTTTAGGACGTTTATCAACCTTGTGTTGTGATCGCGTAGATGGTATCCGTAGATTATTATGTCGTCGACGTAGACGAAACACTGTATGCCCTGCAGTCCTATCAGCACTTTGTTCATTAGACGCTGAAAGGTTGCCGGTGCGTTTTTCAATCCAAATGGCATTCGATTACACTCGTAATGCCCAAATGGAGTACTGAACGCCGTTTTCTGTTTATCCTCGTTATCAACCAAAATCTGGTGAAATCCACTAGCGAGATCCAGAGTGCTAAAGTATTTGCTTTTACCCAACTGGTCCAACATATCCATTATATTGGGAAGTGGGTATGCATCACCTATAGTAATGTCGTTTAAGCCACGAAAATCCACCACAACCCTCCATTTCTTACAACCGGAGCTGTCAGCTCTCTTAGGAACAAGAAGGAGTGGAGAATTCCAGGGACTGAAACTCGTTCTAATTATGTTATCCTGCAACATTTCGTCTACCTGCCGGTGGGTAATGACGTCAGTGAAGGTTAGATGGTCGCCTTTAAGATGGAATAATTCGCTGTATTGTCTACATAGTCCTAATATCGAATTTTTTTCTTCGAAGTTACAGTGCTCGAGGTTCAGAGAGTTATCCAGTCGTTGTAACCGATCTTTAACTATATTGCCTTCCATGTTAGCTTTTGCTATATCAAAATTATTGAACTCCTCTACTTCTAATTCGTGGGGCTTTATTTCGATGTCATGATCGTTGGTATTTAAAATTAATGCTTTGACCTTTTTATGAATAGGTCTAACTACAGCCGATCCAAGATAGAAACCCGATTGGATCCTTTTCTTTGATATAACAGAATCCTTGAGGCTGTCGCAGGGAATTTCGATGACCTGCTCGCTTCTAGAGCGGACAGCTATGCTTTCAGTTTCCATGTCAGCTGGGCAGATTCTGTTTTCTCCTCTAACTGAGTTTCCCCTCCTACAGATACGCTCATCCTCTAAGGATGTTTGGTCTCTAATAGGCCTCACTGTTGGGACATTAGATGTAAAAGTTTCTGACATAAAAATTTTGCCACTAGTTTCTGGATATCTGCTTCTCGATTGAGGCTCCTTCGTTTTAATTGCCGTTTTATGACCAGCTTCGACAGATTGCAATTTTTGATTCGAAAACTTAGAAGAGACGTTTTCCGCATTGACAATTACGGAGTGCCCTTTTGTCAGGTTTTTTGGTACGAAGTCAGGTCTAATAATAAGTTCATTTCTACAGTAGTCTATTGTACAGCCGTAGGTTTTGAAAAACTCGTTTCCTAGAATTTCATCCAGGATAAAGTTTGATGTTTTAGGTAGTATGTGGAAAGTGTGACGCAAAGAGATTTTGCTTGAGAATTCTAGAGTTCCAGGGATTTCTCCTTTAGTTACTACGGATTCTCCAGTGATCGTAGTAATTGTACATTTCTCCTTAGGAGTAATATTTTGTTTGAGTTTAGTTTCATATCTAATTAAGCTGATATCCGCGCCCGTGTCGATTAGAATACGGAGTATGGTTTTCGTGAGGGGGTAAAAGGTATATATATTGTTGTTCCATGCTTGCTTATGTCTAGTGATACGCTTATGATAAAGGGTGCGTATTTATTGTATTCATTTATGGATTGTGGACGTCGGCTTTGAAGATAATTCGGGATGGGTTGCCGAGGGTATCCTCCCGATAGCTCTCGTTTCCCGTCTCAACGATTCGTGGAGTACTTTCAACCGATTTTGTCCTACCACTATGTGGAAAATAATGTACATTGTGGTTATTTTTATTGTTGCCATGATTGGTTGAAATATTTGTATGCGTAGTATTTGGATAACCACGTTGGGCACTGGGATTTCTGTAACGTTCGTTTCCCTGGTAATTGCTAGAATGTGATTGGTTATTTCGGGATCTACGTTGTCGACATTCCTCAAGGGTGTGGTTTGGTTTCTTGCAATAAGCACAAATAATGCGTTGTACTTCCTTCTTAATTGCTCTGGGCGAGAAGTTGGGCAAGCGAGTGTTTCGGTAGCATGTCTGTTCCGTGTGGCTTTCACGTCCACATATTCGACAAAACACTCTTTGTTTTGGAGGAAGTCTAGTGCTGTTATTGAGAGGTACCGCATGAATTTCTAGTCTAGGGGCTTGCTCTATTGCATAGGCTATTACTTCCCTTAGGTCTTTACCACCAAACGCTTTTACCAGTAACTTCAAGCTGTGGTTCTTTAGACCATCTTCAAAAGAAGTTATTACTAGTTTTCGATTTTCATTGATAATGAAGTCGCGCACGTTGGGGTCTTCTATATCAGAATAAGTGACCGAGTTAAGGCTCCACAATAATTTAGAAAGCCTTTCACCATATTCTTTCACAGTTTCTCTGTGTAGTTGTTTGGCTTGGGCTATTTCACTTTGAAGGGCGGCTCTAGATTTTTCTTCTTTGAAATTGCTTTTTAATTCTTGTACCAATTCCTTCCAAGTATCTAGAGTTTTATACTGCGTTAGTTCCAAAGCTGGGCCCTGGAGCCTAGTCTTAACGAAATTGAGGAACATAGTCACTTCAGCAGCAGATTTTGTGGAGGAGAACAACAAGTTGTAGCGTATTCCTCTTACGCTACTCTTTTTCTTCCTCCCTTCGTTCTTTTTCGTTTTTTGGCTTCTCTACCTTTTGTAGAGAAACCCCCATCATTCTCCCAGGGTACCTGAAAAGGGGTGAAAAGGTACATATGTACTTTCGAGAAGTAGCCCTATGCTACTTCTCCATATTACAAATTCCTGAAAAAAAAGGAAAAAAAAAATTTTTTATCTCCTAAAAGTAGCCCTATGCTACTTCTCCACATTATAAAATTCAAAAAGAAAAAAAAAATAAAATACAAAAAAATAAAAGGAGAAAAAAATTTGGGCAGAACACGCACAAATTGGAATTTTGCGCATCAACCCGAGTCACATACAAAAAAAAAACCTGAAAATGAATAACAATACGAAATATTTTTCAATAGAAACATTCTCATTTGTACCAAAATGCGCACAAGGTACAATTTTTCCACATCAAACTTACCGCTAGTCACCAACATCGAAGAGTCAAAAACTGTAACTCGCCTAGCTGTAATACATCGCATAATACCATCATGCAATGTATTGCAGTTGGTCCACAAAAGCGAAATTCCTAGAAAATGTCGGTTCGAATGTGCGCCAGCTGTGGCGTGAATTCGGGTAGAAAGAAAAAACGTTCGCCGGTCGGTCGGGAGGAATAGAGAACAGGGAGATGTAGGCAGACTGCGCCGAGTTAGTTGATTCGAAGTTCTGAACGGGTACAGTCAAGAGTTGAGTGCGCAGCTCATTCCGGGAATTACAAGAAAGAAAGAGGAGAAGAAGAAAAGCAATATAAAGGTTAACTGCTTTGAGTTTTTTTTTATTTTTGTTTAGCGCGAAAGAAGAATCACGGGTTAAGTTCTACGCCGCGTGAGTGTGGAAATCGCGATTACCTGTACACCCGTGTATTCTCGTATCATCACGCAGTCGCCGATTTAGAATTGATTTAGATTGATCGTGTGGTCAACAGTTTTCCTGTAAAGAAAAGGAAACATTAATAATGGTGCCCGTTATTTAATTGGTGAAAATCTTAGTACCTGTAAAGAGGTTTATATAACACTTCACATAGATTGTTATAATTTTCCTGAAAAAGAAAAGAAATTCTATTAGTGCGTTTGTGATTAAGAACTTGGATTTTCTATATTACCTATTAAATTTCAAATGAAGAGAATTTCCATATAACTGTGCGATAATTTTCCTGAAAAAAGAAAAGAAATTTTATTAGTTCGTTTGTGATCAAGAATTTGGATTTTCTATATCACCTATTAGATTTAAAAATGGAGAAGAATTTCCATATAACTGTGCGATAATTTTCCTGAAAAAAGAAAAGAAATTTTATTAGTTCGTTTGTGATCAAGAATTTGGATTTTCTATATTACCTATTAGATTTAAAAATGGAGAGGAATTTCCATACAATTGTGCGATAATTTTCCTGAAAAAGAAAAGAAATTCTATTAGTGCCTTTGTGATTAAGAACTTGGATTTTCTATATTACCTATTAAATTTCAAATGAATAGAATTTCCATATAACTGTGCGATGATTTTCCTGAAAAAAGAAAAGAAATTTTATTAGTTCGTTTGTGATCAAGAATTTGGATTTTCTATATCACCTATTAGATTTAAAAATGGAGAGGAATTTCCATACAATTGTGCGATAATTTTCCTGAAAAAGAAAAGAAATTCTATTAGTGCGTTTGTGATTAAGAACTTGGATTTTCTATATTACCTATTATATTTCAAATGAGGAGAATTTCCATATAACTGTGCGATGATTTTCCTGAAAAAAGAAAAGAAATTTTATTAGTTCGTTTGTGATCAAGAATTTGGATTTTCTATATCACCTATTAGATTTAAAAATGGAGAGGAATTTCCATACAATTGTGCGATAATTTTCCTGAAAAAAGAAAAGAAATTCTATTAGTGCGTTTGTGATTAAGAACTTGGATTTTCTATATTACCTATTATATTTCAAATGAGGAGAATTTCCATATAACTGTGCGATGATTTTCCTGAAAAAAGAAAAGAAATTTTATTAGTTCGTTTGTGATCAAGAATTTGGATTTTCTATATCACCTATTAGATTTAAAAATGGAGAGGAATTTCCATACAATTGTGTTTGTGATTAAGAACTTGGATTTTCTATATTACCTATTAGATTTAAAATGAAGAGAATTTCCATATAATTGTATGATAATTTCCCTGAAAAGGAAACGAAATTCTATTAGTGCGTTTGTGATTAAGAACTTGGATTTTCTATATTACCTATTAAATTTCAAATGAAGAGAATTTCCATATAACTGTGCGATAATTTTCCTGAAAAAAGAAAAGAAATTTTATTAGTTCGTTTGTGATCAAGAATTTGGATTTTCTATATCACCTATTAGATTTAAAAATGGAGAGGAATTTCCATACAATTGTGCGATAATTTTCCTGAAAAAGAAAAGATATTCTATTAGTGCTTTTGTGATTAAGAACTTGGATTTTCTATATTACCTATTAAATTTCAAATGAATAGAATTTCCATATAACTGTGCGATGATTTTCCTGAAAAAAGAAAAGAAATTTTATTAGTTCGTTTGTGATCAAGAATTTGGATTTTCTATATCACCTATTAGATTTAAAAATGGAGAGGAATTTCCATACAATTGTGCGATAATTTTCCTGAAAAAGAAAAGAAATTTTATTAGTTCGTTTGTGATCAAGAATTTGGATTTTCTATATCACCTATTAGATTTAAAAATGGAGAGGAATTCCCATACAATTGTGCGATAATTTTCCTGAAAAAGAAGAGAAATTCTATTAGTGCGTTTGTGATTAAGAACTTGGATTTTCTATATTACCTATTAAATTTCAAATGAAGAGAATTTCCATATAACTGTGCGCGATCCCTCTCACGAGGACGGTCGAGACTAGCTTCTGAAGGCTTCCGAAGCCGAGCAGCTGGATCCTAGCAGAGAAACGCAAAGATCACATGCGCACACGAATCCCTCGCGGGAGGTCGACTACATCAGCAGCCGAGTAGAGGCTTTGAAGTACGACCTCACTACGGACCCTATTCGAACGGATGTGGATCGCACTCGCTATCGTAGTCAGATCATCCACGTTGTCCACAGAGCCCGACGGTTGCATAATACGTCTCCGTCGGTGCGCTCCGAAGTTCAAGAACATCTCTCGACATTGGAAGGTCTCCTGAGTTCAGTAGAGACAGCCCAGCTTCCATTGCAGGATCGGGTGTCCGATGGGGAAGGCGCTCGTGGCCTAGAAATTCCATCCATTAGCGTAGCAGATAGCGAGCTTGGAGGGCTGTCCTCCACGGGCGTTATTTCCAAGGCTTCAACTCGCACAACCTACTCTACAGTAAGTACTCCCAAGATTAGTACAGGGAGTCCCCGCTTCAACCCAGGTACACAAGGTCTCAACCTTCCATTTCTAGGTGGGAGGAACATCCAGCAGAATCCTTCCAGCAGTCACACTGCGCAGCGGCCGCAGACGGCCTTTCTGGAGGGAAGACCACGCTTTCGTTCAGTGAACGAACGTTTAGAGGCCTTACACACGGGACCAAACCGCGGTGCAGGAGCAGATACCCCAGCAAGTCATGATCATTTCGAAGCACGACCACCCAGACCACCAGGGTCACGAGTCTCACCCCTGAACGCATCAGAATACCATCGGCAGAGTACGGCCAGAGATCGCGGTAGTTTAACCAATAGTCCTGTCTTTCGATGGAAGTTATATTTGGATGGTACTTCAGGTCTAGATGTGACTGAATTCATTTTTCGAGTGGAGTCCCTAGCCTTGCTAGAACAAGTGCCTTATTCCGAGCTCTGCGCCGGCTTCCATTCGCTAGTCACGGGAAAAGCCGCGAATTGGTACTGGCTGTACCTGCGAGACCACCGTTCTCATTCCTGGACGGAACTACGCGCGGCACTTCTTCGGGAGTTTAGGAATCAGGAGGCAGGTTATGAAATACGTAAACTAGTAGAAGCGCGAACACAAGGTCCTCGAGAATCCTTCAGCGACTACCGCTTGGCGGTTCATGCGCTAGTTTCAAAAATGTCTCGCCCGATCCCCGAAGAGGAGCTCGTGGCGATCTTAAGAAGAAATATGAAGCCGGCTTTGCAGGAGGCATTGCTGTTGCATCACACGGAGAACGTTCCCGACCTGAGAGACCTGTGCTGCAAGTTCGAAAAACTTTGGTCTCAGACCAAACCACAGTCTCGAGAGCTACCACCACGACGATCGGTCCACGAGCTATATTCAGATAATCAGTTTCTGTCGGAACACCCGAAAACCGAGACACATGATGTCGTAGCAGCTCTTCAAGCTATGCCACCGAGGGATTATCAACTACCAACCAGATCAAGACTTATCTGTTGGAACTGTGCTGCAGAGGGACACGCCCATCACTCCTGTCTGCGACCACGGCGAATGTTCTGCTACGGGTGCGGCTCTGCAGGTGTTGTGAAAAGCAAGTGCCCAACTTGCTCGTCGGGAAACCTGAGGCGGAGTCAGAACTCAGTCGGAACTTCGCGTATTCTGACTCCGGCCCAGATTTCATGGTGTTCCACCAGCGAAGCGGCAACCCACACCGAACCAGAGCGCTTCCGCTAGGACAGCTACACGGGATTGATGAGCGTGTCTCGACCAAAGGCAGGCCAATAGAACCCCATGATTCACCTGAGCATAACCCGCTTTCAGTCTTTATCCCAGATCTTACTAAACCAATACGGTCATCTACGGCACCAACAACCACACGCGATGTGGGTGTTCAAGCTACCCAGACATTACCAATGGAGGAACCATGTGACTCAGAATCCTGTAGTTGCACATCCTCCGAAAGTATACCAGCAGATTTCGCCACCGATTCAGACAGCGATGCTAGTGAAGAGCCGTTTTCCCTTATCAGGACAAACGTGTATCCTCCCAAGACCGAATCACGTACCCGCCGCTACCACAGCCTGCGCAGAAATATAAAGGCTGCCGTCGCGGAGACAACGCTACTAAGTAGTGCAGATCTTCGGGCTTACGCTGACGTCTTCATCCAAGGCCAGCGAATAAGGGGTCTATTAGATAGTGGCGCCAGCGTGAGCGTGTTAGGTTTCGGGGGCGAACAATTTTTGGAAAGAGCAGGAATCCGCTTCCATTCCATGCCATCTACCATTTCAACTGCGGACGGTCAACAGCAACAGGTGTTAGGACACATTCGTGTGCTAATGAAGTATGGAGAGAAGACTCGCATGATGCGTCTCCATATAGTTCCCTCTCTGCAACAGTCTCTGTATTTGGGGATCGATTTTTGGAAAGCCTTCGGTCTGGCTCCAGTCATGGTAGGTGAGCTATATTCACTACCTAAACCCGCACCCATGTGCTCTCAGAAGCACGACTTGTCCGATGAAGGTAACCATCGCTTGCAAGCGGTAGTGGAATCATTCCCATCCTTTAGTAAACACGGCCTCGGTCGCACATCTTACGTAGAACATGAGATAGATGTCGGTGCTGCAAAGCCCATCAAACAACGCTACTACGCTGTGTCCCCAGTGATACAGAAGGCAATGTATGACGAGCTCGATCGTATGTTCGCACTCGGAGTTATCGAGGAGAGTCAGAGTGCATGGTCTTCTCCCGTCACCTTGGTGAGAAAACCGAATGGGAAGGTTCGACTATGTTTGGACGCTCGCAAGGTAAACTCTGTGACTGTGCCGGATGCATTTCCTTTACCTCTCATCGATGGGCTCCTGAGCCGATTGCAAAAGACCCGTTATATTTCAGCCATAGATCTGAAAGACGCTTTCTGGCAAATTCCACTAGCAAAACCTTCCCGCGATAAGACCACGTTCGCCGTTCCAGGGCGGCCGTTGTACCAGTTCACAGTACTCCCTTTCGGGCTTTGTAACGCTCCCCAGACGATGTGTAAGGTCATTCCACACCAACTGCACGACCAGGTATCGGTCTACTTAGACGACTTGCTTATCACCTCCTCCACTTTTAATGAACATCTCAAGCTGCTTAGTACAGTCGCAGAGCTGCTGCGTAAGGCCGGCTTGACCATTAACGTGGAGAAGAGTAAGTTATGCATGCGAGAAGTCAAGTACCTTGGTTTTGTAGTTGGAAATGGCTGCATAAGGGCAGACCCAGAGAAAGTAACTGCCATCCAGAACTTTCCGAGTCCAAACACCGTCAAAAAGGTCCGAAGCTTCCTGGGGGTCTGTGGCTGGTACCGGCGTTTCATTCCGCAGTTCGCGACAATCGCTACTCCTCTCACAGACCTGCTGAGAAAGAATATTAAATTCCTGTGGAACGAACAGGCCGAGCAAGCATTCACACAGCTGATCCAGATTTCTCGCGGCCGTTTTTCATACAATGTGATGCCAGCACGACGGGAGTGGGCAGCGTGTTATTCCAGCGATCTGCTGACGGAGCCGAACACCCCATCGCGTTTATGTCGCAGAAATTGAACGCGGCGCAAAAGAATTATAGCATCAATGAGGTAGAGTGTCTGGCGGCAGTACTTAGTGTCAAGCGCTTCCGACCATATGTTGAGGGCCTGGAGTTTACGATTATCACCGACCATGCTAGTCTTAAATGGCTCATGGACCAAAGGGATCTATGTGGCAGGCTAGCACGGTGAAGTCTTAAACTCCAAGCTTTCACCTTCAACATCGAATATCGGAAAGGCAAGGAAAACGTGGTGGCCGACGCTCTGTCCCGCTCTTTCGATGAGGAATTGAGGGGTTGCTCTCCCACTATTGAATCAGTCGATCTAGATTCACAGGCATATCGTGAGACGTCTTATGTTGAGCGAGTTCAGCGAATAACCTCTAACCCAGACGCTTTTAATAACCTCCGAGTCTCAGACGGCAAGGTATATATATCATTTATTTCTCCCAAGAACATCGTGGGAGAGTGTCAAGTCTCGTGGAAGCTTTGGGTGCCCGAAGGGCTCACCACCAAACTGATCGACGAGGAACACTGCTCACCAACCTCCGCGCATTTTGGCATTGCTCAAACCCTCGAAAAGCTGCGTCGTCACTACTATTGGCCGTCAATGGTGCGCGACGTGCAAAGGGTTGTTAATCAGTGTGAAGTCTGTAAAAGCGTGAAGTCGAGCAACTATTCTCTTAGACCCCCTTTAGGAGAGCAACGACACACAGAGCTACCTTGGCAGCGCGTGTTCTGCGACTTCTTGGGTGCGTATCCACGAAGCAAAAAGGGGAACAGGTACATCTTCATCTTCCTTGACCACTTAACCAAATTTGTGCTGCTGAAAGCAATGCCAGAAGCCACCTCTGCGAGGGTCGTAAGCTACTTGGAACAAGAAGTATACCATGTGTTAGGGTTTCCAGAATTCCTTCATTCCGACAATGGAAGCCAGTTCACTTCCACCCTCTTTACCCAATCGTTACAGAAGTATGGGATCGAGCACTGTCTCTCTCCATCCTATTCACCTCAGTCCAATGCGTCCGAGCGAGTCAACCAATCAGTACTCGCTGCGATCCGCGCGTATGTTGGAGACGATCACCGGAACTGGGCTGAACACCTGAGTGAGACAGCGTTCGCTCTCCGAAACGTAGTGCACGATTCCACCAAGTGCTCCCCGTACTTCGCGATGTTTGGAAGACACCCCGTAACCCATGGGAACGCCTACAAATAACTGCGAGATCTGACCTCGGACACAGATGGTGCACCTGAAATAATCCCAGTGAATCAACGAGTGCACTCAGTGCGGGGCCAGATCAAAGCATATCTGGCGGAGGCGTACACAAGATACTCCGCAGGCTACAATCTCCGAACCCGCGCGAGGACCTTCCAACCAGGACAGATCGTTTTCGTACGAAATCACGTGCAGAGTAGTGCTGTAGATCGGTTCGCTGCTAAGCTGGCCCCAAAATTCATTAAAGCGATGGTTGTGGAGCGTGTAGGTCGCGTGGCGTATCGTTTAAAGAACGACAAAGGTCTCCCAATTGGAGTCTACCATACTCAGGATATTAAGTCCTGACCCGAACTAGATCAGCCTCGGTAGCCCTAAAAAGGCATCCGCCAAGCTTCACTTGCAAACTACAGGTTATCGCGTAACCCTCTTACTGCCTCATCAGTGGTGGGTGATACACCTTTTGTAGTTCAACCAGTTATCCCTTCCCATGGCCGACAATATTTCAAGCTCAACCCATACGGTACCCTACGCGTAGGAAACTACGGTAGGAATTCCGCTTGCATAGCCCTTCTGGATTAGCCTCGATATGAGGATTTTATTCTGTCCTGTCTCTTCTTCAGATTTCCAATTCTGTGGTGGTCGAGCGAAAATTGTGTAAATGGACAATGATCCTAGTAGAACCCATCTCTACCTTTAATGAGTAGATGTTTCACCACTAATCCCGTCTGGATTAGCCTCGATATGAGGATTTTATTCTTTCCTGTCTCTTCTTCAGATTTCCAATTGTGTGGTGGTCTAGCGAAAATTGTGTAAATGGACAATGATCCTAGTAGAACCCATCTCTACCTTTAATGAGTAGATGTTTCACCTATAATCCCGTCTGGATTAGCGGCGATATGAGGATTTTATTCTTTCCTGTCTCTTCTTCAGATTTCCAATTCTGTGGTGGTCGAGCGAAAATTGTGTAAATGGACAATGATCCTAGTAGAACCCATCTCTACCTTTAATGAGTAGATGTTTCACCTCTAATCCCTTCTGGATTAGCCTCGGTACGAGGATTTTCTCCTTCCTACCCCTTCTCCCTTTTCCCCTAGTTTTTTTTGCGCGATGCAGTGCACTAGCGAGTTCGGGTTGTAGAACCAGGTTTGTGGCGTATACCCGGCTTGAGACTCTGGGGGGTCGTCCCCACATTATAAAATTAAAAAAAAAAAAAAAAAAAAACAAAAAAACAAAAGGAGAAAAAATTTACTCTTCAACGAAAAATTCCGATGTGGGCAGAACACGCACAAATTGTAATTTTGCGCATCAACCCGAGTCACATAAAAAAAAAAAACCTGAAAATGAACAACAATACGAAATATTTTTCAATAGAAACATTCTAATTTGTACCAAAATGCGCACAAGGTACAATTTTTCCACATCAAACTTACCGCTAGTCACCAACATCGAAGAGTCAAAAACTGTAACTCGCCTAGCTGTAATACATCGCATGATACCATCATGCAATGTATTGCAGTTGGTCCACAAAAGCGAAATTCCTAGAAAATTTCGGTTCGAATGTGCGCCTGCTGTGGCGTGAATTCGGGTAGAAATAAGGAATAAGTTTAATAAAAGAAAAATGTGTTTATGAAGATGACGTTAATTTTGATGATATAGTGTATTTTAAAGGAATAGGTCGGTCTAATCGTTGTAGTATTGGAAGCGCCAAAATAGAAATGAATTATTACAATGAAAAAATTTGGAAGTGATGATCTCTTAAAAATTAAGTTCTATGTTGTAAGAGAAGATGTAATAGGGTGTTATGATGGTATTGTCGGCAATGATGTTCTAAGTAAGATGAAATTCTCTATCGATCTTTATAATAATATACTATACAACGATGAAATAAAGATTACATTACTGTTTAAAAATAAACCAAATTTGACATCTGAATATGTGAATAAAGTGATAAATAGGGAAGAGATGTCAAAACGATCCAAACTTCTTTCTAAAGAGGTTAGTAATAGGACAGATAAAACCTGGCACCAAATTCGGAAGGAACATCTGAAGAATGAAGAAATAGAATCTTTAAAAGATATAATAGGGGAATTTAGTGATATATTTAGTTTAGAAGATGAAGACCTCAAAGTTACTTCAGTTATAAGCCACCATATAAGAACAACAAGCGACGTTCCACTTAACGTTAAGACGTATCGATATCCGAAGATACATGAAGAAGAAGTCAACTCCCAAACTCAAAAACTTTTGAAAAACGGGATGATTCGCCATAGTATTTCACCTTGGTCAAGTCCAATATGGGTCGTGCCCAAAAAGTTAGACTGCAGCGTGAAAATGAAATGGAGAATGGTAATAGACTATCGCCGATTAAACGAGATAACTGTGAGCGATAAATTTCCTATCCCAAACATCCAAGAAATTCTCGATCAGCTGGATAGGGCAAAGTATTTCACAACCCTAGACCTGACCTCAGGTTTTCATCAAATTCCGCTAAGTAAAGAAAGCATGGAGAAAACTGCATTTACGACGCCTTATGGGCATTTTGAGTTTACTCGAATGCCTTTCGGTCTGAAGAATGCACCAGCTTGTTTTCAGCGAATGATGAATATGGTTTTAAGTGACTTAATAGGAAAGGGTACATTTGAATACTTGGACGATATTGTCGTCCACAGTAAAAATCTTGAAGAACATAATAAGATGTTGGAACAAGTCTTATTGAGATTGAAGAATGCTAATTTGAAAGTACAATTAGATAAATCAGAATTTATGAGAAGGCAAGTAGATTATCTAGGACATACAATTACTAGCAAAGGTGTCTCACCTAATGTGAAAAAAATTGATGCTGTAGATGCACTCAAAGAGCCTAAGAATCAGAAAGAGATCAAAAGTTTTCTGGGAATGATAGGATACTATCGTAAGTTTATAAAAGATTTCAGTACTATTGCTGCTCCATTGCACAAATTATTGAAAAAGAATGTTTGCTTTACTTGGGGAGAGAAAGAAAAAAATAGTTTCGCAGAATTAAAAGGAAGCCTGAAGAATTTCACCTTGCTACAATATCCCGATTATAGCAAAGAGTTTATTATAACCACCGATGCAAGCAATGTAGGACTAGGGGCAGTATTATCTCAAGAACACAATGGTAGAGATTTACCAATTCATTTCATCAGTCGAGCACTCAACAAGGCAGAAGTTAATTACAGTACTACGGAAAAAGAGTGTCTAGCTGTGGTTTGGGCCGTGCAGCAGTTTAGGCCATACATTTATGGGAAGAAATTTAAAATTAAAACGGATCATAGGCCCTTAACCTGGCTATTTAGTGTGAAAAATCCAGGATCAAGGCTGGTAAGATGGCGACTACGTCTTGAAGAGTACGAGTATGATATCGTTTATAAAAAGGGAGTAGATAATGTTGTAGCAGATCAACTAACTAGAAATATAGTTTTTCCAGTAGAAGTCGAAAATGACGAACTTGGTAGGAATTTAGAAAATATGATACAAGAAAATTTTGGGGATGATTTAATTAACAACGAATCAGATTTAGCGACTCTATCTGAGGCCAATAAAAACATTAAAGATACAGAAGAAGACTTAAGAGCAATTCTAGAAGAGAATTATGGACAAGATGATCCAAGTAATATTAATTTAAATGGAAATATAGAGGACAATGAAGGTAACATTAGCGACAGCTCTAATGATTTTAGCTTAGAGGAGTCCCAAAAAAATAATATACGAGTTATTACAGATAAGGAAGAACAACTGAAAATAATCAAAGATAATCACGAAGGTTTAATAGGTGGTCACGGCGGACAAAAAGCAACTATTTCTAGAATAAGAGGATTATTTTATTGGAAAGGTTTGAACAAAGACGTCATAGAATACATAAAAAAGTGTATACCTTGTCAGAAACAAAAGATAAATCGGCATCCTGCAAGAAATCCAATGAATATTATATCAAGCGCAGAATATTGTTTAGAAAAAGTGTCAATGGATCTCACTGGACCTTATAAAGATGGTAAGAAGATCATATACAGTCTCACTATTCAGGACGACTTGAGTAAATACATAAAATATATACCAATTGAAGATAAAAAAGGTGAAACAATTGCTCGAGCTTTTACAAATGAATGGATATTATATTTTGGCATACCAAAATATATCTTAACTGATAATGGTGGTGAATTTGCTAACGATCTCATGAAGGAAATTTGCAAACTATTCAAAATAAAACACATACGAACGAGTAGTGCATATCCGCAAAGTAATGGTTCAGCAGAAAGAGCGCATGCTAGACTAGGAGAATACTTAAGGCTTGTAATAAAAGATAAAACCAAACCTGAATATGCTAAACTGTTCAGATATGCAGCATTTTGTCAGAATACAACAAAACATAACAGTACGGGATTCAGCCCACATGAAATGCTATTCGGAAGGAAAGCGAATACTCCTAGTGAAGTCGGTGACATGAGGTTCAAGACCACAATGGACTACACGCAGGAATTACAACTAAAATTACTTCGGATGGAACTCGAAGCGAAAAGAAATCTACACAAATCCAAAGTTAAGGCAAAAGAACGTTACGATAAGAAACTAGGTTCTAAGATCCCAAATTTTAAAGTTCATGATCTTATACTTGTAGAAAACGAGAAAAGAGACAAGTCTAGTGAAAAATATTCGGGGCCTTTTAAAATTATAAAGATATTAGGCGATTCTGTAGTAATTAGAAGAAATAATGTATATATCAAATATAACAAAAGTAATATAAAACATTTTATAGGTCAACCACCAGCCGAGCAATTAGAATCCAGGAGATAAGCTCTAATGGGATATACTTTAAACAAATCGGAAAGGTGAAATCGATCAAGGGACAAATCTCAATCATCAACTCGGTAGATATCAATGAATTAGAATTGGCCATAGACAACATAATTAAACAGTCTCAAGGATTAGGTGACGTATGTACTAGTTATAAGTTAGAGTGCGACGAAATAAAAAATGAGGTTTTAAAGCATACTAATAGAATTAATAGAAGATTGGATGATATTTGCAATTTGCTTGGAATTAGAAGAAATGTCATTGGTAGAAGTAAGCAAAAGAGGGGTTTAATTAACATTGTCGGTAAAGGATTAAAGGGTTTATTCGGTACAATGGATAGCGAAGATAGCGAATTTTATGAAAAGGCTGTACAAGCTCTACAAAATACTAATGAAAATATACAATCAAGCCTCAAATCTCAAATTGTGATTATGAAGTCTTTAAACGAGGAGTACAAAACTCTTCACAATACTTACTATGCTCACGAGACAAAACTTAATGAAATAATAATCCAAATTAACAATTTAATTAATGAAGAAAATAGTGTTAAACAAGAAATTGAAGTCAACAAATACTTTGAGCGGATACATAGGCAAATTCTTGATAAAACTTTAGCTTTGGATATCGAAACAGATATTTTAGAGCAAGCTATTTTATTAATAAGTGCAAATATTGTACATCCTTTTATACTGAAACCAATAAAATTCGTTGAGATCTTACAAAAACACCCTTATAAAGAAGATCTATTATTTGAACCAACTCACGAAAACTATCACAACCTAATTCAAGAAAGTAAAATTAGGGCATATTTGGTTGATAAAATTATTAAAATTATTGTAGAAATCCCTATTCTAAAGAAAGATAACGTTGAATTATATGAAACCATTAGCTTACCAGTCCTGAGGGATAATCAAGGTTTCATATTTCATATTCACAGCAATTATCTGTTTGTTAGTAATGATAAAGAAGGCTATTCAATCAGTTCTAATTTAAATGATTGTAAAAAATTCAACGAGTATTACGTTTGTAAGGAAATTATTATGTATAACACTATGATTGTGCATTGAATGTTTACATGAGAAGGTCCATTGAAAATTGTAAGATGAAGCAGATCACTAGTAATTTTGAAGTTTTTTATAAAATAGACTTTAATAAATATATATTCGCAATTAATAACCCTACAAAATATAAATGTAAATGTGCCAATGTTCACGAAGAAGGTATTATTAAAGAAACTGGTATTTTATTCTTAGACCCCAATTGTAAATTTGTAACAGTTGAAACGGAAATAACTACTAATAATATCAGTTACAGCTACGTAAATAAAGACAAATATGATTTTGAACTAGAAGAATGTATTAATATAAGGTTGAAAAATACTAAATTAAAAGATAAGCTTTTATCAGGAATTAAGACAAATTTACAAGATGTGCACGATTTAAGTATAGATTTACAGAATCAAGAGAACCTTTTAAAGGATATATTAAGACCAATACCAGAGAGAGTTCAGGGAGGAGTTTTCACTATCGCTCTTATAATTACGATCCTATTAATTTACTTTAGTATAAAATACATCAAATGTAGCAAAATAACCATGTTTAAGAATTGCTTTAATAGAAGAACACAGAGACCACTTGTAGAAAGACAAAACATAGCACATTATTATAGTGAACAATCAAGACCAGCATTAGAAGGACATCGCACTTCGCGCGTCCTTAGAATCGAAGATCAAGATTTGGATTTGTAATTATGATAATGTTTTGAAACAAATTTTTAAAGAAATATTGTTCCTCTTATGGGGGGAGGTGTTATGGATAAAAGATGCAAGGTAGCAAAAGAAATTAATATTTTTGTTTGTGATCCAAATATTTTCCTTTATTCAACGTGAGCTTATTATTTTCTAAATAACATTACTCTGCACTATCGCAATGCTCCGCCAGAGTATCATATTTCGTTTAATTATATGCTATGGTAATCGGAATGCATGATGTTTACTCGGGATCTTCCTGTAGCTAAAGTCTTGATTATTTAGTAGCTAAGTAAGCATAATTTTTCAGATAAGAAATGAAACTCAGAACTGTATAATACTGTAAATAGAATTTAGTCTTAAGTTGCTTTAGCTCGCGTTCAGAACTATTAATATTAATCAATAAAGTTACTCTTAAAATAAAGTGTCGGAATTCTATTTATTATACCTACTATTGATTCGCTTAGAAGTTTACGCGGGGAAGTAAGGAAAATTTCTCTACTTACTTCCATAAGTCCGTGTCAGTGAATAACAGAAAGAAAAAACGTTCGCCGGTCGGTCGGGAGGAATAGAGAATAGGGCGATGTAGGCAGACTGCACCGAGTTAGTTGATTCGAAGTTCTGAACGGGTACAGTCAAGAGTTGAGTGCGCAGATCATTCCGGGAATTACAAGAAAGAAAGAGGAGAAGAAGAAAAGCAATATAAAGGTTAACTGCTTTGAGTTTTTTTTTGATTTTTGTTTAGCGCGAAAGAAGAATCACGGGTTAAGTTCTACGCGGCGTGAGTGTGGAAATCGCGATTACCTGTACACCCATGTATTCTCGTATCATCACGCAGTCGCCGATTTAGAATTGATTTAGATTGATCGTGTGGTGAACAGTTTTCCTGTAAAGAAAAGGAAACATTAATAATGGTGCCCGTTATTTAATTGGTGAAAATCTTAGTACCTGTAAAGAGGTTTATATAACATATTCACATAGATTGTTATAATTTTCCTGAAAAAGAAAAGAAATTCTGTTAGTGCGTTTGTGATTAAGAACTTGGATGTTCTATATTACCTATTAGATTTAAAAATGGAGAGGAATTTCCATACAATTGTGCGATAATTTTCCTGAAAAAAGAAAAGAAATTCTATTAGTGCGTTTGTGATTAAGAACTTGGATTTTCTATATTACCTATTAAATTTCAAATGAAGAGAATTTCCATAGAATTGTGTAATAATTTCCTTGAAAAGGAAACGAAATTCTATTAGTGCGTTTGTGATTAAGAACTTGGATTTTCTATATTACCTATTAAATTTCAAATGAATAGAATTTCCATATAGTAGTGCGATAATCATCCTGAAAAAAGAAAAGAAATTTTATTAGTGCGTGTGTTATATAGAGTTTGGATTTTTTTTATATTGCCTATTATTAAAGCACCGAATTTTTTTTGACATTTTCACATCGTGTGATTGCGTGGTGAACAGTTTTCTGTAATGAAAAGGGAACATTAATAGCGGTGCTCGCTATTTAATTCGTGAGAAATTTTAGTACCTGAAAGGAGGTTCATATAACATCTCGCCGAAGCGGTGTTGTTGTGATCTGTCGACGTACCTTTTTAGTCGTAGTGTTCTTAAGATTATTATGCCAACACACTGCCACTCACCTCATTGTGCCCGCGTTGTTGCGCAGCTAAAGTGTTCATTGTAAGGCCCAAAGTTTGTAAAGATCCGAAAGCACCCAAAAGAGGTGAAAAGGAAATAAAAAAAAAGAGGCCAATGTGCCCCAAATCTCAAATCGTGTCAGTAATTCAAGAAAACGAGGTGAAAAGGGTGCACCCTTCCAGCATGGTTCCGGCTAAGAGTGGGATCCATTCCTTCACTACCAGCGGGTAGTCTCCAGGTGTCGTATCTAGTTAAGTTTGTTGTCCACCTTCTGTGGTCTCTATTGTTATTTTAGAAATACATAATAGTATATATATATTGACAGATTCTATATATAATATATATTGGTTTTATGCATGCATTTGAATTAAGTTAATTAAGGTAAGCCAGCTAGTAAGGCACAGGCTAGATCTAGGTTTTGTTTTGCAAATTTGTAATTCTCCCTAAATTCATTTTTTTTTAATGGTATTAAGTGTGAACAACGAGGTGACTTGCGGATGCCAGGCGCATTCATATTAAATTAAAACGCCATCGCATTAATGGTCTTTTCTTTCAACTAGAGGCTCTATGTACTCACGCGCTACTATTTGCTATTGCTTGTTCGAGTCACGTGTTGAGATGATCGAGTGAAGGGCTGATGGTTGCTGGTGAGGTCATGCGGCGAAACTCCTGAATACACACACGCACACTTGGGGCTAAGAATCCTACACTGACTGCGACGTCTTAGCCAGGGTGGATGGGGGCGATGGGCCCAATCATTGAATAAATAACTAATAAGGAAACGGCATATCGGGTGAAAACGTAAGCATCTCGGCGAAATGTATTAGTGTGCTCTGTTTGTATTCATTTCGTCATGGCAGTAGTGTAATCGTGCAATTTTGAAGGGGAACATTTTTTATAATCCAAATTCCTATGTAAAATAAACAAATTTTTAGCTCCCCCTTATTTTCAGGCAATATTTCTTGGCGTTGCCTTTGTATGACTGGAATAATTTATCTACCAATGACAATTCAATTGTAAACAAATAAACCGGCATTGGTAAAATGTTAAATCTTTTGCCATGGCTCTTTATTTTAACAGATATTTCACTTTTATTTTGTTTAAAACAATATAATTAATTAGTAAAGCTATTAAGCTTACTTGAAGAATGCTTTTCCACGAAAATAACGCCGTTTGTTCCTGCAGCACAGCACAGCGCACTTCATTATGCTAATTTAAGACTCCGGAGTCTCTATTACACAAAATGTCGTTCACAAAAGAAATATTCTGCACTTATTTCACACTACTATTACGTAAAAAACACGTTTAATTCTTTATTTTTCACAATATCGCGAATTCAAATCATTGAACTTATTTTCAAAATTATGAAATGTCAGAATATTGAACTGACACAAAATATCAACGACGCCCTCTTGTCATTTCTCCCCCCCCCCCCCGACCATAGGTCACACTGTCATTGAAATGCTTAAACAAGTACACTGTATTCGCACGATACCCCGCTTCCTTATTAGTTATTTATTCAATGGGCCCAATCAGAGTCCAGTCAGGACTCCGCATTGTCTCTCTCTCCCTTCCTCTCGGCGTTGGACTCTCCGGGTGGTTGCACATTTGTACGGCGTTGCTATTACATTTTGTTTTGTTACAGCTCAGCGCATCGCTGGTAATATTTAGATTGAATCACTTTCAGCGTTTTTTTTTAGGTTGCACCATGGAGACGAATCGGCAGTGCGACGTGAACGAGCAGTTATACATATATACCTGTTTATTTACTCTTTTCTTTTTTTTCCTGTCCGTCTGTCCGAAGTCCCCACAAGACGAGCAAGCCTCATTCATTCAATTTCTTGTATTCTTTTCATTATCTTTTCTTTTGGTTCTCGCACAGCTTTCAAGCATCAAGGGATGTGGGTGGCAAGAACCACCCCAAGCCGGCTGACCGCTAGCGGCAATATGCTGTGCGGCCACCCACTCTAATCCCGAGATGAGTTTTGCAGCAAGAGGTGTCAGTTGCAGCGCCTATCTGCATTCATTGCAAGATGGTTGTAGGTAGGGCTGTCAATGGGCGCGCTCTTCGCGACAAAGTCGCCACAAGCAACAAACTTTTTAAGACCTTCGGGGTTTCCGTCAAACTCTGGGATAAGGTCATGTACATCTTTTAAGCTTAATTTAAACTCATTAGAAGGAGGGTCAGGCGCCATAGCGACGAATAATGCAATTAACCTAGCAGCACTTCTTGTGACTGCTTCCTCCGTTTTGAGATAAGTCAAATATTAAAGGATGAAGAGTCAACGTTTTAAAAGTTCACCTGCGTTGCTTTATTTCTAATTTCGGATTTTCACAATTAAGATGATTTATATTAAAACGGAAAACTCATTTAAGGTCTCAAAAGCAAAAACTCAAAATTTTATTTTGTCTTGGATTTTTCTTCGTAGAAGATTACACACCTTTTTTAAAAAGGTTGAATAGTTGAGTTTTAATTAATTGACTATTCTTAATTTGCGGCTGTTTGGCAATTCCTGCAATTTTCCAGACTTAATATGTGTGTTTGGATCCCGCACCGCTGCCACCAGTGTTGTAAGCCCGTATGCGTCGTGCTTTCCCGTAATTGGGAGAAGAACGTCCAGGCGGAGTTCTTCTTACCTCGTCTATCTGATCTTCTGTAAATAATCTCGTCTATCTGAGCCTTGATCTTCTGTAAATAATCATTAAATTCTTTGTTAGGAGGAAATGAAAAGTCACTCGTCCGCGTGGAAATATTTAGATTTTATTATAACTTTCTTTGATTGACACTTTATCTTTTCTTTCTACTATTTTAAATAAAAGACTTTTAATCAAGAGCTTGGATTTTATCTTTCTTTGTATATTTTATGTTTTAAGCGCGACGAGGCCCGACCGACTTTGCTCGAGGTTTTTACTGAACTTCCCGATTTGTGCCTTCTAAAATTATCACTTGACTGCCTCACTTTACTGGAATTTGATATATTTGATACAAATGATGATGATGATGATGATTTCAAAAATCACCTCGTCAAAATTACGTAGTTTCGACGCAGTCTGAACATAGTATAAACTGAGGCAGTCAAAATTACTTTTTATTTAGGAAAAAAAAAATATAAAATAGAAATGAAATAGACATTGAAAAAAAAACATTAAAATAATATTTTTTTGTAAGAAAAGGGATTATTATCGAAGAAAGCGACGACATCATATTCAAAGGATTTCAAATTTGCAACGCCAGAGTTCTATTTTACTAAATGCAATTGCAAGAAAAAAAGTATTACACAACTTCTTAAATGACTACAATGAGCACATTAATCATAAATGGTGATTAATAGAAAAAGGGAAAAATACATGGCTGAATGTCGCTGGATGAGTACGTTCATTAATTATCACATGATTTTGCATGTAATTTCATCCAAAGTATTACACAACTTCTTAAATGACTACAATGAGCACATTAATCATAAATGGTGATTAATAGAAAAAGGGAAAAATACATGGCTGAATGTCGCTGGATGAGTACCTTCATTAATTATCACATGATTTTGCATGTAATTTCATCCAAATTATGTCGAAATTACGTGATTTTGAAATTACGCCAATGTATGGGAAATACGTGATTTCGATGGTGACTTCAGAAAATAATTCAAAATTACGTAATTTCGGCGCAGTCTGAACGCCATATTACTGGAATTTGATATATTTGATACAAATGACAGTTGAAATCATCTCAGTAACAGTGTGAACACCCTCGCATGATTTCAAAATCACCTCGTCAAAATTACGTAATTTCGACGCAGTCTGAACATGGTATTAAATTATGTAATAGAGTAAGTTTATTGATGTTTGTGCTATGATTTTCTATAGCAAGATGTTTTGAGAGACCAGGGGGTGATTCTGATTTCTTTGTCGTAGCTTAGGCGTATATTTTAGTCACATATTTTGACATTTCACCTCAAATTTGTCGTACTGTTATATACACCATATTCATTTTAATTTATCCTTTTCATCAACCACAAAATAAATTAAAATTAAATTTACAATGATTTAATGTCAGAATACACGCCTAAAAGTACGACAAATTAGTCAACTGCTTCCGAGGTTGTGACTAGTTGTGCTAGTCGCACAATGGTTGGGAAGAAAAATCATTTTGTCCCTATTCCTCTGGTACAAGTTTGTGCATGCTGTAAGTTCTATTTCTTTCGCTTTAGATTTACATAGGAAACTTTGTATTAGAAGTTGACTAGTGTGTTAGTTAAAACTGTTGAAAGAGAAAGTATAGTCTCTTTATAGAAGCATCCTACTCGTTTGACAATTTTGACAGAGCTGGGGTACTGTATGAATTACTGTGGCCCAACGAAGTCCTTGCATTCTAAAATATTTGCCGTCTTATTATGTAAAACTGACAAAAGTTTGATTTGAGTAGCTCCTCCGCTCTAAACTACTATTCATACAGAAAAATAGTGCTCTCTTATCTTCCGAACCGTAATATACTTTTCATACCTTTGAACCTTTGAAATGGCTAATGTCTCAAAAGGACCTCAGCGGTAGACTTGCACAGTGGAGTTTGAAGCTTCAGGGCTTCGACTTCACTATTGAGCACAGAAAAAGAAGCCTAAACGTCGTCCCTGATGCGCTGTCACGCATCCATTGTGACAGCTTGTCCACAAACGAAGATCCTGGTCCGGAAGTTGACCTTAGTTCGCCATTTTTCAACTCGTTGGAATATGAGGAACTGAGGCATAAGGTTAAAGCGACTTCTGGCAAACTACCAGATTTTTGCGTCAGGGATGGCTTCGTTTACATTCGGACTGTTCCGAGAACAGGCGATCCGATTCAGGAGGAAGATGCTTGGAAGCTTTGGATTCCACGAGGGCTTGTCACCGACGTTATTTCAGGGGCTCATGATCCGCCACTCGCTTCACACGGAGGTATAGGGAAAACACTAGAACATCTGAGAAGACACTTGTACTGGCCACGAATGACAGTTGATGTCAGAAACTACGTAGGCGCCTGTGACGTGTGTAAGGAAACGAAGGCTCCCAATACTATTCTTAGACCACCTATGAAAGTCCAGTCTGTGACAGAACGACCATGGCAAAAGCTGTATATCAATTTTCTAGGTCCATATCCTCGGTCAGTGAAAGGAAACGTCTGCATTCTAATAGTTCTTGACCACTATTCAAAATTTCCAATTCTCACATCTATGAGAAAAGCATCTACACTCAATGTGTGCCAATTCATCCATGTTTTCGGAGTGCCGGAAACGATCGTCTCTCACAATGGAGTCCAGTTTTGCTCGACTCAGCTTACCAGATTGCTGGATAAGTATGGGATGAAGCACTTGCGAACGGCAGTTTACTCGCCACAAGCAAACGCCTCAGAGCGAGTAAACAGGTCGCTATTGTCAGGGATTAGAGCGTATATTCGGAAGGAACACACAAAATGGGATGAGAAGCTGAGCCAGATAGCTAGTTCCCTCAGGAGCTCCTTCCACCAAGCAACTGGTTTCTCTCCTTATCGAACGCTTTTCGGTCAAAAAATGATTGAATATGGCAGCTCCTATTCCATCTTGAGGAGCCTTGGAACTCTTAATGAGCCGGTGAGAGTAGATGCTGAGGACAAAATGAGATTGATCCGTGCGAGAGTGCAGGAAAATTTACAACATGCGTTCGACAGCGTTTTACTAAGTAAAATACAAGTGAGAATTATGATTTTTTTTAAGGATGAGTGTCTAATAAGGCTAGTTTTATAGTAAATATCATAAAGAAGTAAACCGTTCCTAAGATACACAAACCTCTACGGAGTTGCAATTTGTAGATTTTTCGCCGTAGGCCAACACCATTTTCGTGTGCTGTCAAGTGTAAAAAAGTCCTAGTTTTAAATATAGATTCTGGACGAACTAAGAAAAATCATTTGAATTAACGTTTGTCTAATAGCAATATATCCAGTGCGGCGACTCTAGGAGGCCTCTTCGAGACAGCTATCAACAAAAGACTGAAATATGAAACCATAATGGTGAGTACATCAAAAAACATTTCTATTTTTTCGTCCAATGTAGTATGTAGGTATATATATAAAATGTAGTTAACTATGATATTAGATCGAACATTTAAGGATCAAACCTAAGGTAAATGGTTAAATACAATCGACAGGAGGAAATTTTATTAGGAGCATGTAAGTGAATTAGTTTATTGTAGAGTTATGCTCGTCGCATGCTTCGGAACGAATAGTATGAAACAATGTTACTCCTTTCATCAATAATTAAAAAAAAAAACAAGGAAGAACAAATTAACAGAAAACAAAATGATTTAAAGAATTATATACACAACTATAATTATATATACAACTAGGTACGTAGATATATTTTCTTAACGGACTTTTTGTAACAAATAATTTTTATTCAATTAAAAACAAATTTATTTATAAGAAAAGGAAAAGGGAGGGGGAAATGAATAAAATTCCCCTCAAGGAAATTCAATAGACTGCTCGGTTAGCGCGGAATATATACGTAGATGTTAGTATCTTTTAAATGCTTTTACTGGATTCTGTGGAGCTGTAACCATTCCCTATCATGATCCATTATATGATTTCTAACATTAACTAAGCAAAGAATTTTTTTTGTTATTAGCTATTAGAATTTAAATAGAATTTGGGGATTCTCATACGGAACCCATATTAGGCGTATAAAGTCAGTCATGTTAGTTCACAAATTGTCAGCGAAAGCAGGAAATAATATACCTAGAGCTCTTTTGAAGCTCTCCTGAATAGCTTAAAGATAATATATAGAGACATGAGTTGATTGTTTGCTATTAAAGATAACATATCACAGTGTAACACTAACTAATTATTAACGTTTTGTGAAACATACGTATCGCTAGGCTCATGTTCCTTGGGTGATTTAGATCTAAGTTTGAACGACGTGGGAGTGATGAAGTGTTTTGTTAACCTGGCAATTATAACGTAGATATGAATCTTTGAAAGTTTTAATTCTTCCTTCATATCCTGGACCCCTCGCACGTGAAGGTCGTTTAGGTCCACTACTCTCTCTCCTTTCAGGTCAATTAGGGACACTGTAAACTAACTGCCCTCAGTGTCAAATGGGTGGTTGGGGCATGCAGTAAGCCGAAACATCTGCGCCTTCGAGGATGGTAAGTGACGTAAGGGTACCCTCAGGACCGAATGTGTGCCGGCTTTTGTGTTGATAGGCACGAATTTTTTTTGATTATGGCTGACGGCAGCGGCAGGTTTTTCGTGGAACCTCCCCACACTCTCCGCCAATGAGCCGAGGCAAGCTAGCGTGCCGCCCTGCAGTGAACGCTGTCCGTCGAGTGATCTGTCAGCTCATGCTGGCAGTCTGGACTTTACGTTCGATGTCAAACACTCAACTATAGTTCCACAACAAATTAAAAAATTGAACGAAGGAACGGCGAGTTTGTAAGAGGGAATCAATTTTAAAGCCCGGTACGCTAGAGCCAAGGAATTTTTCCACTTATTTCTTAAAGAAAATTTGACATTAGGTCAAGGAATTTTTGACAATTTGGATTCGTCAATTGTGTGATATTTCTGACAATAAAGAAATAATAAAGAAAGTGAAGAAAAATGACGATACACGTAAAGCAATTTTTATTCGTCCATTTGTTATTTTCAAATTGAGACACCTCTTGCAAAATCGCCGTTCCTTCGTTCAATTTTTCAATTATTCCACCATCGTCAAAATTCCTTACAGTGCATCGGTAATTATTTTTTCAAGAAATATTGACATAAATCGATTTTTCGTAAAAGAGTGACATCTTTTTGTCAATCGGGAAGTAGAGTTTTTCTTTTCGAATTACTTTTCTCTAGCTACTACGTAACCCCCGGAATTTAATACAAGCCATGAAGTCGCCGAAGGCACCGACACATCAAAAGGCCTTAACGTGCCGGGTACAGCATGTAGTAAGAGCTCACTCTCACTGCTTTTTGTATACTCGTCATGGAGGAAAAACTAAAATTTTATCTTAAACAGGTCCTAAAGCCCAAAACTGTCGCTCCCACAGCAAAATGAAGTTAAAACAAATTGCAGCCAAAATGTTTTCTTTCTAATAGTATTAAAAAAATATAGCATGTAGAACAAATTTACGGAAATTATAGCGTTTGAACAAAATACAAGCAACTTTTATATGAAAAACTCCTTCAGTAAGACAAGGCAAGAAGACTGTGGATGTCGTCTGCTGACCGGCCCGCTGCTCTCTTTTTTCGACTTTGTTCATGGCTTGTATCTTGCGGGGGTTACGGCTACTACCTCAAGGAATCGGTCAAGAAAAAAATTCCTTGAGCATTCCATGACACTTTTTGTACATAGTTTTTGTATAGGAACAAAAATTGCTTGGCTCTAGCGTACCGGGCTTAAAATGACAAATGGACGAATAAAAATTGTTTTACGTGTATCCTCATTTTTCATTGGGAGTTATCCATTTCTTCACTTTCTTTATTATTTCTTTATTGTCAGAAATATCACACAATTGACAAATCCAAATTGTCAAAAATTCCTTTACTTTAAGAAATAAGTGGAAAAATTCCTTGACCCCTTGTCCTAATTCCTTGGCTCTAGCATACCGCCCTTTAGGAATAACTTTTGTCGTCGTTGCCGTCGTAATTTGATTTTGACAGCTAAGAGTAATGAGCAAAAAATTTCTTTAGAGGAGCAATTAATTAATTTAGTGAGGGAAATGAAGTATTTTTATGCGTGGTAGATCATATTTTGTAATCCACAAAAACTCGGCGTTAATCATTGTTTATTACACCTTTACAATTTGTTTTTATATATTTCTCATTTTGTTAATAAATTTCAACAAATATTTAACCACCTACATATTAGGTCTGTCTGTTTACTCGAAAGTTTTTACTCGGTGTAAAAACTTTTACGCATTTTTACTCACAAACCGTCTGTTTACTTTTAACTAGTAAAAATCGAGTAAATTTATACGTTTCCCCTCTTGCACAAAGTTGCACATTTTTACTCATGATTAACTTCGATATGCAATCAGCTGACTGTCAAAAGTATTAAATTTGACGTTATTCCAACTTAATTTTTGATATAATAAATAAGCAAACTTGTAGTCATGGAAGTACATGTAGGATCACTAGGAACATCCGTTCAAATTGAATGTTCGCTGGGAACGCAAAAGATGTGGTACTCGAATCTGCCAGAATGGCTATAAGCGACCTTTTAAGCACATTTTTTTCCATTTTTTAATTAAATTAGAGAAAGATGTTTTACTTAATCACAATTATTATTTTCAAACCTTGTTTTGCACCGAAAACTTAGCTGCCAAATTTTTGACACATGACAAGCTGCACAAAATTTACTCGAAAAGTGTCTGGTAACTTTTCTTGAGTTATCCCCTCTACCACATAAAAGTTTTTACTTGATTTTTACGCAAAGATTTTTACTCAAAAGTAAACAGACAGACCTAATATCTTCGAATTAAATAAATAAACATTTATTTTTATTTTGTTGCACCATACCAATACCACAAATTATACAGATATAAAGCTTAGAGAAAGGATTTCGTCTTAAGAATAAATACACCTTATATTTTAGATAAGAGTTTTACTTAGAATGTAAGTTATTTTACAACGTTACTTGATTTGAAATTATTCGATTGTTAGACTATGAGTAGAATGAACATTCATCAGTTTCAGAACCTTGGTTTTGTTGAATATTTTTTGGTCCCCAGATTCTAACCGTGCCGTCACAGACGGGGATGCTAGCAAAAAAATATAGACCAGATTCCATTAGACGCAATTTACAAGCTTTGTATGGCCAGATAATTTCGCAAGTGGATCTTCCTTTTTAATTTGCCTTTGTTGTCCTCTCTTCTACTGGCAACGAAACTTTCATGCACACCACCAAAACAAGAATAAATGGAAAAAGTTTCCTTGGCATACTCCCTGGAAACGTCTAACCGAACATTTGTCTTCGATGCCCCACAAATGCAATCCTTGAGCTACAATATTTATAAGTCCCAAACCATCTACTGAATTTCTGCTGAACGTCATAATTGATGTTGTTCGTGAGATAATTTAAAATCAGATCAAAGATTTTGAAAGCATACGTAGAAAATAAAAATTAGAGTGGAAGAAATTTAAATTTAGCAATTTACAAGTATACCCTCGTTATTGATGAGTATCTGCGGCTAGCACAGTTTTATTGACGGAACTTAACGGTAATCCATTAACACAGAAACCTTCGCAGCTTTCCAACTGAGATCGCATAAAAAATATTGGCCCCGTGTGTCATCAGTAACAAAACGAGTCCCGTCCTTTTTCAATACTCAACATGCTAAATTATCATCCATTGAATGGGGAAATTTAAAAAAACTTATCTTCTGCAATACTCCATACACATAATTTTCTAGGAGCTCATCGGGACCTCCAAATAGCAAGTCCTTGAAATCTGTGTTCCAGTTCACAAATGAAATATGATTATGAATGTCCATCATTTGTTCTATTGAGAGTCACTCACATTCCACACAACTATTGAAGAATCTTTTGACTACTTTTAACCCAGCTGGAGAAAAATTTACAGTACCACAACTCATAACAGGGACCATTTAATACTTGCTTGAAGTCTTTCCATTACCTGCGACCTTGATATAATTCCTTTCTCCTGCCAATTAGTTCCTTGACAGATCTTGATTATTAAAACACATCATGTAGGACGAGCGCCATCAATTAAAGGCTGCAGTTCCTACAAATATTTAATAAAAGATGTCGAAATTTTGTGCGTAGAAGTATATGTATATGTTTACCTTTAAGTCATGATACGCTTTAGTCTAATCATCTGAAAACACATGCATAAATTTCATAGCAGCAGGATGCTCCAGATAGCTACCAGATTATTGAATTCAGTCGTATAATATCTTGGTTAATTTTACTTATTTGTATTTCCATTTTCGATTGTGTTCTTGGAGTATGAGATCGCTTCCGTTGCAAACTGATCCAACTAAAAATTGCTGTCCAAGTACTAGTTATTTAAGACTATTACACC
Organism: Dioctria linearis; assembly: GCA_963930735.1. Taxonomy (NCBI): domain Eukaryota; kingdom Metazoa; phylum Arthropoda; class Insecta; order Diptera; family Asilidae; genus Dioctria; species Dioctria linearis. The sequence continues at coordinate 147,418,808 of OZ005740.1, read as the reverse complement.
AGCTAGTAGGATATACAAGAAGTACGTTTCTCAAATAAGGCCCTCATCTATTTCACTATCTGCACTGTTTCACTGAAAATATATTTGGAAAATTGAACATTTTATAGGACGTCTATAGTTTAATGCAATATTTATTTGAATGAAGTACTTACATCCATCACGATAACTTTGACACATTCCAGCTGATGTGCTGTGACATTCTTCAAATATTTTTAATTTGTGTGCGTGTAAACAATTATATTCGTACTCTCTTGTAGTTATATGCATGCGTTTGCTGCCATAACAGCAAAATTTACTGCCATAAAATGTACTTCTGGCTAGAAATTTTTATGGCTAATTATGGCAGTAAAAAATTCCCCTTCGTCGGGGACTTTGACATTTAACTCAGTAAAATTTTGCTGGTTTATCTTTCGTCCTTATCGTTCTAAAGAATTTTCAGATAAGGGGAAACTACTTAATCTGTTTTCTAGCAATGTTCGAGTAATGTAAATCAGCCATTACTCTATCAATTATTCTTGCTTTATGTCAGATTTATTTTTAACTATTTTTAGAAAATGATTTCATTTTAGATTTATTTTAACTAATTTTGGAAAGTGACTTCATGTCAGATTTGTTTTAACCTTTTAAGAAAACGATTTCATTTTAGATTTATTTTGACTTGAGTTTACGAAAATTGATTTTACTGAGCTAGTCTTCATGTTCTATTGATTGTCACTATTCCGACTTACTCATCCGAAGAACGGATATTATTTATTAAAGTAGATCACAAAAATATATTAAAATAGATCACAAAACGACTAACGTGATTTTCCTTTTTCTTTTATCCTGATAATTGGATCCACCGCAGAGGCGCCTCCATGATGTCCTGCAATGTCTTTTAATCTAGCTGTGGAAAGAATTTATGAAACTAGTTTTGGTGGGATTTTTCTTGATTTTTTTTTTTGAGTCGTTGAGCGTGCACAATTTTGCTCCAAAATTGCCCTGAGGACGTACAAATGAGAATTACAATAATTGCAATGATAATTTAGGTGCTACGTAAATTCTAAGACAGAACTGCAACTACTTTCCTGAACCGCATCTCTATCCGGAAGTTATATATTGTGATGCTGTTTCCATTTAGGCCCCAGCTCCCTTTTAGACCTGGACACCGCGCACATAGAAGCGTGCTCATGTGGTGAACTTGTGATTTTTCACAGATGAGACCAGCTGAGCTCAGGGGATTCCGTGGGAATCGATCTGGCCAATTGATTTCTCAAATGAGGTTATCGTATCAACTTACTTCCAATTAGGTTGTGGGCTGATCCAATAAATACAATGCGAGCCCTCACGTCTTTCAATATTTTTCATCTGTCTTCAGATGATTATACTTTTTTTTTTATTTTAAAACAAACTTCAATCTTCTTAGTTTCGTCGTTTTCACTCGATCTCCTCCCAACCAAAAAAACCTTCTTCTTCTTCTTTTTCACAACATTTTCCTCTCGGGCCCGCGTCTCAGTCGGACTTGGGACATATGGTCGAGTCTCGTCGACAGCACATTCGCCGTGTAGCCCACACGGATAGCCGTCGGATAGCATATTGCTGCCTGCAGTACACTACGACCATAACACTCTAAACACAAACTAAAGCTATGTTTTCATATGGCGAAGTTACTGTCATAAGTGATCTTTTATTCAGCCACTAACCACTTCTTTGCATAACATGGAGTCTGGTTGGGCTAGTATGGAAACGAGCTTCACACACTTCCACTTTGCAATGAATTGTTACCTGTGAAATATTCAAGTTAATAGGGCCGAAGTTAAAAATAACTAAGATTTCTTGCAACCAGAAATAATTCTCAATTTTCAGCAGATATGACATTTCACAAATTCCACAACAGTTGGTATTAATTGATCTAGATCAGGGTTTCTTGAACTTTTTTATTCACGATTGTAATTTTTTTTGCAACGCAGAAAATATAAAATAAAGATATATAAATATTTAGTGATGATTTATTGATTAGGTAACAATATATTTACATATAAAAAATTATGGTTTTAGAATTTGTTTAAAAATACACAAAAATATAAAATTAAAAATTGCACAAAAGGTTGTAAAATGGTATTTATTAAACCCCCCAAGATTTCGCTAAGCGGACCCATTTGGGGTCGCGACCCATAGTTTGGTTGGCTCTGTTGCATGTTAATTCCGCAAGGTCTAAATTTAGCATGTATGCATTAATCGCATGTCTATTGCTGTTAATATTAAGGCTAAGCATATAAGCATGTTTAAAAAACAACAACAAGAATACTTAGCTCCCTGTTTCTATGGTGTATTGAATATCATTTCATCCGGTGTTTGGTTTATGTTAAGTTTAACATACTAACTAATAAGAATTTTTAAAAGCTTTTATTTTTAACTATTCTAAATCAAATTATAAATACAAGAGGAAAAAACAATCGCCTCGTCCGGGATTTGAAACCGTGACCTTCCGCTTACCGGGCGACTGCTCTTACCACTAAGCTAACGAGACAGATGATTTCTTGCATTTCATAATTTGTAACTAGCCTACTAAGCAACGTTTTGCTTTCAGCTGGAATTAACCAGTAACGATAAAATCACACAAATAAATTGTAAATTAAGTTTTTTATTTATCCCGGACGAGGCGGTTGTTTTTTCCTCTTGTATTTATAATTTGATTTAGAATCGTTAAAAATAAAAGTTCCTAAAAATTCTACTATTCTTCATCTTTGATTGATTCTAAGAATTGTAGGTTCGATTCCCGTCCGCGGGAAAATAAATAAATAAATAAGTACAAAAAAATGTTTATCTAGTCTCTTAAAAATTTTTTGCGCCCAGGCATCCAAATCAGTTCAATTCCTTTGGCACCAATTCTCATTGTTCTCTGTAGCAACTTCAGGCAGTTATGCTCCTACAGGCAGATAGAAGCATCGTCGCCCGTCACAAACTGCTGTGCTTAAAAGGCTATCAGGACTTAATGGAAACCCACATTTGACTAACTACTCACACAACTTAACTAGTTCTTTCTTCGGTTTCCATGGTCCAAACTTTCCTACAGACAATTTATCCTGTATATAATGATATACAACAAATGGAAGCAGCTAACAAAATATCAACAATATATTTGGAAAAGGTGGTCGCTAGAAGTTCTGAACACACTGCAACAAAGAAGCAAATGGGAGACAAGGAAAGAAAATCCTGCTATAGGCGAATTAGTCCTGATTAAGGACGAAAACCTTCCTCCTCAGAAATGGGCACTCGGACGAATAGTACAACTTCATCCAGGAGAAGACAACATCGTACGCATAGCGTCAGTGGAATATAAGGATCAAGTAAAAAGCGACCACTAAATAAATTATGGCAGCTTCCCATAGAAATATACAATCAACACAATGAGGCTACTGAGATCAAAGCTGTCACCACAATGATAACCTCACATAAGTCTAAACCTGACCATAGGTCTCGCAAGAGGTCTCATACAGTCAGAAAGCATCAACTGAAATTTGGTCGAAACCTCAGCATTTTCACAGAATTACTTCAGATACTACTACCCAAAAGGCTACTCAGAAGTTGGATCCCCGGCGAAAAGAAGAAAAGTGAAAATCGCACCTTGTACTTGGGCTACAAAGCTGCTACATACAACACTTCTGATTATATTCTGGTTAACAACGATTTTCGCGCAGGACTATCAATTAATCATACCTAACACTGGCTTCTACATTGAAAATTTGGGCTATGCGCAAATTAAACGAGGAAATCTTAGACTGCAAATACATTTCTCAACACAAGAAATTATCCGGGACCAAAAAATGATTGACACAACTTCGAAACAAACTAAGGAAATGTGCGAAAAGAACAAGGAGCTGACAGACATCACACACTGTGATGTACTCTTTCAACACTTGTCTACGATAAGACAGAGCTTGCTCAAGGCCACTAATCAAATAATTCAATTGACTCAGCAAAAGGTCACAAGAAGAAGAGGTCTACTTGGGAGTCTACTAACAAAGGTATTTGGAGTCAATGATGAGGTCTATCAAGACATAGAACACCTCCAGCATAATCAAGAAAATCTTATGCAAATAACATACCAACAAATACTCCTTCTAAATTCAAGAATTAACCAATCCAGTGGCATCACCGAAGAAAAACTCAGGCATTTTGTCGTGCATTTATCAAAGGTAATCGCTTCCATCAATGACATTGCCGCTTAGTACTCCAAAGCAGACCATAACAGAATCAGCATTGAAGTAACATCATATCAATATATATCAATGCTGAAGATTACTACGACGAGCTGGAAGGAAAATATCGTAATTCGCTGGATGCTATTCATCAACACGGGCACCTTTTAAACTTCGTTACCTCTGATGAGATTGCTAGAACTGTGGCAAAGGCCCATGAAAAACTCAGCACAAATCTTTTTGTTGAAAGGACACCTCAACCTGTCCTAAACATCAACGTAGAGAATGGCACAATAAAACTGTATGGCTACCTAAGTATAGTCGAGGGAAATCTTTATGATTTAATCCACATCACTCCAATACCCCAAGTGTGTAACGAAAAGCTTGTCAGGCGACAGATCTACCTACATCCACTTCTACCTGGGTATATGTAGAACTGCATCCGACACCGCTTGTTACAAAAATCCTGTACGGGATATATGTGGGTGGCTGCACAGCGAGTATGACGCTAGCGATCAGCCGGTTTGGTGTGGTTCTTGCCAACCACATCCCTTCATTGCTTGTTAAGCTGTGCATAATTGACAGAATAACTGACCAGACAGAGGGGCAGACAGAATAAAAGAAAAGAACTTGCGAGTGACTGCAGACGGACAGACGGACAAAAAAAAAAGATCTATGCAGGCTTCCTTCTCCTTGTGGAACCTAAAAGCCTAAAAAGAAGAAAAATGTAATTTATTAAATGCTGGAAAAGAAAAGAACGAAAGACCTCAACAACGCCGAACAATTCTCACTCCACCCGGAGATTTCTGCAAAGCCGGCGAGGGGAAAGAATGAGAGAGAGAGCAGAGGAAGTTCCAGATGAAGTTGCAACTTCAACTTTGGGGATTGTTTGGGCCCAATTGCCCCCATCCACCCTGACTAATCCTGCAAAGCATTGATAATATTCTTAGCCCCCATCTGGTCGTTTGTGTCACGGCATGATGTCTCCCAAACATTCCGGCAGCTTCCACCCCTTCATATGCGAAATTAATCAAGCATCAGGATGCTGCGTCTCATTGTGCATTAACGATAAGGAAAGGAAAAAAAAGGAAAAAAAAGAAAAACGTATCGTCTGTTCTTATTTTCGCTCTATTTTGCTTCTGTATTCTTGCTCCAAACCAAGCGGCGTTCATATTTTACAATCACACTAGGATTTTGTCTTAACATTAACAAAATAAAAGGAAATATGAAGAAGAAGTTGAAGAAGTTGTCTTAAGAGGCTGGACCTTATTATAAAGCCGATAATGATTCTAATAGCAAGAAAAAAAGACAACTATGCCCATCTGATACAAAATCGTCAATAAGAAAAAAAAATTGTTTAGCGTGAACTTACTTAATTCATGTTTACTACCACTGGCCGAGAGTTCCCTCGTTGAATTCCTGGAGCTGGTGGGGTGCACGCTCTAGTATACCTCGCGTGTCGAACTGGAACAACTTCCAACTATATTTCTGAATTACATTGACCACTTTTTTTTTACCTTTTCTTTTTATGGTGGGTACACTATCGGGTTCTTCTTCTCTTCTAGTTTTGACCTTCGAGTGTACGAGATCCTCGAAATTTATAAATAAATGTGTTAAAAGGTAAAAATTTTACAACGAAAAAAAAACTGAAATAAATTGTAGAAAGTTGTTGTGATAGCTTCAAACGAATTGTTTTCATGATAGTTTTTTTTGTAGTGCAGAAGTTCAGCCAGAACAATTACTTGGAGCAAAAGTTTTTTGGATAACGCAATTTAGAAAAGGATTGGAATAAATTGGCTGCTCAATTCAAACTTCGTAAGTTTTTTTTATTGCATTTTTTTTCCTTGCATGCACGCAAAGTTGCCAGAGAATTTCAGTTTCAAAAGTCGGCTCTTGTCAATTGGGGCTATTTAGTAAACTTTATTTACAGCATTAGCATTTGTTTTGCCATCATTTAAGTGTGCCCTCTATGACATTCATTATTTAAGGGAAGAAACAAAATCCCCATTAAGTTTTTCTTTTTGTTTGCAAAAGGCCCAGCAACACATATCAGTTGGCCAGTCGCTATTTACAATACTAGCCATATTATCGCAAGCGAGAAAATTAGTGCGAGTAAAAGGCCGAGAAACACATATCAGCTGGCCAGTCACTATTTATATTACGATACCAGCCATATTATCGCATGCGCGAAAATCAGTGCGAGTAGCACTGATAAAAATCTAGCCGCTTAAAACTATCACGCTATCTCATTACAAGTAACTCTCATGCCTTGCAATTAGCGCGACACATTTAAACAACGCAGCTCAGTACACTTACAATAACCACTTGTCTCAATAGAAACAAAATTATTTTGTAATCACCGTAGTAATCAAGCTTGAGTATACCTGAATTGCTGACTATGTTCTGTCATATCCCAATCCCTCGTTGCATGTAATAGTGGATTTATCCAGTTCGAGAAGCCCTATCGCTGCACTTCACTAACACGAAACATGGCGAGTACCTCAAGGCTTCCCGAACCATAGCATTTATACCACGCACTCCACTAATAAACACAGAGTTTATTTAAATTGTGTAACGGAGTTTCGGTGGGATGGCTGCGGATACCTCGTCGGACCAGGGTTTCTTAAAAATGAAACTCCTTCAGTTACAATATAAATAAAATATTTCTTTATTTAGAAAAAAATAGCCTACCAGTTACACAGCTAACTTAATCTAGTTCTATTTATCACCTATACTAGAGATTATGTAGTGGTAAGGGGAGCTTCACACGGCTTACCACTATGCAAATAATTCTGAACTTAATACTAAAGAGACTAGTTCTTACAAATTCAATATATATAAATATCCTAGATCTATGTATCCTATACTGAAACTAGGTAGTGGTAAGGGCAACTTCACACGGCTTACCACTATGCTAATAATTCTGAATTCAACAATATAATAACCTGAGAGGGAGACGGTGACGTATCAAGAAAATATTTGATAAAGGACGGATGGTACGGGGAAAATCACACGATGTACCAAGGAGATGTTAAGGCGGAATGGTTCACGCTAACCTTAACACAACGGATGAGGACGGATGGTACGGGGAAAATCACACGACGTACCAAGGAAGTGTTACGACGGGATGGTTCACGCTAACCTTAACACAAGGGATGAGGACGGATGGTACCGGGAAAAATCACACGACGTACCAAGGAAATATTAAGGCGGGATGGTTCACGCTAACCTTAACGCAACGGATGAGGACGGATGGTACGGGGAAAAATCACACGACGTACCAAGGAAATGTTAAGGGGGAATGGTTCACGCTAACCTTAACACAACGGATGAGGACGGATGTTTAAGAAAATGCACTGGGATTATTCACACGGCGTGCAGGGGTTTACTAGCGTGGGAATTTCGCGCTCTACTAGTCACCCAGTAAAATGTCTGATCACCTAACTCGTCGAGCTCGCTGACCAGACTGATTTCTGTGGGCGAATGGCGCGCTTTATATAGCCGGGGGTTAGAGCTTCTCAGTGGCTGAGTGCCTGATGCTTCTACTGGCGTAAGTATAAAAGAGCTTGCAAGCTCTTTTGAAAAGCTTTTCTTGTAATTCACTAGTACATGTGCTGGTGTGCTGATCATGCAGCCTGTGACTATCGCACCTTGTTGGCATGCGCCAGTGGCGTGGTTACTTGAACTTAAGTTCAAGTTTTAATTAAATAACCCAGAGGCGGGCAAAAAATAATTTAATTCGGTTTCAAATTTGTGACTTCGTTACAATTGTTTTGATTTTTTTTCACACACTGCACTACGCGTCGATTAAATGATCAGGTGCGACCACTATTCCACCGGCATGCCTACTTAGCTTGCTTCAAAACGTAAACATTAAGTTGACAGCCACATCGCAAGGGACTGACCCACATTCGCAAATCGTGTGCACAGTACCCATAGTGTATAGTAGGCACGGGGCACCCACACAAAACTTCGAGCTCGACTGTTTTGAGGCCAAGTACAGTCACCTACAACCAGCAGCAACAAAGAGCTTTTAAAGAAATTGACCATTCCACTCTATTCTATTCTTGTTGGACAATTTTACGAAATTGTAACACCAAGAAAGTTAAAGGCATAGCTAGGCAGATACGTTTCAAATTATTATCCTTATGGCTGATTTACATTACTCGTAAATGCAATTTTACCCACAAAGTGAGTGAGAGGGTCTTCTGACTTTGAACTAATAGAAAAAAGGAAGAGGTGATCGACTGTCAAAACATTATTTCCCACTCTTTTATAGCGAAGTGTCGCTTGTGACATTTCATCAAATTTTCAATTGCAAAAAATAGTCAGACGTCAAAAATAGTTCACTATTTATGGTGATGTTCCTCTTAACAATATGTTTGGATATGCTGGAGAATTAAGCACAGTACATAGCCATACACAGTATTTCAGATTTTACTGTTATTATATATGTTTTTATTTTGCAATTGGGTCTAGTACACAAGTTACAGGTGAATTTACCATGGAATACAGTCGTTACTCACCGTGTCTTCCTGATGTTCAAAATCAAATTATTGGAGAATACCAAGAATCATAAGGAATAACTACAGAGAAAAAAAAGAAGAAAAATTTATGGATGAAGAAATTTCTAGTTAAAATGTTTGGCAATTTCACATGCATTTAGTTGTATTTAAAAAAAACAATAACTAATATAATCAGAAAGTTTTCGTTTTCGAATTCAGTCCTAAATAAATATTGTTCAAACTCATCATCAATAGCCATAGATATACCTTAAAATATCATAACATTTTTATTATGAATTATATTCATAATCTACACAGCAGAATTCATTGTAAATTTCGAAATTTAACTCTAAAATGAAACTAATTTCTAATAGCCAACCATAAGTAATTCACACAAGATAATAAAATTCTGCTGAAACTTTGTTTTTCCATAGATCTAATTACGAGCACACAATTTTTACCTGCAAAAGTTCTTGTTATCGGAGCCGTTTGATTCGCGGTGAGAAAATTTCTGCATTAAAAACAATAAATGCTTACGCAGGTGAAAATTTGTGCTCGGTCGTAAAAATATGAATTAAAATGTGAAAATATTATCTAATTTCTTGTTTGTTTCCCAACTCGATTTGGAGTGTGGGAATATGGTCATCATACCTGTGTGATGGCTATATAATTTATATAAATAATAAATTGAACCCCCATGGGGACATAATGGTTTAATAATTCAAAGTGAAAACTGCGTTTGTTATTTTTCCCTACATCGATTTAGCTGGATGCATAGGTATTGTACCTAAGCATCAATTTCATCAGTGTCACGGTATTGTACCCTGACAAATCAACACCCACAGCGGCTGATAAAAGAATCGGTCGCTTAATAAACATTTTGGTGACCCCGACGTGATCCAGGCGACACGCTTGTGATACCTTCACTCAATAGCATCAAGACTTCAATCGTTTCACGCTGAAGAGACGTGATCCAGGCGATACGCTAGTGATACGTAAATCTAATCAACGATTATTGCACAAAAGGTCCAATCCTCGCAACTAAGGAGGCGCGATCTTGGCAAGTTGGTTATCATCACTGTGCTGAATTGAGAATAGAGTCAGTTGCCGTCACAATGGAGAAATTGTCCGCTCAACAAGAGCAAATTGGAAAGCAAATCCAGGCAATCATCGAAAGTTACAGAAATGATCCTCCCAGTTTCAAGACTTCTGCGTATTACCAGCAGAAGCTAGGGCTGTTGGAAGAAGCCTGGAATTCCTTCGAGGAGACAGACAGCGACATCAGACAGCAATACGGAGATCAACTCCAGCATGCTTATTTCACCAAAGACTACTACGAAGCCATAAGAGTAATTTTTGAAAGGTACTCGAATCAATTTAAGGAGAAACTATCCGAACTTCATGAAGAAGCTACTACAACAGATAAATTAGTGGCAACCCAAGGCAGCATAGAAAAGGCCATTCAGCAGCTTTTCGAAAATTTCGGAAAAGAAAAGATAGCTCGTAGAACATCTGAAGTCACAAACAAATATAAGCGGAATCTGGGTGAGCAATGGACCCAGTTTGTCAAGAACGACACTCAACTCAGCGAATTGCAAGCTGAGAACAAGGATAATCCCTACTTCGCTAAAAATTACTTTGAGAAGGTTCAAGCACAATATCTAACGTTCTTAAGAAAAATAATGGAACGATTAGAGAAATGTCCAGAATGTGGTGGCAGTTCACAAACCACGGAGGTGCACAAAACGGGGGAAGAGAACAATGCCGAATCTCAACCATCTCAAAATAATATTAATGCAGCAGAAGATGTAGCCAAGGTGGTAAGGAAGCAGAAAGCAATAATCGAATCTCTGCGTCGACTTTTAACAAGGCTCAGCGAAGATAATCAGCACATCTCAAAGCAGGCACGCGAAGCAAAAATATCAACTATTACGCGCTATTGGAATCAAATTGAGACGTTTCATCAAAGTATGTGCGAGCTCACCGATGATCCAACTAGTCACGGCTTTAATTCTGCTGATTACTTTAACTTGGAGGAACTTGTACAAGAAACGCTAATACAACTTTCAGAAAAGTTATCCATGTTGTCCTCGGCTACTTCGAATACCGCGACGTTATCCAGTTCAATAATGAAACTACCAAAGATAACCTTGCCCAACTTCGATGGGGACTATTTAAAATGGCGGCAATTCTATGACCTTTTTAATCAAATGGTCCATAATCAAGCCATAGGGGCTTGTCAAAAAATGTGGTATTTGAAATCACATTTAACCGGGGAAGCCGAGAAACTTGTTCGCCATCTAAGCTTGTCTGATGAGAATTACGTCGCTGCCTGGACAATGTTAAAAAACCGCTATGACAACCATAGGCAGTTAGTCACGGCATTATTGAACAAACTACTGTCTCAACAGAACATAATGTCCGAAAGTTCAGCTGCAATCAAATCACTTCATGACACCACCCAAGAATGCCTATTGGGATTAGAAAACCTTGGAATCAATACCACCAATTGGGATCCTTTGCTGTTTTATCTATTATCTAGAAAGCTGGATAAAACCACTTATGGATTATATGAGCAGTCATTGTCCCATCCAAAAAGGCTGCAGCCCATAAAAGAGTTTCTAGATTTTTTGGAAACACGATTTCAATCACTAGAGGCTTTGGGAAGTAAAGCCAGAAGCCCCGAAAAGTATCAAGGGAGACTTTCAGCGAAACCACTTACTTCTATCGCCAAGGTTACTCAACAATGTATGTTTTGCAAGGGGAATCGTCCGCTGTTCGCGTGTCAAGAATTTCTACGAATACATCCATACCGTCGACTGACCTTCCTTAGAAAGACCAACTTGTGCACGAACTGTCTCAAGCCTGGACATTGTGCATCGCAATATACTTCAAGAGGATGTTCTAAGTGCTCAAAAATGCATAACACTTTGGTGCACCTAGAGAAGGTGTCAACTCCAGTTCCTAAGAAGAGCCAGCCATTATACACAAATACACAATTGAAGGTCAAGGAAGAAGTCGTCAATTCGCCTCAAGAGACTGTGCCCATATTGAAAGAGAATGCAACCACACTCTCAATACACGGCACTCGCCAAAAGACAGGTTACGTCATCTTGGGCACTGCACTTATCAAACTCGTAAATCATGAGGGCAAAACCGTGGGGTGTAGAGCCATTCTGGACTCCGGATCGCAGCTAAATTTCGTGACAGAGAAATTAGTTAAAGAACTTGGATTAAACGAAACGTCTGAGCTCATGCAAATTCAAGGTGTTGGACAAAGCAAGCAACACACACAAAAACGAGTCAATGTTCTATTACAGTCAAGAACAAATGGATTTTGTAGCAGACTGGAAGCCTTTGTTTTACCCAGGATCACCTCCCATCAACCAACGCAATTAGTAGACACTACAGATTGGCCGATTCCCTGCAATGTGTCACTGGCCGATCCGCAATTCCACCGACCAAGTCGAGTCGATTTCCTGATCGGAGCAGAAATATATTGTCAAATCATGTCAATTGGTCAAATAAGGTTGGCAGACAACTTACCAACCTTACAGAATACAGTGTTTGGATGGGTGGTATCTGGAAAGGTTGACGGAACATCCCCAAATACTTTAACATGTGGCATTTGTAGTGAGGATGAAAGGACTGAACAACAAATAGAAAAATTCTGGAAATTGGAGAAAGTTGATTCAGCATATGAAGAAAACAACATTACAATTTCAGAACAGCGATGCGTAAATCATTTTAAGCAAAATATGAAGAGAAACCAAGAAGGAAGGTTCATAGTAAGGCTGCCCTTCTCACAGAATCCCAAGGCATTGGGGGAATCAAAAACCATTGCACTTAATAGATTCTTATCATTGGAACGGAAACTTGGCAGGCAACCTATCCTCAAGGCACAGTATACTGACTTTATTCGGGAATACATCAGGCTAGGCCACATGGACCAAGTCAATCCTCTTGAAATAAGTAAGCCACACTATTTCTTGCCACATCATTGCGTCAAAAAACCGGATAGCAGTACCACTAAGCTCCGAGTAGTATTCGATGCATCCGCGAAAATGTCATCAAACATTTCACTCAACGACATCCTGTACAAGGGGCCTACTATCCAGGACGAATTGTTCTCCATTCTGTTACGATTCAGGCTGCCGAGATTCGTTTTTACTGCCGATATAGAGAAAATGTATCGGCAAGTTTGTTTAGATGATAAAGATCAAATATTCCAACTCATTTTATGGAGGGAAGATCCAAATAAACCCATAAATTATTACAAACTTCGAACTGTGACATACGGGACGACAGCTGCTCCTTTCCTAGCAACAAATTGCTTAGAATCCCTAGCGGAAGCAGAAAAGGCAAGATTCCCACTAGGATCAGAAACTCTCAGAAGAGATTTTTATGTTGATGACGTGATGACTGGTTCCAATAGTTTATCTGAATCAAAGGAAATTCAAAGGCAGCTAAAAGAACTTCTTCAATCAGGAGGTTTCAACCTCCGGAAGTGGTGCGCGAACCACCCGCAATTACTGCAAGGAATTCCGGAAGAAGATATCGAGCTACAACTGGACTTCACTGAAGCAACTGAAGGTCATATAAAGACTCTCGGTTTAATTTGGCTTCTGAAATCTGATGTATTTTCCATAAACACAACATGTAGTGACAGTAAAAGGGTTACAAAACGATCAGTATTATCGGACACTGCTCACATTTTTGATCCCCTCGGATTGGTAAATCCTGTCACAGTGACTGCAAAATTGTTCATACAAAAGCTGTGGACACTTAAATTGGACTGGGACGCAGCCTTATCATTAGCAATGCACACTAATTGGCTCATATTTCGTGAAGGACTCAAGGCGTTTAACGATATCAAAGTTCCGCGACATGTATTTTCAAATCAACAGCCGCGGTCCGCACAGATCCATGCAGTTTCCGACTCATCTGAAAAGGCATATGGCTCCGCGATCTACATCAGGTCGATATCTGAAGATGGTGTTGTAATTGTACGACTATTATGCGCAAGGTCAAAGGTAGCACCCATCAAAACTGTAACACTTCCTCGGCTGGAATTATGTGCCGCAAAATTAGCTGCTCAGTTAGTTCAACGGGTTACAAGAGACCTAAGACTGCACAACATACCAACATACTTCTGGACAGACTCAGAAATTGTGCTTGCTTGGATCTATTCTGAGTCCTCATCTTACAACACTTTTGTGGCTAACAGGGTTGCCAGCATTCAAAGGTTATCGGATATAGAGCAATGGCGTCATGTTAAGTCCAGTGATAATCCTGCCGACATTGTGTCGCGCGGAATGCTCGCAGAAAAATTAGCAAATTGCAGTATGTGGTTCTATGGCCCTCCGTTCCTGCATGGATCAGAGGGATATTGGCCCCCCAAATATTCGAAAGTGAGTGTTGACTTAGAGAGAAAAAGGTCCAAAGTAGTACTCACTGCAAGCAACATATGGTCATCACTCATCAGCACCATCAGTCATGGTAATTCATTCAGAAGGTTCCAAAGGGTGATCGGATATACTCTGCGATTCGATCATAATGCAAGAAAACGTGAGCGACAAACGAGACACACTGGCTCTTTAAGAACCGAAGAATTGAACAGAGCACTCATCTTCATTCTGAAGGAAATACAGCATGAAGGGTTCACAGAAGACCTGAGTCAATTGAATCAAACTGGAACCACCAGTAGCCCCTTAAGTAGCCTAGCCCCATTTCTTGACGACGAAACCGGACTCATCAGAGTAGGGGGTAGATTAGAACACTCCAATTTGTCGTACGATGCAAAACATCCCATGCTGCTGCCGTATTCTCATCATTTAACGAAGTTAATAATGACTGACATCCACATCGACAATCTACATGCTGGTCCACAAACATTACTTGCAATCACCCGACAAAGGTACTGGCCAGTCAAGGGAAAGACAATTGCTAGATCAATTGTACAGAATTGCATTCGCTGCAACAGAATGAAACCTAAGCTACTGACCCAGCTCATGGGAAATCTTCCCTCGGCCCGGGTACAACCCGCAAGACCGTTCATAAGATCTGGAGTAGACTTCTGTGGTCCAATTTGGACACATTATAAGTTAAGGGGAAAACATCCTCAAAAGACTTACTTGGCAGTATTCTGTTGCTTTGCCACAAAGGCAACTCATCTTGAAGTTGTCAATGACTTAACCACAGATGGTTTTCTTGGCGCACTTAAATGTTTCATCGCCAGACGAGGCTATTGCAAGGATCTGTACTGTGATAATGCCACCAATTTTGTGGGAGCAAGAAACCGAATCGAGGAGCTCCAAGACATATTATATCCCAGTGAAGCTCAAGAAAAGATTTCGTCATTGTGTCACAAAAAAGGAATAGAGTTTCATTTTATTCCACCACGTGCCCCACATTTTGGTGGTCTGTGGGAAGTTGCAATAAAGTCAGCAAAGACACTGCTACAAAAATCTCTAGCATCAGCCTCTCTGACTTACGAGGAGTTGTCAACAGCAGCAACTGAAATCGAGGCAATTTTAAATTCAAGGCCAATTACTCCATTATCATCAGACCCTAACGACTTGACGGCATTAACACCAGGACATTTTCTAATCGGAGAGCCTCTAACAGCAATCGTCGACCCACATTCAAGCGAGCATAAAATGAGTTTAGTGCAAAGATGGAAGCTGGTCTCACACGTCAAACAAGAATTTTGGCGTAGATGGTCAAATGAGTACCCATGCGACTTGCAACACAGACATAAATGGAAGCGGCCATCCCAGAATGCTCATCCCGGAATGATGGTGTTAGTAAAAGAAGACAATTTACCACCTCTCAAATGGCAGATCGGAAGAATTACTCAGATTGTGAAGGGAAATGACGGCCTTGTGCGAGTTGCTGATGTTAAAACTACTTCTGGAATCATGAGAAGGCCAATACATAAATTGGCACCACTACCAATAGACACTGAGGATAACCAACAATCGAACCCGAGCACGGAAGAATCACCAAGACCGTCAAGAGACAATGAAAGAGATCAGCATTCTGAGTCCACTCCTGCCAAAAAAAGACGATCATCTCAGAACTCAGCACTGAGCGCATTTTTACTAACATGCCTTATTATGCCCATACTTGGAATTCCACCAGTACAAATAGTACCATTCGTATCGCAGCCGGGAATCTACTTCGAGAGTCTAGGATCAACCCATCTAATCTCCAACGAGTGGAAGCTAGTGGTATATTATGACATGAAAGGCTATTGGAAGGAGTACCAATCCATAAAAGGCGGCATTCATAAGCTACACACCGCATGCGACCTTCTAGTAGATAAAACCTACTGCTCGGTGATCACAAGGCAGGCGACACTACTACAGGAGGAGCTTAGCAACAGCAATGAGCTATTAGTCGCAACACCTCGGAAAAGAATTGCACGAGCACCGTTAAATATTGTGGGTAATTTGGCTAGCTCTCTTTTCGGGGTGCTCGACTCCGAATATGCAGAAAAAATGGCTCTCACTATTGACAAGGTTAGAATTAATGAAGAACATCTCCTAAACTTAGTCAAAAATCAGACTTCCATAATTGAATCAACTACAAATATACTGAAAAGAGATGAGGACAATATCCAAAATCAATTTAAAGAAGTAGACGCTCATCTTGACCAAATAACAAACTATGTCCACAATATCACCGAAGCGTTACATCAGCAGAAATTATCCGAGCTTTTCACATCACTAGCTTTACTGATAACTTTAATATCTTCAAGTTTTCGATACGCGCAGACTGCCATTGTTGATGTATTAATGGATACCCACCACGGAAAAATCAACCCTCAACTTCTTACTCCGAAGCAATTAAAAGAAGCTTTGGGTATGGGCAAAGATCACTTGCCATCCAGCCTCAGACTACCTGGACAAAGGGACAATCTGCTTAAACTCTATAACCTGATGACAGTAGAAGGCCGGATAACTGCAAGCTATGCTATATTTAGAATAAAATTACCTTTGTTCGCATTTGAACAATTCGAACTATTCCGCATCATTCCCGTTCCCGTAGCAGTAAACAACACCATGGTGGCTATCAAGCCTTCAACTGATTTTATAGTAGTTAATTTGCACCGCGATCAATACTACCCACTCAGCGAACAAGAACTGAACTCTTGCGTAAGTTTTGGCGAAGCTTCCCACATATGCAAACAGAAACATCCAATCTACCGAAAGGGGGCAAATATCACATCCTGCGAATGAGCTTCATAAATCATCTACCACCATCACCTAGCTGTCGAACAATGAATGCTGAAAATATCCCCAAGTAGATTCAACTATATAATCCTAATCAATAGATTTACGCAACAAAGGATAGAACCACAATAAACGTAGTCTGTGGAGTAATTCAACAAATCCTGGAAGGTTCCGGAATTTTGAAAATTCAAGCCAACTGCGCAGTGAAGCAAGAACTTGTTACTCTCCAATCGCACAATGTCTATCCCAGCACACTTCATTCATGCCAACTGTAAATATCACGGATTTCATATCATCCGATCAACTGGCAGACCTATCCTACACACCAATTCAATTTCAACATCATCAGGCCGAACTTACCCAGTTACAGCAAAGGATCACCGAACTAAAGGAGACCCAAAGGCTACCAAAGGACTTAAAAGCAATAGATATTCATCAATTTACCTTAGGATACGTAGCCTTAATTCTGGGAACCATTATTGGTATCAGCATACTTTACAGATGTGTGAAGAAAAGACTCAACCGCCATAAAGTAAACAGCCCAACTCCGAGACCGCGTCAAACACCCCCTCAGATGTTTACAGTCAGCATAAACGAAGACGATGGTTGAACTAATAGTCCAACGAGGGGGAGGATGTTCAAACTCATCATCAATATCCATATATATGCCTTAAGATATCATAACATTTTTATTATGAATTATATTCATAATCTACACAGCAGAATTCATTGTAATTTTTGAAATTTAACTCTAAAATGAAACTAGTTTCTAATAGCCAAACATAAGTAATTCAGAGAGAAGAGTGCGTGGAGTCAATCCGATCGGACGTTGCATAGTGTTGTAGTTCAAATAAAACAATATAAACATATTCAATCAATTAATTTAAGACAAGTGATAGTGTTGTGCTAAATATCTTCAATATAATCAATTACTATAATTATTTAAATTCCGACGCGACCGATAAATTAATAAATTATCAAAATTAAATTTTATCCGCCAAGTGAAGGGCTCTTCTATGCCCTATCAACATTCTATAAGCCAGCAGCGGTAACGTTTCCTTTCCTTCTCTTCATCTGTGATCAGTGCAAATGCATTAGCACTTGTCACTGATCAGCAATACGGGTGTCCCCAGCTGTGGTCATTGAACTGCACAGTCTGAGGTATTGAAAGCAGCAATAGGCATAACACTATTGTTGTTTTTTTTTACCTCGCTGTGTCGTTGACTGCGGCTGGTGGCGCCCAAATTTTTGTGTTGTTGTGTGTCGCTTTTTTTTCTTTTTTGCTTTTTTGTTTTTGCCTTCAGCATGCAGAATTTTATTTTAGATTTCTGCAACATTCGCGGATTAAGAGCAAATCGGTTTTCGGTGTACTGCCACCTTAACTCAAAAAATCCGGCAATTCTTGCGCTAAGTGAAACCAAGGTCGTTTCTGATGCTGATATTAATCAGTATCACGTCCCTGGTTACAGCTTCGTGCCTCTTTTTTCTCAGCATAGAGGGATCGCAGTATATATTCGGAATGATGTGGCCTTTACTATTCTTCAAGATTTTCCTTCTGCTAATCCAGAGTTTAATTATATCTGGATTAGGTTCAAACTTCACAAGCACATCATATACTTCTGTTTCCTTTATCGCAGCCCAAATATGTCTGATGACGACACGGTATCCGTATTTGACAATATCTCCAACAATATTGATCATTTGCTTTCTGTTTCCCCCTCTTCCGAAATCGTCCTGGCAGGCGATTTTAATGTTCATAATATACCGTGGCTCAGACATTCTTCTACCACAAGTCCTGCGGGCCGTTTCGTTGAACTCTTCTGTGAATCATTTAATTTGCAACAGCTAGTGGATGCACCAACGCGAATTCCTGATGCAGCTGGAGATAAAGCTAATTTACTCGACTTGTTTCTAACATCTCATCCTGACAAATATTCCATTTCAGTCGGTTCCCCTCTTGGAAATTCAGACCATTGTTTAATCACGGCTCAATTTACCACCTCAAACCTGTGCCGCCCAACTGCTCCACCTACAAGTAGGCTTCTTTGGCACTATAAGAATGCTGATTGGGAAAGTCTCAATAAGTATCTTAAAGAAATTGATTGGTCGGTTTGTTTTGCTTCGAGGGATGTTGATGAATGCACATTACAATTTAGTAACATACTAAATCTTGGCATGCGTGAATACATTCCGTATTCTTACAGCAGGTCTCAACAACAGCATGATCGCTCCTGGTTTAACGATGAGTGTAACCAAGCTATAAAAGCGAAAGAGTCTGCTTTTCGCGCCTATCAATTGCATCCATGTCCGGAAATGAAACAAGTCTACAAGACTGCACGGAACACCTGCAAGTCCATTATCCAGAGAGAAAAATTTCTTTTTGACCAGAATATTAGACAAAGAATCTTGACAAGCCGCAAAGGTAGCAAAGGTTTCTGGTCCCTGGTCAAAACCATCAGGAACAATTTCACCAATTCCTCTATACCTTCACTACTTAATAATGGAGAAGTGATTGTTGACTCCCTGGATAAAGCTAATATTTTAGCTGCTAGATTCGCTTCAAATTCTCGTCTTCCACCAACTTCACAAACACCTGTTTTGCATCCCCCGTGCGGATGTGTACAAGAGCCAATACACATCCGTACGAGGGATGTGTTCAGGGTCCTTAAGGATATCAACGTCTCCAAAGCCGCAGGTCCTGATGGTTTTTCGCCCCTGTTAATTAAAAGCTGCGCCTCATCCTTGGCTAAACCTCTGCGCAAACTCTTCTACTTGTCTTATTCGACAGGAAAATTTCCAACTGCTTGGAAGCTAGCTCACGTTCAGCCTATTCCTAAGAAAGGAGAGGGTAGCGATCCCTCAAATTATCGACCAATTGCCATCACTTCGATTCTTTCAAAGGTTTTTGAATCTATCATTAACTCAAAATTAATGAAGTATCTAGAAACTAATCATCTCATCAACGATCGCCAATATGGCTTCCGAGCTGGACGCTCATCTGGAGACTTGCTGACCTTTCTTACGGAACGTTGGAACCGTAGTCTTCACAATTTTGGTGAGTCTAAAATCGTTGCTCTAGATATTTCAAAAGCCTTTGATAGAGTCTGGCATCCAGCCCTTTTAGCCAAACTTAAAGCACTTGGTCTCTCCCCTCCTCTTCTATTATGGATTGAAAGTTTCCTATCTAGTCGCCAAATACGTGTTGTATTAGATGGCGTTACATCTGAACCGCATCCCATAAATGCCGGTGTGCCTCAAGGCTCTGTTATCTCTCCAACTCTCTTTTTAGTTTTCATTAATGATCTGCTTTCCCTTACTTTCAATCCCATCCATAGTTTCGCAGATGACAGTACTCTTGATTTCGCTTACTCCTTTGACACTCTTGCGGAATCCAGGGGGAATGCCGCATGTGTTAAACGAGATTGCATGACTAGATCATTGAATAACGATCTTAACAGTATCCTCGCTTGGGGCAAAGCGAATCGCGTCGAATTCAATGCATCTAAGACTCAAAGCTGTCTCATCTCATTAAAACAAGATCATAACTTAACCACACCCGTTTCTTTTGATGGAGCATTAATTTCTGATTCACCGTCACTAAGCATTCTTGGCATTAATATTTCCAGTAAGTTAAACTGGACAGATCACATCTTCTCTGTTGCCAAAGAAGCATCGAAATGTCTTGGATTTCTGAAAAGGTGTAAGAAATATTTCAGCCCGTCAAATCTAGCGCTCCTCTACAAGTCCTACATTAGACCTAGAATGGAATACAACTCCCATATATGGGCCGGGGCTGGTCGCACAGCCTTAGCTTCATTGGATATTGTCCAAAAGAGAGCCTTCAAGCTCATTGGCGATTTGGCAATAACTTGTCATATCGACTCACTCGAGCACCGCCGCAATGTTGGATGCCTTTCGCTCCTTTATCGCTATATGCATGGTCAATGTTCTGATGAAATATCTAGTCTAATCCCTTGTAGAATGATTCCTGCACGCAATACTCGCGCTGCAAACCGCGCACATCCTTTAACCCTTCAAATTACTTTCGGCCGTACAGTAAAATTCCGAGATGCTTTTTTATCCCGAACAGTGCGAATGTGGAACAGCTTACCATCTTCTGTTTTTCCTCCGGCATACAATCTGCGGAAGTTTAAGGGCGACACACATCGGCACCTCCGCCACTCTCCTCACATCCCCTAATCCTTTCCCTATCTCCTTCCTGCCATGCTGTGCTTTGCATCATAGGGTATCCCCTGAGCTTGGCTTAATAATATAAAAAAAAAAAAAAAAACACAAGATAATAAAATTCTGCTGAAATTTTGTTTTTCCATAGATCTAATTACGAGCACACAATTTTTACCTGCAAAAGTTCTTGTTATCGGAGCCGTTTGATTCGCGGTGAGAAAATTTCTGCATTAAAAACAATAAATGCTTACGCAGGTGAAAATTTGTGCTCGGTCGTAAAAATATGAATTAAAATGTGAAAATATTATATAATTTCCTGTTTGTTTCCCAACTCGATTTGGAGTGTGGGAATATGGTCATCATACCTGTGTGATGGCTATATAATTTATATAAATAATAAATTGAACCCCCATGGGGACATAATGGTTTAATAATTCAAAGTGAAAACTGCGTTTGTTATTTTTCCCTACATCGATTTAGCTGGATGCATAGGTATTGTACCTAAGCATCAATTTCATCAGTGTCACGGTATTGTACCCTGACAAATCAACACCCACAGCGGCTGATAAAAGAATCGGTCGCTTAATAAACAAATATAAATGTTATTTCTTTATTTACAGCTTTCTAAAAATTACACACCAATTTCCTTGATCGTAATAAGACTTAACAATTTCAGTTCCAAAATATTTTATGGAAATTAAATACATAATCTCTTCGAATTAAATAAATAAACATTTATTTTTATTTTGTTGCTCCATACCAATACCACAGATTATACAGATATAAAGCTTAGAGAAAGGATTTCATCTCAAGAATAAATACACCTTATATTTTAAATAAGAGTTTTACTTAGAATGTAAGTTATTTTACAACGTTACTTGATTTGAAATTATTCGATTGTTAGACTATGAGTAGAATGAACATTCATCAGTTTCAGAACCTTGGTTTTGTTGAATATTTTTTGGTCCCCAGATTCTAACCGTGCCGTCACAGACGGGGATGCTAGCAAAAAAATATAGACCAGATTCCATTAGACACAATTTACAAGCTTTGTATGGCCAGATAATTTCGCAAGTGGATCTTCCTTTTTAATTTGCCTTTGTTGTCCTCTCTTCTACTGGCAACGAAACTTTCATGCACACCACCAAAACAAGAATAAATGGAAAAAAGTTTCCTTGGCATACTCCCTGGAAACGTCTAACCAAACATTTGTCTTCGATGCCCCACAAATGCAATCCTTGAGCTACAATATTTAGAAGTTCCAAACCATCTGCTGAATTTCTGCTGAACGGCATAATTGATGTTGTTCGTGAGATAATTTAAAATCAGATCGAAGATTTTCGAAAGCACACGTAGAAAATAAAAATTAGAGTGGAAGAAATTTAAATTTAGCAATTTACAAGTATACCCTCGTTATTGATGAGTATCTGCGGCTAGCACAGTTTTATTGACGGATCTTAACGGTAATCCATTAACACGGAAACCTTCGCAGCTTTCCAACTGAGATCGCATAAAAAATATTCGCCCCGTGTGTCAACAGTAACAAAACGAGTCCCGTCCTTTATTAATACTCAACATGCTAAATTATCATCCATTGAATGGGGAAATTAAAAAAAACTTATCTTCTGCAATACTCCATACACCTAATTTTCTAGGAGCTCATCGGGACCTCCAAATAGCAAGTCCTTTAAATCTTTGTTCCAGTTCACAAATGAAGTATGATTATGAATGTCCATCATTTGTTGTATTGAGAGTCACTCACATTCCACACAACTATTGAAGAATCTTTTGACCAAGTTGCTACTTTTAACCCATCTGGAGAAAAATTTACAATACCACAACTCATAACAGGGACCATTTAGTACTTGCTTGAAGTCTTTCCATTACCTGCGACGTTGATATAATTCCTTTCTCCTCCCAATTAGTTCTTTGATAGATCTTGATTATTAAAACACATCATGTAGGACGAGCACCATCAATTAAAGGCTGCAGTTCCTACAAATATTTAATAAAAGATGTCGAAATTTTGTGCGTAGAAGTATATGTATATGTTTACCTTTAAGTCATGATCCGCTTTAGTCTAATCATCTGAAAGCACATGCATAAATTTCATAGCAGCAGGATGCTCCAGATAGCATCCAGATTATTGAATTCAGTCGTATAATATCTTGGTTAATTTTACTTATTTGTATTTCCATTTTCGATTGTGTTCTTGGAGTATGAGATTGCTTCCGTTGCAAACTGATCCAACTAAAAATTGCTGTCCAAGTACTATTTAAGACTATTACACCAGCCAGTAGGATATACAAGCAGTACGTTTCTCAAATAAGGCCATCATCTATTTCACTATCTGCACTGTTTCACTGAAAATATATTTGGAAAATTGAACATTTTATAGGATGTCTATAGTTTAATGCAATATTTATTTGAATGAAGTACTTACATCCATCACGATAACTTTGACACATTCCAGCTGATGTGCTGTGACATTCTTCAAATATTTTTAATTTGTGTGCGTGTAAACAATTATATTCGTACTCGCTTGTAGTTATATGTATGCGTTTGCTGCCATAACAGCAAAATTTACTGCCATAAAATGTACTTCTGGCTAGAAATTTTTATGGCTAATTATGGCAGTAAAAAATTCCCCTTCGTCTCGTTCTAAAGTATTTTCAGATAAGGGGAAACTACTTAATCTGTTTTCTAGCAATGTTCGAGTAATGTAAATCAGCCATTACTCTATCAATTATTCTTGCTTTATGTCAGATTTATTTTTAACTATTTTTAGAAAATGATTTCATTTTAGATTTATTTTAACTAACTTTAGAAAGTGACTCATGTCAGATTTGCTTTAACCTTTTAAGAAAACGATTTCATTTTAGATTTATTTTGACTTAAGTTTACGAAAATTGATTTTACTGAGCTAGTCTTGATGCTCTATTGATTGTCACTATTCTGACTTACTCATCCGAAGAACGGATATTATTTATTAAAGTAGATCACAAAAATTTATTAAAATAGATCACAAAACGACTAACGTGATTTTCCTTTTTCTTTTATCCTGATAATTGCTACTAGTTTTGGTGGGATTTTTCTTGATTTTTTTTTTTTTTTTAGTCGTTGAGCGTGCACAATTTTGCTCCAAAATACGTACAAATGAGAATTACATTAATTTCAATGATAATTTAGGTGCTACGTAAATTCTAAGACAGAACTGCAACTACTTTCCTGAACCGCATCTCTATCCGGAAGTTATATATTGTGATGCTGTTTCCATCTAGGCCCCAGCTCCCTTTTTGACCTGGATACCGCGCACATAGAAGCGTGCTCATGTGTTGAACTTGTGATTTTTCACAGATGAGACCAGCTGACCTCAGGGAATTCCGTGGGAATCGATCTGGCCAATTGATTTCTCAAATGAGGTTATCGTATCAACTTATTTCCAATTAGGTTGTGGGCTGATCCAATAAATACAATGCGAGCCCTCACGTCTTTCAATATTTTCATCTGTCTTCAGATGATTATACTTTTTTTTTATTTTAAAACAAACTTCAATCTTCTTAGTTTCGCCGTTTTCACTAGATCTCCTCCCAACCAAAAAAACCTTCTTCTTCTTCTTTTTCACAACGTTTTCCTCTCGGGCCCGCGTCTCAGTCGGACTTGGGACATATGGTCGAGTCTCGTCGACAGCACATTCGCCGTGTGGCCCACACGGCTAGCCGTCGGATAGCATATTGCTGCCTGCAGTTGGCTACGACCATAACACTCTAAACAAAAACTAAAGCTATGTTTTCATATGGCGAAGTTACTGTCATAAGTGATCGTTTATTCAGCCACTATCCACTTCTTTGCATAACATGGAGTCTGGTTGGGCTAGTATGGAAACGAGCTTCACACACTTCCACTTTGCAATGAATTGTTACCTGTGAAATATTCAAGTTAATAGGGCCGAAGTTAAAAATAACTAAGATTTCTTGCAACCAGAAATAATTCTCAATTTTCAGCAGATATGACATTTCACAAATTCCACAACAGTTGGTATTAAATGATCTAGATCAGGGTTTCTTGAACTTTTTTCATTCACGATTGTAATTTTTTTTGCAACGCAGAAAATATAAAATAAAGGTATATAAATATTTAGTGATGATTTATTGATTAGGTAACAATATATTTACATATAAAAAATTATGGTTTTAGAATTTGTTTAAAAATACACAAAAATATAAAATTAAAAATTGCACAAAAGGTTGTAAAAAGGTATTTATTAAACCCCCCAAGATTTCGCTAAGCGGACCCATTTGGGGTCGCGACCCATAGTTTGGTTGGCTCTGTTGCATGTTAATTCCGCAAGGTCTAAATTTAGCATGTATGCATTAATCGCATGTCTATTGCTGCTAATATTAAGGCTACTAATGCTTAGCTCCCTGGTTCTATGGTGTATTGAATATCATTTCATCCAGTGTTTGGTTTATGTTAAGTTTAACATACTAACTAATAAGAATTTTTAAAAGCTTTTCTTTTTAACTATTCTAAATCGAATTCCGCTTACCGGGCGACTGCTCTTACCACGAGACAGATGATTTCTTGCATTTCATAATTTATAACTAGCCTACTAAGCAACGTTTTGCTTTCAGCTGGAATTAACCAGTAACGATAAAAGCACACAAATAAATTGTAAATTAAGTTTTTTATTTATCCCGGACGAAGCGGTTGTTTTTTCCTCTTGTATTTATAATTTGATTTAGAATCGTTAAAAATAAAAGTTCTTAAAAATTCTACTATTCTTCATCTTTGATCGATTCTAAGAATTGTAGGTTCGATTCCCGTCCGCGGGAAAATAAATAAATAAATAAGTACAAAAAAATGTTTATCTAGTCTCTTAAAAATTTTTTGCGCCCAGGCATCCAAATCAGTTCTATTCCTTTGGCACCAATTCTCATTGTTCTCTGTAGCAACTTCAGCCAGTTATGCTCCTACAGGCAGATAGAAGCATCGTCGCCCGTCACAAGCTGCTGTGCTTAAAAGGCTATCAGGACTTAATGGAAACCCACATTTGACTAACTACTCACACAACTTAACTAGTTCTTTCTTCGGTTTCCATGGTCCAAACTTTCCTACAGACAATTTATCCTGTATATAATGATATACAACAAATGGAAGCAGCTAACAAAATATCATCAAGATATTTGGAAAAGGTGGTCGCTAGAATATCTGAACACACTGCAACAAAGACGCAAGAGGGAGACAAGGAAAGAAAATCGTGCTATAGGCGAATTAGTCCCGATTAAGGACGAAAACCTTCCTCCTCAGAAATGGGCACTCGGACGAATAGTACAACTTCATCCAGGAGAAGACAACATCGTACGCATAGCGTCAGTGGAATATAAGGATCAAGTAAAAAAGTGACCACTAAATAAATTATGGCAGCTTCCCATAGAAATATACAATCAAGACAAGTTGTTGAAAGACCTCAACAACGCCGAAGAATTCTCAATCCACCCGGAGATTTCTGCAACGCCGGCGAGGGAAAAGAATGAGAGAGAAAGAGCAGAGGAAGCTCCAGATGAAGTTGCAACTTCAACTTTGGGGATTGTTTGAGCCCAGTCGCCCCCATCCACCCTGGCTAATCCTGCAAAGCATTGATAATATTCTTAGCCCCCATCTGGTCGTTTGTGTCACGGCATGATGTCTCCCAAACATTCCGATAGCTTCCACCCCTTCATATGCCAAATTAATCAAGCATCAGGATGCTGCGTCTCATTGCGCATTAACGATAAGGAAAGGAAAAAAAGGAAAAAAAAAGAAAAACGTATCGTCTGTTCTTATTTTCGCTCTATTTTGCTTCTGTATTCTTGCTCCAAAGCCAAGCGGCGTTCATATTTTACAATCACACTAGGATTTTGTCTTAACATTAACAAAATAAAAGGAAATATGAAGAAAAAGTTGAAGAAGTTGTCTTAAGAGGCTGGACCTTATTATAAAGCCGATAATGATTCTAATAGCAAGAAAAAAGACAACTATGCACATCTGATACAAAATCGTCAATAAGAAAAAAAAATTGTTTAGCGTGAACTTACTTAATTCATGTTTACTACCACTGGCCGAGAGTTCCCTCGTTGAATTCCTGGAGCTGGTGGGGTGCACGCTCTAGTATACCTCGCGTGTCGAACTGGAACAACTTCCAACTATATTTCTGAATTATTGTGGGTACATTGACCACTTTTTTTTTACCTTTTCTTTTTATGGTGGGTACACTGTCGGGTTCTACTAAGGCCTAACAAGATGAAGGGCGGCACTAGAACACACGTACCTATTGCGCTGATGTACTATTACTCGTCCCAATATAATACAATCTTCCCTCTTTTATTTCTTTTCCAATTCTAGGGAACGCACTCGTACACTGTTTCTTAGCTCAATAAAAAAAACCATAGATAGAATAAAAGGTGTCTGTGGACTACCCAGATTTACCTCCAATTCTAAGGATTGCACTGATTTATTAATATTTATCCCAATAAAGAAAACAACAATTGAACAATGTTCCTATGGAACAAGCAGGTTTTTTTTATTTGTATTTTTTTTTTCAGTTCTCGGAAAGTCCTAATGCACTGGTACAGGTAGGCACTATTATAATATAATCCATTTTAATAGAATTAAATACGTTCATTTAAAACAAATTGATTTCCCCTTTTTATTCTAGGAAAATCGTCGCGGCGTCATACACTGGCATAGGTAAGCACAATTATAACGTGATCTAATCAAATGTAATTCAATATGTTCCTTCAGACTAAATCTGGTTTTCATTCTAATTAAACAACCACAAAAAAATCATCGCCGCACCATAAACTGACACAGGTAAGTACTATGAAAGTATAATCTAATCCATTAGCATTAAATATGTTCCTTCAAATTAAATCTGGGTTTCCTTCTAATTACAGGAAAATCATCACCGCATCTTACACTGGCACAGGTACGCACTATTATAATATCATCCATTTTAATAGAATTAAATACGTTCATTTAGAATAAATTTGATTTCCCCTCTAATTCTAGGAAAATCTTCGCCGCATCATACACTGGCACAGGTAAACACTATTATAATAAAATCTAATCAATTATAATTCAATATATTCATTCAAATTAAACCTGGGTTTCCTTTTTGTTACAGGAAAATCGTCGCCGCGTCATACACTGACACAGGTGAGCACTACAGATATATGATCTATGCCAATAGCACTAAACAGGCTTTATTGTAATATAATTCGATTTCCCTCCTAATTATAGGAAAATAATCGCTGCGTCGCAAACTGGCGCAGGTAAGCACTATTAAAAATACAATATATGTTCCTTCACAACTAATTGTGTTTTCCTTCTGATTTCAGGAAAATGATAGCAGCACCATCCACTGATACAGGTGAGCATTACAGAAATATGATCTATGCCAATAACATTAAACAGGTTCTATTGTAATATAACTCGATTTCCCTCCTAATTCTAGGAAAATAAACGCGGCGACGCAAACTGACGCAGGTAAGCACTATTAAAAATACAATATATGTTCCTTCACAACTAATTGTGTTTTCCTTCTGATTTCAGAAAAATGATAGCAGCACCATCCACTGACACAGGTGAGCACTACAGAAATATGATCTATGCCAATAACATTAAACAGGTTCTATTGTAATATAATTCGATTTCCCTCCTAATTCTAGGAAAATAAACGCGGCGACGTAAACTGGCGCAGGTAAGCACTATTAAAAATACAATATGTTTTCTTTCTGATTTCAGGAAAATGATCGCAGCACCATACACTGACACAGATGAGCACTACAGAAATATGATCTATGTAGTATACACATTACGTACGTATATACAAACGTACATACATAGCATGAATAATAATAATGCACAATGCTTAATGACATGATATGAGCACATCATTGTACGCACATATATTATTGTGCAAGCGCCATATCATGCTTGTAAGCAAATATATCTCATATTGCAAAACAAAACAAAACAAAACAGAAATACAATTTACTTCCGATTTATCAAAAGAAATTACAATCTTAAGAATCAGCAATTTGATACCATTTACAAGTAAGTCAAGTAGGTGACAAAAATGTGTGTCATAACAATTGATGTAAATTATTATTGTGAAAGGTCATTCAATAAGTAAGAAAGCAATGAATTTGCTTATTGGACAATTCATTTCTTGAAATTGCCATTTCTTGCTTATGGAATGATTTTCCATAAGAATCTATGTAAAACAATTATATAAAAGACGAAGAAAAGAATAAAGAACTCAGACTTGATTATTACTGCATTGAAGTATATTCATTTCTCGTAATTCGGCTTCATAGCCTACTGATCACAAAGCGGCACTCTTCAGCCTGATCAACCGACCTAAGCAGAGGCAGTAAAGCGGCATATAGCCTTGCCTTGCTTACCTTTAAAGCTTGAAGACTATAAAGCGGCAAATTAAGCCTAGTCTTGAGCTTAAAGATACAAATAAACAAAACAAATATTACATCTATGCCAATAGCATTAAACAGGTTGCAGGTAAGTTCTGTTTCACACAAAAGAAAAATCACTGCTGATCCCGTAAATTAACAGTTTTTTTAGTCCGTTTAATTGAAAACGGCACAAGGAAATCCGCCAGATAATTATGCTTACACCGCCAAAATCTCCGTTTTCTCCAGAAATTATAGATTTTCTTCACCGATTTCAGCGTACGCCCCGCTCCGATAAGTTCGGTTTTTCCACAAAGAAACTTACGATCCTGATAAAAATATAATTTTTGATCAAGTACTAATTTTCCTTACAGATTGGAAATAAAATACAAAAAAAAACCGTAGCAAAGAAACTCGCCGACGTTTGCTCCATATCACTCGCTTGCCCAAACTCAACTGCCTCAACTCGGCGCAGTCTGCCTACATTCCCGCCGTTCTGTATTCCACCCGACCGACAGACGAGCGTTTTCGTTTCTCGTCATTTTTTTTGGTCGATCGTTCGCGCTTGTGCTACTGCCTGAGTACGGGTGCGTGTCGTTTTTTTATCTCGAATTCTTGCCACAGCTGGTGTACATTCGAGCCGAAATTTTCTGGGAATTTCGGGCGGGCCTGCTGTAATACACAGCGTGATGATATCGCGTGATGCTTTACAGCTAGGCGAATTACCGTTGCGGAATGTATGATTCGAACGAAATATTGTAATTTGTGCTAGTTTTGCGTGAATTACAATTTTTCGCTGGAACAAAATATAATTTTTATTTCTTTTCTTCTTTTCAGGTTTTTGTAAGATTATAGTTTGTGCGAGTTCTACACAACCTAAAATCTTTCCTTCTTTGGAAATGGTTTTAGTTAGTTTTTTTTTCTTTTTTTTTCAGAGTTTGAATTTTGCTTCTCATGTTTTTTTCTTTCGTTTCGTAAGGAAGATTTCAATTTGTGCGCGTTCTGCACGAATTGGAATCTTTCTTTGGGTCATATTTTATTAATATATATATATTGATTTCCTTTTTTTTCTTGTTTTCTCCCTTTTAGGATTTTAAACTTTCATTTACAGGACAGCTGATTTATGGGAAAGTAGGAGAGGGCTACTTTCCGAAATGGATGCACCTTTTTACCCCTTTCAGAAGGTAGAGAAGCCGAAAAAAGAAAAAGAACGAAGAGGGGAAGGAAAAGGGTAGCGTGAGGGAACTACGCTACAACGTGGGGACGACCCACGGAGATAAGAGTCTCAAGTCGGGCTTTGACACGAGTCATAGGTCAGGATATGCACTAAAAGGAAGTAGGTTCAACCACAACGCGCCCAACGTGGGGACGACCCACCAGAGTCTTAAGCCGGGCATGGGCTAAACCCAAGCTTGCCTTGAACGAGGGAGTACCTATCAATAGATAGACTTCGTCTATCAACTCGCCTCAGCCAATGAGCTGACCAGGAAGAGGTGAAGCGGTCGGTTTATTACATATGGGAATGTTAGGCTCGAGACTTCGAATTAGTCGATGAAACGGCCCTACTTATGGTTTTGTTTTCTGCTGAATCCGGTCGCAGCAACCCGGAAGCCCCCAGTCCCAAGCGAGGAAATCGCTTCATAACAGATACGATTCATCTATCAACTCACTCAGGATGATGGAAATCCGGTGGGATGCAGCAAGCGGGTTCAAGCTCTAAGGAAATTGAAGAAAGGAGAGGAAAATTAAATCCTTCAGATGAAGGCTAACCCAGAAGGGGTTAGTAACAAAGACTGAGACCATCTAAACTTGACAGTTTAGAGATAATATGCTATGAAAAAAAAACTACCCCGTCCGCTGAGACTTCATCCGCGCTCGCCGACTCTGGGACACTCTTTTATTCGAAGAAAACTGAAGAAAGGACAGGAAAGTAAAATCCTTCAGATGAAGGCTAACCCAGAAGGGGTTAGTAACAAAGACTGAAACCATCTGAACTTTACAGTTTAGAGGTAATATGCTATGAAAAAAAACTACCCTCCGCTGAGACTTCATCCGCACTCGCTGACGCTGGGACACCCTTTTATTGGAAGAAAATTGAAGAAAGGACGGGAAAGTAAAATCCTTCAGATGAAGGCTAACCCAGAAGGGGTTAGTAACAAGGACTGAGACCATCTAAACTTGATAGTTCAGAGATAATACACTATATAAAAAAGAATTCTCTGAGACTACATCCGCACTCGCTGACGTCGGGACACCTTTTATTTGGAAGAAAGTTGAAGAAAGGACCGGAAAGTAAAATCCTTCAGATGAAGGCTAACCCAGAAGGGGTTAGTGGCAAAATGACAGAGGGCTATCACCCACCACTGAGGAAGTAGTAGGAGGGCTTGCGATTACCCGTGGTTCACAAGTGAAGCTTGCTGGATGGCTTCTTAGGGCTACCGAGATCTAATCAACTTTGGTCAAGACTGTAGCGTATTCCCCCTTACGCTACTTTTGATTGGCTCTCTACGCATAGTTTCCGCTCAAGGTGTATCTGTGAATAAAAAGAGAAAAAAATATTATTTGATTAGTGACTTTAGTTTTACTCAGTTCGTAATTTACCTGAGTCGCGCATAACTTCCACCTTTGAGGTGTATCAGTGGACATAAAAGGAAAGAAATATTATTTGGTTAGTGACTCTAGTTTAACTAATTCATAATTTACTGGAGTGTTGCACAATTTCCACCTTTGGAGTGTATCTGTGAAGAAAAAGGAAAGAATCATTTAGTTAGTGACTCTAGTTAATAACCTAATTACTCACCTGTGTGTAAGATTCCTACCTACGTCGCATCAGTGAAGTGCAGAAAGGAAAAATTTGAGAAAAAGATTGTTCACACTTTAACCAAGTTCCATCCGCATTTTGCTTTGTTTTTTTTTTGCTTGCTGACAAATGGTCAATCACCTGCAATCGCAATGGCAATTATACTTTAGGTTGCTACCAAGATCCGCTTTTCATCACTCGAGATAGTAGTTTGTAAAGCGAAGCAGGATTTTAAGCTAGATCAGTAAATTAAGCCGGTAGTGTTCACCCGAAAGCACCCAAAAGAGGTGAAAAGGGTCAAATAAAAAAAGTGGTCAATGTACCCACCAATTCAAGTACGTAAGAGAAGCAGCTGATCCGGTTTGGTACGCGGAGTACATCAGAGGGTGCACCCCACCAGCTCCAGTTCACACCAGCGAGGGAACAATTCGCGCAGGGTAGTATCTGTGCACCTAAGTAAGTCTGTATCTTGATTGTCATTTTTTTTTGTTTTTTTTTGGCATACATACGTCTTCTGCACGACATTATATATATATATACATAAGCTTGAATACGTAGATTACATTGTTTAAGGTATTGTTAATGTCAGCTAGTAGGGTCTAGGCTAGTATAAGTATTCATTCAATTTTCTTAGTAATAAAGGGCGGAGATTGTCAACCTGGAATTGGTCAGGTAAAGGAAAAGAAAGCAAGGAATTATATAGAGAAATACATGCCTGTACGTTATATGCCTTTCCTTTATTTTGGGGTTTGGCGTTGTCTTCCCCTCCCTTCCGTTTCTCTTAATTTTTTTTTCTTTCACTCGCCGCTTTCACGACTAACAGGAATCACATGGGAATGAGTCATTAACTTTCCTATATGGAGGGTGGAGGCATGATGGGTCGTCGTTAATTAACACACGAATGGGGCTGAGCATTTCGATAAGGCTTTGGAGGCTTAGCCAGGGTGGATGGGGGCGATTGGGCCCAATATAACCCAAAATCGGGGTCTCAACAACATCTGAGACTCCTCTCTGTCCTCTCGCTCTCTCTCAACCGTTCATCTGCCAGCGTTGTAAACTCTCCGGGTGAAGTAGCACTTGTTCGGCGTTGCAGAGGTCCTCTATTCTTCTTTTTGCAGCATATAAATAAAACCAATTTTCTTCTTTTTAGGTTTTCAGGCTCCACCAGGAGAAGTAAGCCTGCATAGATCTTTTCTTTTATTGTCCGTCTGTCCGTCTGCAGTCACACATTCAAGTGTTTTTTTTTTAAATGTCCGTCTGTCTGTCCGGTCAAACATTTTACTTCTATATGCACAGCTTTACAAGCATCAAGGGATGTAGGTGGCAAACCACCCCAAGCCGGCTGATCGCTAGCGGCATATTTGCTGTGCAGCCACCCACGCTAATCCCGCGATGATTTTGTAACAAAGAGGTATCGGATGCAGTATGTATCTACATTCAGGTACAAGTGAATGTAGGTAGATCTGTCGGCTGACAAGCTCTTCGTTACAAGACTTTATATCCTGAGCATGGAAAACTCCGATTGGGAGACCCTTATCGTTCTGCAAATCGATCGACTGCGCTACTTTGCACAAAGTTTCGAACATACACAGTGTGTCCAGGTACAAAGGCTCTTTCCCGAGTTCGCAGGTTGTAGCCAGCGGCCGGCGTACTTTCGATACGCCTCCGTGAGACGAAACTTCACTTCATCGCGCAACAGCTGAAGCTTTTGGTTGACGGGTATACATTCGATGGCCCCGTCGGAATCTGCATTTAGCTCTCGAAGAAGTTGATATGATATATTACTGGATATATATGATATGATATGATATGTTACCGGATATCGACCGAAGAGCAGGAAATATGGCGAGCACTTGGATGACATGTGCAAGACGTTGCGGATGGCGAAGCCGATCTCGCTCAGATGTTCGTCCCAATTTCGATGCTCTGTACCGTCATAGGCGCGGATCACTGCCAGGACGGACTGATTGACGCACTGGGAAGCGTTTTATTGAGGGGAATAAGCTGGTGAGAAGATGTGTTTCACCCAGTAACGATCTAACAATTGAGCTAATATTTTTACAATGAACTGACTACCATTATCTGAATGGACCATTTCCGGAACTCCAAACATTAAGAAGACCTTTTACTCCTTTACTCCTTTTGCTTCCAACAGCACAAACTTAGGTAAGTGATCCAGCACGATGAAGATGCACCTATTACCACCTCGACTACGCGGGTAGGAACCTAAAAAGTCACAGAAGATGCGTTGCCAAGGCAGATCGGTAGACCGTATCATGCCCAGAGGAGGTCTTGAAGGCACTTTGGTCGGCTTGATCAGTTTACAAGTTTTACAGGCATTTATGAACTGTCGTACCTCTCAAGCCATGCTCGGCCAATAGTACTGACGGCGGCGTAGCTTTTCTAACGTTTTTGCGAAACCGAAGCGTGCTGACATAGGAGGGCTATGTTCTGATTTAATCAAATCGCCTGTGAAGCTATCAGGACCCATAGCTTCCTCTGAACCCGCTCTTCTGAGACGTTGTTGTTTGAAAACGACAACGCGACATATACTTTACCAGTAAGTAAGTTCCGAAAACCGTTTGGATTAGAAATTATTCGCTGGATTCTCTTCACGTAAGTTTTTCCTTGGAATGCGGGTGATTTCATATCAAGCGAACTCACTTGCGCAGGGTAAACTAACTCGTCTGTGTGGTGTTCTACTGCCTTGTCACCAACGACCCCGAAAGAGCATCAGCCACAACATTGTCCGTAAACTCCAAACCCTCCACACACGGCATAAACCTTTTTATGCTCAATACGGCGGCCAGACACTCTAACTCGGTTATGCTGTAGTTGCGTTGAGCAGCGTTCAGCTTCTGTGACATGTAAGCGATGGGATGTTCATTCCCATCCACAGAACGCTGAAACAAAACGCTTCCCATTCCTGTAGTGCTAGCGTCGCACTGAATGAAAAAAGGCTTGGAGAAGTCTGGGTTCGCAAGCACTGGTGCGGTCATCATACATTGTCTTAGCTGTTGGAATGCCAGCTCAGCTTGTTCGTTCCACTCAAACTTGATGTTTTTCTTTAGTAGGTCTGTCAGAGGGCTAGCGATGGTAGCGAACTGTGGGATGAACCTTCTATACCAGCCGCACACTCCGAGGAAGCTTCGTATTTTCTTGACAGTGGTTGGCCTTGGCAAGCTCTGAATAGCAGTGACCTTTTCGGGATCAGCTCGCAAGCAACCATCCCCAACTACAAAGCCGAGATATCTGACCTCTCTCATACAGAACTTACTTTTCTCCACGTTGATCGTCAGGCCAGCAGCGCGAAGCAACGCCGCGACTTCCGCCAGAAGCCTTAGGTGTTCGTTGAACGTGGAGGAAGGAATGAGTAAGTCGTCAAGATACACAGACACACGGTCATAGCAGTTGGTGAGGGATGACTTTGCACATCAGCTTGCACATCGTTTGAGGAGCGTAGCACAGGCCAAACGGAAGCACCTTGAACTGGTATAGGGGCCTTCCCGGCCTCTTTTGATCCCACAGCGAAAGGAATTTTCCAGAACGCATCCTTCAGATCTATGGCAGGGATAGACTTTGTCTCCTGGAGTCTGCTAAGGAGTCCATCTATAAGAGGTAACGGAAAGGCATCTGGGACTGCTATGGAATTTAATTTGTGGGCGTCCAGATAGAGGCATACTTTACCGTTAGCCTTCTTAACTAAAGTCACTGGTGACGACCATGAACTTTGGCTCTCCTCAATGACTCCTAGCGACAGCATTCGGTCGAGCTAGTCATATAAAGATTTCTGCACTGCCGCAGACACTGAATAGAAACGCTGTTTAATGGGTTTCGCCAGACCAATGTCTATCTCATGCTCTACCAAGGTGGTGAGACCCAAGTCTTGCTGGCTGAATGACGGAAAAGATGTGATCACCTCCTGCAAACGCTGCGAATCGTATCCTGAAAGATCGTGCTGTTGCGAACAAGAAGGTGAAGCTCTTGGCACGGAGTAAAGCTCACTTACCATAACAGGTCTTAAGCCAAACGCTCTCTAAAAGTCGATTCCCAGGTTCAAGGGTTGCTAAAGAGAGGGAACTATGTGCAATCTCATCATGCGCGTCTTTTCGCCGTATTTTACGAGGACTCGAATGTGTCCCAGGACCTTTCAGTCGAAACTGAAGACGGCATCGAGTGGAACGAAATCCCCATCTTACCCTGGAAATTCTCTGCTCCAGCTCCGAGCACGCTCACATTTGCACCGCTATCCAATAAGCTTCGTCTCTTTTGTCCCTGTATGTAGACATAGGCGTAGGGCCGAGGATCCCAAGGATCCTCTTCGTCAGATTCTACTGTTTCGACAATGGCACCCTTTATACCTCTGTGCATGCTGAGGTACCTGCGAGTGCGTGGGACAGCCCTTAAGAGAAGGGACCCCGGATACGACTGGGACTCGATGGCGCAAAACGACGCATCGTCTATATCGGAGGTTGAAACGTTTTCGTCCAAGGAAGTGCAGCTGCAGCTTTCTGAAGGACACGGTTCCGCGTAGGTGGTAAAATTTAACGTGTTTTGAGTACTGGAATTCTCGGTCTGAGTGGAGGAGTTGGACATGTTCACTTTAAGACTCTTGCCCAGTTCAGGATCAAATCTGGACTCAATAGTTTTGTGTTTTGAGGATTCTGTAGCATCACTGACAGCTTTACCCCGTGGAGTTCGCGGTAGCGATCGGGCTCGGTGTTGGTAGCCGCTTCTTCTGTCGTGCGCCTGAAGGCTTGGCCTGGAGTCAAACGGCGCTGACCACCTACAAAATTTTGACTCCTGCCTCGGTTTCCCGACAAGCATGTTCTACATTGCGTTTTAATTACTCCCCCTGTGGGCCTAGTGGACAGTTGACGTCGATGTGGCCCTCAGCCGAGCAATTCCAACATGTCACTCGAGGTCTAGCGGGTCGGTGGATGTCTCTTGGAACATTATTTTGAAAACCTCGCGGTGGAACTTCAATGGCATCTATTTAGTTGGACAGAGGATGATCTAAATACGGCGTGTCCGAATAATTTTCATGCACTGCTCGTCGCGGTGCGACTGCCCGTGGAGATCCAATATCCGACCATAGTTTTTCGAATCGGTTGCATAGATCCCTCAGATCTAGCACATTGTCAGTTTGGTAGAGAAGCAAAGCTTCCTGCAAAGCCGGCTTCATGTTACAACGCAATATTTCCACCAGCTCTGCTTCTGGAATCGGTATGCTCATTTTGGACACTAACGCATGAACCGCTAATCGAAAGTCACTGAATGACTCGTTAACTCCCTGTCTCCTTGACTCAACTAGCTTACAAATTTCGTAGTCCGTTTCCTGACTGCGGAATTCGCGTAGGAATGCGGAACGTAAATCTTGCCACGAGTGCGTACGCTGGTTTCGAAAATATAGCCAATACCAGTTGGCAGCTTTCCCAGTAACGAGTGTATGAAACCCGGCGCACAGTTCGGAGGCGGATACTTGCTCTAGTATTACCAGGGATTCTACCCGAAATATAAACTCTGTTACGACTAAACCTGATGTGCCATCAAAATTTAACTTCCAGCGGAAGACAGGACTGTGGGATACGCTGTTACGATCTCTCGCTGCTGGCTGTCGGGGGTGGGTTGGAATGTTAAGCGGAGAAACGAGCAAACCCGGGTGGGACGGGTGTGACACGAGACTCGGTATTACTATGTATCGGCAACGGAGGTACTCCAGTGACTGGACCCCAACTCAGACTTTCCAACCGATCGTTGATCGACGGGATATGAGACCTTCCCGACAGTGGTTCAGCAAACGCGGATGGTATGTCTGTGAAAGCTGCTTGAGCCCTATGCTTTTCGAATAACGGTACGACACACCAGGATTGGCGTGGAAGTTCCCCAAGCTAGGTCCTGGTAAGCCCAACGCCGCGCCTTCCGTTGTCACAATCACTTTCGACTTAACACCTGTCAGCGTATTTGACCCTCGACTGTCTGTGCTACTCACAGGAACTGGGAGCATTAAGTCTCCAGCGCCCTCGGCGGTAGGCACTGACGTAAGCGGGGAAGCGGGACTAGATTTGACACGACTCAGGATATCCTCAAAGATCTGACCATAAGACTGCACATCAGACTGGACAGAGAGAGACGTATTATACAGCCGCCGGGCTCCATGGAGTACATGGAGCACCTGACTGATGTAACGCGTACGATCCTCGTTGGCTCGGATGGGATTTGAGCTCAAGTCCCGATTCAGAGCGTCAACTTGACTGGTGATGTAGTCTAATTCACACAATGGGTTCTTATGAGCGGTATGAGGGTATTCTGCCGGATTCTAATTTCTCGGCCGCATACACTTCCATGAGCTTGCGATGAGCGTTAGCATCGTCAGCTCTAAGGTTGCGTTTATGCGTTTATGCTAATGCTGAAGATAATTCAGGCGAAAATTTTGCCAAATATCGAAATACAGGAAAATGCGCTAATGCTAATGACAAAGAATATTCACCTGGAAATTGTGCCAAGTATATATAGAAAAAAAAGGAAAACCTGCGTTTATACCAATTACTAAGATACTTCAACCGAAAACTGTCCCAAATATATAAGTAAAAAAAAATAATGCGTTTATGCTAATGCTGAAGATAATTCAGCCGAAAATTGTGCCA
Source organism: Dioctria linearis (assembly GCA_963930735.1). Taxonomy (NCBI): domain Eukaryota; kingdom Metazoa; phylum Arthropoda; class Insecta; order Diptera; family Asilidae; genus Dioctria; species Dioctria linearis. The sequence continues at coordinate 147,379,803 of OZ005740.1, read as the reverse complement.
AATATATTAAAAAGCTGCTCTGTTTTGAGATTATTCAGTTCTGCTTACTCTACGCAACCAATTTATTCCACCTATGTGTACCAGTAATGTTTTTCATTAATGGAAAGGTGTCGGCATGACGGATAAACATGGAAGGACCATTCGCCCCACACAACAACAAAAAAAATCCTATTCTCCAGCCCTGCTGGACTCGAAAAAAAACTATCTCTCTCTCTCTCTCTTCACCGCAGTATGTTGTTCATCACTGCGCCTTGGGTCACCCTATACTATGGACTAACGCTTGTAGAAGAAACTAAAATTGTGGGACCGGAGCCTGACGGGCTACCGTCCCATATTAGGATGATCAGGACGAACACTCTTTTACCAAGGAGGCCGGGGAGTGAAGTTGAGATCAAAGGCGGATATGAGTTGTCAGTAGTTCAGTGGCTGCCAGTACTCAGGAGAGAAGCAGTAGCCGATTGTATGTGGTAATATCCCAGAATAATCATCGAGAAGAAAAAGAGACTGTGAATGCTTATGTATGCCAATTGTGACAATACAAATCTCTAAGCAGCTTAACGAAACGCAAAACTAAAATGGCTCAGAGCCCGAAACAACATAACAATTTAATAATATACTGGCTTCTCCCTGGAACCAGCAGATGCAAATGGAACTAATTTCGAAAACGTATGCATCGCATACAACGCTGGTTGACCACCGCAAACCGAAAAACTCACACTTTCACTAGGGAACATCCAGGGGAATTATAGATGAGGGAAGAGAGGTTTGAAAAAAGAAAAATCTGGTTCGAGGTTACACACTGGAACCGGTAGCTCACTCCAACGGCCAGACAAGGACAAGAATCTCAAGATGAACATCGTTCAGCAACTTGCCAGGCTTGAGTCAGCTGACCAGCTCGTCATTCAGATACACTGCCAAGTGGTCATCGCCTCGGTGTTCACAAGCCGAAGCTTGGCTTCAAGTGAGGTACGCAAGAACAGCTCTGCGTAGACTCAGAACACCGTATCCGGCCAAGCAACCCACGTCCGGTCACACACTGTTGCCAACAAAATTAGCATGAGTTCCGCCGATAAACCAACTTGAAGTAAACGAAATTGCTTGCGTCAGCTTAAAATATATTGAGGCCTTACATAACCAAAAAAAAAACATAATCATGACAATAAAAATAAGAAATGATTCTTGAAATCGTACTTGAACTTCAGTCAAGTGAAGCTTGACCAAAGGCCACCAGAAAATCGAAATAATCATTGAAATAGTAATTGCGCTTTAGTCAACAGAAGCTTGACTAAAGGCTAAAAAAAAAACCAAACTTTGCGCACCATTTGTAAAGCAAATGGGCGACCAGAAAATATCAACAATTAAAACTTAAAAATCCACTAACACTTTAGTCAAGAGAGGCTTGACTAAACAAAAAAAAACAACGTGGGCACCATTTGTAACGAAGAGCTTGTCAGGCGACAGATCTACCTACATTCACTTCTACCTGGGTATATGTAGAACTGTATCCGACACCTCTTGTTACAAAAATCATGTCCGGGATATGCGTGGGTGGCTGCACAGCGAGTATGCCGCTAGCGATCAGCTGGCTTGGGTGGTTCTTGCTACGCACATCCCTTCATTGCTTGTTAAGCTGTGCATAATTGACAGACTAACTGACCAGACAGACGGGCCGACAGAAGAAAAGAAAAGAACTTGTGAGTGACTGCAGACGGACAGACGGACAAAAAAAAAGATCTATGCAGGCTTCCTTCTCCTTGTGGAACCAAAAGCCTAAAAAGAAGAAAAATGTAATTTATTAAATGCTGGAAAAGAAAAGAACGAAAGACCTCAACAACGCCGAACAATTCTCAATCCACCCGGAGAACTCTGCAACGCCGGTGAGGGAAAAGAATGAGAGAGAGAGAGCAGAGGAAGCTCCAGATGAAGTTGGAACTTCAGCTTTGGGGATTGTTTGGGCCCAATCGCCCCCATCCACCCTGGCTAAGCCTCCAAAGCATTAGCCCCCCGTCTGGTCGTTTGTGTCACGGCATGTTGTCTCCCAAACGTTCCGACAGCTTCCACCGCTACATATGCGAAATTAATCAAGCATCAGGCAGCTGCGTCTCATTGTGCATTAACGATAAAGAAAGGAAAAAAAAAGGAAAAAAAAAAGAAAAACGTATCGTCTGTTCTTATTTTCGCTTTATTTTGCTTCTGTATTCTTGCTCCAAAGCCAAGCGCCGTTCATCTTTTACAACCACACTAGGATTTTGTCTTAACATTAACAAAATAAAAGAAAATATGAAGAATCCCTGCTAACCTAATCTTAGAAATAAGTTGTCTTAAGAGGCTGGACTTTATTATAAAGCCGATAATGATTCTAATAGCAAGAAAAAAAAGACAACTATGCAAATCTGATACAATATAGTCAATAAGAAAAAAAAATTGTTTAGCGTAGACTTACTTAATTCATGTTTACTACCACTGGCCGAGAGTTCCCTCGCTGGATTCCTGGAGCTGGTGGGGTGCACACTCTAGTATACCTCGCGTGTCGAACTGGAACAACTTCAAACTATATTTCTGAATTATTGTGGGTACATTGACATCTTTTTTTTTATTTACGTTTTCTTTTTATAGTGGGTACATTCACCTCTTTTTTTCACTTTCTTTTTTTAGCTTATTAATTTGTACACTGTCGGGCTCTACTAAGGCCTAACAAGATGAAGCGCGGCACTAGAACACACGTAGCTATTGCGCTGATGTACTATTACTCAATACAATACAATCTTCCCTCTTTTATTTCTTTTCCAATTCTAGGGAACGCACTCGTACACTGTTTCTTAGCTCAATAAAAAAAACCATAGATGGAATAAAAGGTGCCTGTGGACTCACCAGATTTACCTCCAATTCTAGGGATTGCCCTGATTTATTAATATTTATCCCAATAAAGAAAACAACAATTGAACAATGTTCCTATGGAACAAGCAGGTTTTTTTTATTTGTATTTTTTTTTTCAGTTCTCGGAAAGTCCTAATGCACTGGTACAGGTAAGCACTATTATAACATAATCCTTTTTAATAGAATTAAATACGATCATTTAAAACAAATTGATTTCCCCTTTTTATTCTAGGAAAATCGTCGTGACATCATACACTGTCATAGGTAAGCACTATTATAACGTGATCTAATCAAATGTAATTCAATATGTTCCTTCAGACTAAATCTGGTTTTCATTCTAATTAAACAACAACAAAAAAATCATCGCCGCACCATAAACATCCACAGGTAAGTACTATGAAAATATAATCTAATCCATTACCATTAAATATTGTTACGCGCCACAAAGTGATACAAGCGACGTCTATTGGAAATGGAAACAACTTTAGGTTAGTGACATCCTAGTAAACTGGGTTTGGAGAATGGGATATTCAGGAAGGTTCTAGGATAATTCGTAGAGTATAAATACGGCGCTGCTCACATCCAGGAGGCGAGTATTATTTCAGACAGCGAAGTGAGAAGTGAACGAAGTAAAGTATTTGGATTGCGATAATTAGAAGTACAGTACTAGCGATAAATAAAGAGTTGATTTGATAATTATTTGTGAATTTGTGAGAGTAAACAGTAAAGTTAAATAAAGAAAGAACTTTTGAATTATATCTGAAATATTGTGTTTTAAATAACGAACTAAGGCCACGCTCGTAACAACTGGTGTCAGAAGTAAAATAAAATCGCGAAATAAAGTGGTGGCATTTGACTTTGAAATTCAAAGAGTGATTAATTTTGTGAAATCGCGCAAGAATGGGACGCAAACTAGAGGAGCTTCGCATACAGGAAATGAAAGTGGAGTTGGGGAAGCGGTCATTGCAAATGACAGGTCTAAAGAATGTTCTAGTCGAGCGACTTAGACAAGCGTTGATAGAGGAAGAAAAGAATCCTGATACATACGTTTTCGAGGAAAAACCAGAAACTGAAGAAGAGCCTGCGATGAACATAGAACAGCTTTTGGATACTTTAATGACCAAAATGGAGCTTTCAACCCTGCAAGTGAAAAATGCTCTTGAGGAACAAAAGAATTCTCTGGAATCCCGTCTAGATGAACAAAAGAATTCTCTAGAAGCCCGTTGGGATGAACAAAAGTGTTCTTTGCAGAATTGTCTAGAAACCTGTTTGGAGGAACAGAAGACTTTTCTTAAAAATTCATTAGACGAGCAAAATGTAAAAAGTGAAGGAATCCAGCAGGAAGTGCTGGAAGTTCAACAGCAAGTGTCGGAAGTGCAACAAAATGTTACGGAGAAGCTTGACAACTTTAAAGCTAATTTGGACAGAATGAATTATCGACAACCTCGGCACGAAGGAACTGAAATATCCGATGCAGGCAGAATGAAACCTCCAATATTTGATGGACAAAATTCGTGGCATATTTTCAAGAGACAGTTTGAGGCAGCTTCCGAAGTAAATGGATGGAATGACGCAGACAAAGCTACAGCTCTGGTATTAGCACTTCGAGGTCCTGCGTCAGAGTTATTACAAACTATTCAGATTGAAAAGCAACGTGATTACATTTCACTAGTACAGGCCATAGAATTACGTTATGGAGATGAACGCATGCAGCAAGTATATCGCCTGCAGCTACGCAACAGGACTCAAAAGCATGGCGAGTCACTACAACAACTGCAGGCTGATGTGGAAAGATTAGCTTATCTTTCGTACTCTAGCGTAAATGCGGATTTCCTTAACGAAGTGGCAACAGAAGCATTTGTGAACGCCATTGCAGATCAAAATTTACAACAAGCGTTAAGGCTAGCAGGAAAGAAATCAACAGCAGAAGCACTAGCGTATGCATTAGCGTATGAATCTGCCAGGCAAGCTTCTCTAGGTGCAGTACGAGTGAGAGAAATTTCGGTGGAGGAATGTACGTGTAATAGAATGCAGCCATCACAGAGCAATTCTTCACGCGGTATTCTGCGATGCTGGAATTGTAATAGACCAGGACACCTCGAAAGGGACTGCAGAAAACGCCGTCGAACAGGATCACCAGAAGAGGAGGACAGAACAGAATGCCAAAGATGTCGAGCCAGGGAGCAAGCTATTCGGGGAGAGCCTAGAAATCAAACAGCGACTAGTCGCATCAGCTCCCCTGTTCAGTAGTCGGAAAACATGTAAAAACCAACTTCGGGGGGCAGAAGTTGGTTGGTAGAGTCGACAGCCCCGAAGTCATCATTCAGATAGCCCAGTTGCAGGGAAATAATAGCAGTCTTGTTATATATGGAAGTGTAGGAAAAAATGACTGCGTTGTCACTATCGACACTGGAGCTTCGAGATCAATTATTAGAGCGGATCTTCTCAAGAACAAATGGCTTCACAATACCACCAAATATTTACTAAGAACAGCAACTGGAGCCGCAGCACAAGTTTTTGGAGAAATAACTTTGGATGAATGCATCCTTGGAGTAGACTTTATGACCACATATAAAATAAATTTAGATGTCGGAGAACGAATACTCAAATATGGCAACATAGAAATTCCTATGAGACTAGGAGGAGGAACAGATTATCCTGCAAAAATAAGGACGATGGTCTGTGAGAATATGACTCTCTCCGCATTCTCGGAGACGCTAGTATGGACAAAGCTTACTGATGACATCGGGACCTGCCGATTCTATCCGGTGGAGCCTAACCCTACAAAAGTAACATCGAACATCATCGTTGGTAAGACTTTATTGAAGGCAGAAGGCGCAACATTAATTCCAGTCAGAGTGCTCAACACATCCGAAAATGAGGTACAACTAAAAGAAGGTGCTATAATTGGAAATTGTGAGCCTGTTTATCAGATTGTTAATTTGGAAAATGGTAGTAATATTAAGGAGGTGATACGTATACCAGCTACTACTCAACAGGTTCAGAAACTTCTTTCATCTAGTGCCTTAAGTGAACAGCAATACAACGATGCCAAAGAGATGATCGATGAATTTTCGGAATTATTTGCAATGAATGATGATGATTTCGGCAAAACAAATCTTGTCCAGCATCGGATCAATACAGGAGATTCTAGGCCCATTCGGCAACCACCACGAAGACTACCATTAGCCAAACAACCAGAAGTTGCAGATATGATAAATTCCATGAAAGAACAAGGCATAATTGAGGAATCTAACAGCCCTTGGACATCGCCAGTTGTTGTGGTCAGGAAAAAGGATGGCAGCACCCGATTCTGTGTGGACTACCGTCAACTAAATAATGTAACAAGAAAGGATAGCTATCCGTTACCAAGGATTGATGACACATTGGACACCCTTTCCGGAGCGCAATGGTTTTCCACATTGGATTTGAAGAGCGGTTACTGGTAAGTGGAAATACATCCCGAGGACCGAGACAAAACTGCTTTCTCAGTTGGAAGTGGCTTATGGCAATTCAATGTTATGCCATTTGGATTATGTAATGCTCCAGCCACATTCGAACGACTCATGGAATGTGTTTTACGAGGATTAACCTGGAAAACATATCTTGTCTACTTAGATGACATAATTGTGATCGGAAGGACATTCTAGGAACATAAAAACAACTTACGGGACGTACTTCAAAGACTGAGAGATGCGAAACTGAAGCTCAGCACGAATAAATGTGCTCTATTCAAGAATGAAGAAAAATATTTGGGGCATATAGTTTCATCACAAGGAGTAAGAACTGATCCAGAGAAGATAAGAGCTGCGAAAAATTGGCCTGTTCCAAAGGACAAACATCAATTAAGGAGTTTTCTTGGATTGGCTACCTACTACAGGCGATTCGTAAAAGGTTTTGCAGATATAGCAAGGAGCCTACATCAACTTACAGAAAAAGGAAAGCCGTTCATATGGTCAGATAAATGTAACGAGAGTTTTGCAAATTTGAAGCAACAGCTCTGTGGAACTCCAGTGCTTCACTATCCAAAGCTGGGAAAAACTTTTATATTGGACACGGATGCTAGCAATGTAGGTACTGGTGCAGTGCTTTCACAGGAGGAGGATGGTCAAAAGGTGCCAGTAGCTTATTTTAGCAAAGCACTCTCAAAATCAGAGAGGAATTATTGTGCTACAAGGAAAGAGCTACTTGACATTGTAAACTCAACCAAGCATTTCCATAAATATCTCTACGGGCAGAAATTTATCCTCCGCACAGACCATGCAGCGCTTAAATGGCTTTTGCAGTTTAAGAACCCTGAGGGGCAAGTGGCGAGATGGATAGAGCGACTCCAAGCTTGTGACTTTGAAATCCAACACCGAAGAGGACGTATCCATGGAAATGCAGACGCCCTTTCACGACGTCCATGCAAAGTTGAATGCAAACATTGCGTTCGGCTGGAAGAAAAAGAAACAAAAGCAACAATACAGCTGATGACGGTGGAACCATCGACAGGTTGGAACAACGAGAGCTTGCGAACAGCACAACGGGAAGACCCAGACATATCACCTATTCTTGCTTGGAAAGAAGACATGGAAAGACCACAATGGCGAGATATCTCGGAGAGGAGTGAGAAACTGATGAGCTACTGGGCTCAATGGAACTCTCTTCACGTTGAATGTGGTATATTAAAGCGCAAGTGGGAATCAACTAACGGCGAGTCATTCCGAATGCAGATAGTCGTGCCAGCATCCCAGGTCAAAGATGTTCTAGAAGAAATGCACAGTGGATCATCTGGAGGACATTTGGGGGGAATAAAACAATTTCCAAAATACGTGAAAGGTTTTATTGGTTACATATGCGAGAGGATGTTGAGGAATGGTGCCGCAGATGCACTATCTGTGCTTCTTGCAAAGGACCACCACACAGAAGTAGATGAGAAATGCATAAGTATAATGTAGGAGCCCCATTTGAAAGTATAGCCGTAGTCATCGCTGGACCTTTTCCAGAAACAGATAACGGTAACCGTTATATATTAGTTGCTATTGGCTATTTCAGTAAATGGCCTGAAGCTTATGCAATCCCTAATCAAGAGTCTACCACAGTAGCGGATCAAGTAGTAATGAATTGGGTCAGTAGATTTGTGTTCCTCATGAACTTCATTCGGACCAAGGACGGAACTTCGAATCACGGACTTTCAAAGAGATGTGTAAAATTCTGGGAATAAGAAAAACCAGAACAACTCCTCTGCATCCACAATCTGATGGCATGGTAGAGCGCTTCAACAGAACATTGGTCGAGCATCTAAAGAAAGTAGTCGACTATCACCAACGCGATTGGGATCGACATATTCCCATGTTCTTAATGGCCTATCGATCCGCTGTACACAACACGACCGGACAAACTCCAGCTAAAGTGATATTCGGAAAGAAGATGCGTTTACCTAGTTTGGTACACCCAGAGGTGAACAAAAGTTACCAGACGATTATGTATCGGAACTTAGACAACGATTAGCTGATGCACACGAAGTCACGAGAGCAAAATTAGCAATAAATACCGATCGGACGAAGACCCGCTATGACTTACGTGCTAACTCAGCAGGATTTAATGAAGGTGACCTTGTTTGGCTGTACAACCCGAAACGACGTAAGGGACGTTCTCCCAAATTAAAACAACACTTGGAAGGACCGTATTCAATAGTGACTAGAATAAATGACGTAGTATATAGGATTCAGCGGGGTACAAGAGGCAAACGGAAAATCGTTCATCTAGATCGTTTATGTCAATACTGCGAGCATCAAGACCGTGGATCACCTGTTGTTCGGGACGAACAATTTTAAGAAGGGGGCAGTGTTACGCGCCACAAAGTGATACAAGCGACATCTATTGGAAATGGAAACAACTTTAGGTTAGTGACATCCTAGTAAACTGGGTTTGGAGAATGGAATATTCAGGAAGGTTCTAGGGTAATTCGTAGAGTATAAATACGGCGCTGCTCACATCCAGGAGGCGAGTATTATTTCAGACAGCGAAGTGAGAAGTGAACGAAGTTAACTATTTGGATTGCGATAATTAGAAGTACAGTACTAGCGATAAATAAAGAGTTGATTTGATAATTATTTGTGAATTTGTGATAGTAAACAGTAAAGTTAAATAAAGAAAGAACTTTTGAATTATATCTGAAATATTGTGTTTTAAATAACGAACTAAGGCCACGCTCGTAACAATATGTTCCTTCAAATTAAATCTGGGTTTCCTTCTAATTACAGGAAAATCATCGCCGCATCATACACTGGCACAGGTACGCACTATTATAATATCATCCATTTTAATAGAATTAAATACGTTCATTTAGAATAAATTTGATTTCCTCTCTAATTCTAGGAAAATCGTCGCCGCATCATACACTGGCACAGGTAAACACTATTATAATATAATCTAATCTATTGTAATTCAATATGTTCCTTCAAATTAAATCTGGGTTTCCTTTTTATTACAGGAAAATCATCGCCGCATCATACACTGACACAGGTGAGCACTACAATAATATGATCTATGCCAATAGCATTACACAGGTTCTATTGTAATATAATTCGATTTCCCTCCTAATTCTAGGAAAATAATCGCGGCGTCGCAAACTGGCGCAAGTAAGCACTATTAAAAATACAATATATGTTCCTTCACAACTAATTATGTTTTCCTTCTGATTTCAGGAAAATGATCGCAGCACCATACACTGACACAGGTGAACACTACAGAAATATGATCTATGCCAATAGCATTAAACAGGTTACAGGTAAGTTCTGTTTCACACAAAAGAAAAATCACTGCTGATCCCGTAAATGAACAGTTTTCTTAGTCCGTTTAATTGAAAACGGCACAAGGAAATCCGCCAGATAATTATGCTTACACCGTCAAAATCTCCGTTTTCTCTCGAAATTATCGATTTTCTTCACCGATTTCGCGGAAAAAATTTCAGCGTACGCCCCGCTCCGATAAGTTCGGTTTTTCCACAAAGAAACTTACGATCCCGATAAAAATATAATTTTTGATCAAGTACTAATTTTCCTTACATATTGGAAATAAAATACAAAAAAAAACCGTAGCAAAGAAACTCGCCGACGTTTGCCCCATATCACTCGCTTGTCCAAACGCAACTGCCTCAACTCGGCGCAGTCTGCCTACATTCCCGCCGTTCTGTATTCCACCCGACCGACAGACGAGCGTTTTCGTTTCTCGTCAATTTCTTTGGTCGATTCGTTCACGTTTGTGCTACTGCCTGAGTACGGGTGTGTGTCGCTTTTTATCTCGAATTCTTGCCACAGCTGGTGTACATTCGAGCCGAAATTTTATAGGAATTTCGGGCGGGCCTGCTGTAATGCATAGCGTGATGGTATCACGTGATGCCTTACAGTTAGGCGAATTACCGTTGCGGAATGTATGATTCGAACGAAAAATTGTAATTTGTGCTAGTTTTGCGTGAATTACAATTTTTCGCTGGAACAAAATATAATTTTTATTTCTTTTCTTCTTTTCAGGTTTTTGTAAGATTATAGTTTGTGCGAGTTCTACACAACCTAAAATCTTTCCTTCTTTGGAAATGGTTTCAGTTAGTTTTTTTTTTCAGAGTTTGAATTTTGCTTCTCATGTTCTTTTTCTTTGGTTTCGTAAGGAAGAATTCAATTTGTGCGCGTTCTGCACGAATTGGAATCTTTCTTTGGGTCATATTTTATTAATATATTTATTGATTATCTTTTTTTTCTTGTTTTCTCCCTTTTAGGATTTTAAACTTTCATTTACAGGACAGCTGATTTATGGGAAAGTAGCAGAGGGCTACTTTCCGAAATGGATGCACCTTTTTACCCCTTTCAGATACCCTGGGAGAATAATGAGGGTTTCTCTACAGACGGTAGAGAAGCCGGCCGAAAAAAGAAAAAGAACGAAAGGGGGAAGGGAAAGGTTAGCGTAAGGGGAATACGCTACAAGTGATACAGGACAACATCTTCGCAGTAGCAGATTTAAAGTATTATACATTTACAATTGATTTTGTTCAGCAAACCTACTTCAATCTGAATGAACAAGAGCTAAAAGCATGCACGAATGCTGAGAATCATACCTACCTCTGCACTCCAACGATCGTCTTTAGTATTGAGAACAGTCCGTCTTGCGTTATTGATGAAATCTATGGACGTCACACAGAAAATAAATGTCAAATGCAACGCGTACAGTTGAACGCAACTGTTTGGAAGACGTTAATGATGAAAAACACCTGGCTATATATGACTCCCAGCACAAAAGTAGCGGCAATAGTCTGCAAAAACACGAGGACAGATATAGACCAAAAAATTCAAGTCATCACCAGCCACATCAAGGAGACAAGATCTGCAGCTACAACTGCAATAACGAACCAAACCAAAATTCCGCATCTATTGCAGTCCAGACTAGTGATACGTCCCAATGAGCATTTTCTGGACTACAATCAACTACCTGAGCCAGTAAATGTAAGCCAACTACAAAGAACTTTGGCAGTTCATTCTGTTACAGCTACTTCAAGTATCCTGATCGCCTTCATCTCTGCAATTTGTGTGTGCTATTACTGGGATAAACTCAGGGGACTTTTTAACATCTGCACATGCAACAACACTCAACAGATGCCTAGCGAACGAAGACCATCGTCGTCCGAAACCTCCATAAGACAACACTTTGAGCAGGTTTTGGCATCCGCCGGCGCCAGCACCCAACATGTTCAGCCCTGAACAACCATCATAGCATCATTCTAATCATCAGAATTAAATTAAATTAAATTCGTTATAAAATATTTCTATTCGGAGTTCACTGACTCATGGCAGCATAATTTAATTACTTTATGCTAATCAGCGCATTTTTCTTATTGCAATTGCTGACGACAGTGACTAAACAATTTTAATATTTTGCCATGAGTCAATGCACCCACCAATTTGTTTAGAAATTGATTTGTTGCTTGTATAATTGTTTTTTTTTGTATTATTGTTGTATATGGTAGTTTAATTGAACCAATTATTTTGTATAAATTAAGCTAGCATAATTCAATAAAGTCTAGTCTAACTTGAAGAGGAATAAGTACCTTGGAAGTGTAAAAGCTGAGATCTTATCAGTCTAACACTGTGGTTGATATCGGAGGAATACGTTTGATTAGAGGCGAGTTAATTGGAAACGTTGTTTTGTCATTGGCGAAAGGAAAGAGATATAAATATATAAAAAAACAACGGGTATTGTAAATCCTGTCTTATTTGAATTTTATTGGCGACCTATTTAAAGTCGGTGAAGAAAAAAAAACACTGAAAGTAGTGATATTTGATCTAATACTGAAACAATTAATTTTTGTTACGTGACTAAAAAGGAAAAAGAAAAAAAACGTAGCTGTGTTTTAATAATAAAAATTATTATATATATTTTTATATTTGACTAAATTGCATATATCTTGTGATATACCTAAGAAGGAAAGGTATCGTTGTTTTTATACTAATAATTACAATTAATGTTTGTTACGTGCCTAAAAGGGAAAAAAGGTACCTGTGTTTTAATAATAAAAAAATTATTATCTATATTTTTACATTTGACTAAATTTCATATATCTTCTGATATACCTAAGAAGGAAAGGTATCGTTGTTTTTATACTAATAATTACAATTAATTTTTGTTACGTGCCTAAAAAAGGAAAAAATTAAAAAAGGTACCTGTGTTTTAATAATAAAAAAATTATAATATATATTTTTATATTTGACTAAATTTCATATATCTTGTGATATACCCAAGAAGGAGAGGTATCGTTGTTTTTATACTAATAATTACAATTAATTTTTGTTACGTGCCTAAAAAGGAAAAAGGTACCTGTCTTTTAATAATAAAAATTATTATCTATATTTTTATATTTGACTAAATTTCATATATCTTGTGATATACCTAAGAAGGAAAAGTATCGTTGTTTTCACATCAAAAATTACCATTACTTTTTGTAACGTGCTTGAAAAAAAATATATATATAAAGGTTACCTATACATATGCCAATAAAAGTCATTTCGTTCTTGCTTAATTAAATGGGTGTTTAAATTTTTTTTAGCATTAAAATTTTGCATTCTTTCCTTTTACTGCGGCGGTAGAGAAGGTTACAGTACCTTTGAAAGTTTGGTTTTTGTGTAGTGCTTGTCATCTTATGAATGGTACATAACGAAGTGGCTACAGTTTTCGGACAAGTATGACAGTCTCCGTGTAATCATTATTTTTGGGATTTTTTTTGCTATGTTAATTTAAGTCTTTTCAGGGGCGGGGGGGGTGCTGTAGGGGGAGATTGCATTTCGGTTGGCGCATGTAGCTGTCTCATAATGGTAAAGGGAGGGGTCAAACGTCAATATTGGGACCGTCAGGGCGCGTTGGGCTCACAAGCTGCGGTCCAGGACTTCAAGGCCAGCAGGAGTCCGATTTTCCTTTCTCTCTCTCTCACGTTCCCTCAGACTCACCAGAGGGGTGCAGATGGCAAGAACCTCCACAACCGACTGCTCGCTAGCGGCAAAGTGCTATGCGTCCATCTGTGCTAACCCCGATGGTGAATTTTGCAGCCTGAGAGGTGAATCGCCACTCGTCTATGGAACTGGGGGTGCATCTGCGGATATACGATCATAGGTATGTCTGTAGGTGGACATTTAGTGTCATGTTGTAGTCGTAAAGGAATTTCTTACGGTTACAGAATGTCCGACAATACTACATTTAATGTTATAGCAGTATATTTCCATATTTTCTTGTATACAATTTGGTATAAGGTAAAAAATGCAGCTCTAATTTGCGGCTATCAGTACACGCGAACTAGCTCATGATAGAAATCTTTGATCCATTTCGCGGCCACTAAAATTAATGTGGTTATACTGAAAGTTAATTTAAATGTCAAGCAATATTATATTTATTTGAAATATAACTACTTAAAAAACTTCCTTGTGAGATAAAAATGGCATAAAAAACACAGTCCCTTACACTACGTTAAAAATGATTTCTTGCACTTTCGCGTTATTTACATGCATGCCGACTCTTAATGAACTGACCTCTGACGACTCAGATGTAACTCAACGATCCCATTGCTCACTTTAGGCATAGCAGACTAATACAAGAACCTTAGGATATAGAAATATCTGCATTTTAAGGAAAATAAGTCGTTTTATGGGATGTTATAATATGAAATGGACGCGAATTGGAGCATTTACCCTCTATAAAATAAAAGTTTCATTGCAGAATGAGAAATGGTAGAACTCAGATTAAATCTTAAACTGTTAACAATCTTTCAAAATTATATTATCTCGTTTGATTTTTAAACGTCAATAAATTGTGTAAGTTTATAGCTTTTCAAGTGCATTAAAAAAGTTTGATCACAATTTGCAGTTAGACAGTTGTGAATATAGTTATGGTAGCCCAAACTTCACTTACAAAAATATTGGTCCAGCTATCATTGATTATAAAAATTAATTTATAGAATTAATGAGTTAATTTAGCTTTCCTGCTTTCCCCCTTTTGTTATGGATCTATGATGAGTGAGAGCTGTAGGTGACGTGCATTCACATCTAGTCAGCAGAAGCAGACAGCTCACTCCGTGGTAGCTGTATGGTAGGGCGGCATGCTAACACCTCGGCCATTGTGGGAGAGTTGTGGGCTAGCTCACCCACAAACCTGCACTACCACGTACTATAATAAAAAAAAAATTGCCTGATGATAAAAGCTGAAAATAAACATCACACATCGGGCACAGATGGGTGTCCACCCCTTACCACCGAGCCGCAGAGGATCTGGTCGTAATGATCCTCAGGATTTGTGTCCCCATGCCACCCATGGCATCTTTGTCACTTCAAATTTTTCAGATGCCCCTATTAAGCATGAAAGAAGAGCGGAGGAGTGAACCTATACTACCTTCCTAATCGAAGAAGGCTTCGGGAAAGAGAAGAATGAAAAAAAATTCAGCACATGGCTACGTTATAATTGCTTCTTTAATATTGATCTACAACAATTTCAATAAATGTCCTTTTCTTACTGTCAACATCCACAAATTCAATAAGGGATGCGCACTCTATCTAGTCCGATATTCTGTCTCCAACGTTAACGCTCTTATTACATGCCTCAGCGAGCTTTGCAACATATACTCCTTTAAAAACATAAATTGGGTTAAGCCCATGCCTCACCGTCTAATAATTAACTCACAGTTAACGTCAACGAATTTACCAATCAGAAAAAAAAAAACAGTTTAACCTAAAGCCTTACAAAAAAATCTGAATGTTTTATATATCTATAGATTAAATTAAAATTCAAAATTTGCCTTAATTTTTCACACTTGTATCTCAACGTGAATTTACTTATCTAAATGCAATTCTTAGAAATACATATATTTAAATTGATACGTCGAAACATCTTTTAATTCTACTGGGCGTTGGTTCAACGCTGTGTGGCCTATCCAAGGTTACCCTATCCAGCCGTTCATACTGTTAGGCCAATATATGTATGTCTTCACCAGTTTTTCTTTGCGCCCCTGGAATGAGGCTCTCCTCACGCACGTGTGTGTGTGCCCCTATACTAGAACTTTCCGGCCAGTTACACCATTTGTAATTATATTGTAAGAATTAGTTTTAGAAGTGGGGATAGTCAGGATAATCCAGGACCTTGCGGGACCTTGTTGTTCTTCTATGCAAGTGACGCATTAGCAGAGCACACACTGTTTATTCTCCACCACCTTTGGATGCCTCGGATGAAAGTTCTCCTAACTTTTCAATAAGATTTGAGCTTACCGCTTGTGGGGGCTCAAATATTATTGAGAGTGCTGGAATAAGAAGTTTAATTAGGACTTTCTTTAGAGCTTACCACGGGTGGGGGTTCAAATAATAAACGATGAATTCTCTCTTGGCTCTTTAATAGTAAGACTTGACTTCTTACAATGGTCTTCGATTTATATATTATTCAATATTGCTAACCTTAGCATAATTACATGCGTGAAATAAGTTCTTTGATTATTGATGCACTTAGTACGTTGAACTTTAATTGGTTTACGCTGCAGTTTTAGTGCAGTCAACTTTGCTCGAGTAATTATGCGCGGGTGAGCAAAAAAGATACAATTTGCGCACTTTCTTATAAAATAATTATCATCATGATACAATTTTGAGCAGTTTTTTATAATCTACATAATTAAATACTATGTTCAAGATTGAACATTCTCCGCCACCGTGCTACCTTGTAGTACAAAATCTTCAGGTTGAGGTTTCCGTGGTGCAGGTTATGGCAGATGTAACTTCCGAGTGCGGCACCTCTTCCATATTGTATATACTGTAAAGATGATGATGACTGTATTTAATGCATAAATGAGGCCGTACTGATGCATGTCATGTGTGCTGATGTTGGCTTCTCTTGGAATGTTTTCTTTCAGTTCCTAAATTGATTGTTCCAATGCGTCTATATCATCCTTATGATTTTTACTAATAGATATTCGTCCTGGTATTTTTATTGTTTTTCTTACTGTGTCCGGAGTTAACAGATCGGTTAAGTTCATATTTGGAGTGAACGACGTATTTAATGTACTTGGATAATTGTTATGTGCATTAACAGTCATTGCTTTCTGTTTGATTACGCAGTTGGTTCAAATTTTTAATATACCATCACCCTTGATTGTCCTGCTGGTAACTTGATTTCCGCATATTATGTTAAACGTGTATTCTTCGTTGAACACATATGTATATCCATGTATTCGGATTGTGCAGCTGAATCCATATCTGTGATGGTTTTACGCTTTTGACTCGACAAGTTGGGGATAGCGTCTTTTCGTGTCGGAAGAGGTTCATTTCACATCTGTTTACAGTTGACAATGAGTTGTAAATTGGCTTGTGTTGTTTGCATATAATTTTCTCGTATGATAGGACGTTGCATTGTCGGAGTTCGTCTGTATTGAGCGAATAGTATTGATCTCGGTCTAGGCTTACTATAAGGTAGTCTGCTGTGGGCTCAATAAATACGAATTCTTTTTCATGTGGAGTTGGTACTGGAATAATTTTGTATAATTGAAATTGTTTCCTTTCAACTAGTGGTATTTTAACATATAGAATAACGTTGTGGCTCGTTACTCTTGCTTTTACGCTTAGGATATTGTATATTTGGAGTGCGTCTTCTGCAGATGCAGGATCTGCGGGAACCCGGAGATCAGATGGTGGGTGATTTCTTATGAAATTTAATTGTTGTTTCAATTGTTCAGGTGTCAATAGCAGTGTATCTATTCTACCAGTGTGAATATCTGTTACCACCTTTAATAATAAAAATATAAATATAAAATAATTTAATAATCAATTTTAAGAAAATAGCTAGATTAGTTAATCTGATGAGTTGCCGTTGCTCCGAGAGTTCACTATTGGTTTCTTCTGTGTTATTTCTAAGCCCATCGACGTGACTTTGAACATCTTTAAACTGTTCCTGGACTTCTACTCTCCCTTTTTTTATTATATTTTTTGTTGCTTCGGCTACTGAAGTTTGTTGCTTTATTAAGGTGAATATGTGGTCTTCATTTGCTTTGATTTGATTTATCTGGATCTCATGTTGCTTTGCGAATTCTGAATCCAGTATTCCAAATAAGGAATTAGCAATGTTACCCACTATATTCACTGCTCCTCTTTTGGTGCGGTACTCCTTATTGTTTGTACTATGGAGAAGGGTGTTTTTGAATTCCATTTCATGTAGTTTTAATTTATATTGTTCTACTATTTTCATGCATATTTTTTGTCCACTTTTCTTAGTTCTCATACATGCTTCCTTTAGTTCTCCAATTAGGTTCCGAAAGGATATTAATTCTTGCCAATATATATCAAGGTCGAAATAAACAATTATGTTCCACTCATTATTTAGTAATTCTGCTTGTCCTAAATCCTCAAAATAAATGCCTGGATGGGTTTTAAATGGTGTAATGGTAATGGATTCTTCCGGTGTTTGGCCAAATATAGGTGGTATCAATAGGACTGCTATAAGTGTCATTATAATGCTTCCAGATCCAACATGTAATCGTATTTTTTTATTTTATCGAATTAATTCTTCTATTGGTGGTCGAACTGGTATTGTCGTAGGGTGTATTTTTCGTTTGGGTCTTATTCTTTCATCACGTATCCGTCGAAATTTTAGTATTAATTCAGCTGGAGCGGTGTTATTTATTTTAGAATCTTGTGACCTTTGTGTTCGTTGGATATTGTCTTGAATTTTCGATTTAGTTTTAGATGGTATCGTTGGATTATTTATGTGTGGCTTCCATTTAACATTGTTGTGTAAGATTTTTGTCTTAAGTGTTGCTAGGTTTGCCGAAATAATTGTTGCTTCTACTGTTTAGCTAATTTCCTCAGAAGCCCTTGTTTCATTATCTATTATTGGTAGTGAACTTATCTTTGTTATCGGTCGTTTCAGCATATTTTTAGCCGTTTTCACTGTAACTACTCGAGTATAACCATCTTTTCCTGGGTGTGTTTGTACAATACGTCCAAGTGACCATTCCGCTGGTGGTAAATTATCTTCCTTTAATAAAACAAGTTCACCGGGATGAACATTTCATTCAATTTTTGTCCACTTGGGACGTTGTTGTAGTCGGGTAAGATATTCGCTTTCCGGCGAAGCTGCCGGAATAAAATGTCACTGAATTCCCTTGTTGCTTAACATGCTAGTGATTTCCTCATTGAACCCTTTCAAGAAGGTCTTTGCATCTTGTGATAATATTTTGTTCGCCTTTATAAAGTTGGTGCCGTTATCACTATATAAATTAGATATATTTCCTCGTCTGGCGATAAATCTTTTTAACGCTGCAGTGAATGCAGTTGATGTCAACGCTTCTAAATGTTTTTCCTTTGTTGTCAGGCATACAAATACTGATATATATCCCCGTCCTTTTGACATGCGGATGTCGATCGGACCTGCGTCCACACCTGTATTTGTGAATGGCTTTTCGATGCTCACACGTGGAGTTGGTAAGTTTCCCATCAATTGAGTTCTAGTTTGCGCCTTGTACCTATGACACATTTATGTAGTTCGTTTTTTACTGCTCGTAGTCCATTATTGATCCAGTACCTGCTTCTTATGTATGATAATGTCAATGAATTTCCCCCATGAAGAGTTGTTTGATGGGCTTCGTTAATAATCAACGAGGTTAATGTACTACAATATGGTAGTATGATTGGGTGTTTTTGTTCATAAGAAACTGGTGCATTCTGAATTCTTCCCCCGACACGTATTAGTCCATCGTTATCTATTGTTGGTGTCAATGAGAGTATCTTTTTTTTTGGATTTAGTGTAACTCCTCTGGATAATTGTTCGATATCTTTCGCAAATTCTTCCCGTTGAGTAGCTTTGATTAAAATTGGTAGGATAGTATCTAATTCTTTTACTGTGATCGGTCCGTATATTTTGTTCGTGCTCTTCTTGGAATTTGTCGCAAATCTTTTACAATAAGGCAGAATTCTTTTTAAACGTGACAAATTATTGTATTTGTGCATTACTTTACAGATAAATTCTTCTTGATGCACTATTATTGTGTGTGCTGTAATTGTCCTCTTCTCCAATTCTGTTGACATGTTACTATTTTTGTAAAATATTTCTGAATCTCTTAACCACTTTGGCCCTGTCCACCATAAGGTATTGTGTAGCAATTGCGAAGGAAGTAAAGCTCTTGACGCACAGTCGGCAGGTAACATGGTGCCATTGATTTGAATTAGTTAAGTTATTGATTTCAGTAACTCTGATCGCGACAAAGGTTTTTCATTTAGTAGGATTACCGTTTAACCACGCCAGTACGATAGTAGAATCTGTCCAGGCTTTTATTTCTGCAGTACTTATTTTGAGTGCGTCTTGAATCTGCCTTATAAGGTTACTTAACAATACGGCTCCACAAAGTTCCAGTTTTGGGATTGATATCTTGTTATTTATTGGGGCAACTTTTGTTTTTGCAGCTAACAGTCTCACTATTATTTCACCGTTTTCTGTGACTATTCTGCTATATACTACTGCTGCATATGCTGCCTCAGATGCGTCACAGAAGCCATGTAACTCGATTGATATACACTTTTTTGTGTAGTGTATCCATCTTGGAATTTTGATTTCAGTTAGTATCTTAAGTTCGCTCTTGTATTTATTCCATTTTGTAGTCATGTTTATTGGTAATTTGTCATCCCAAGATAATCCAGCTTGCCATAATTCCTGGAACATAATTTTTGCTGTCACGATAGTTGGTGCAAACCATCCTAATGGATCAAATAGCCTTGATGATTCCGACAGAAAACTTCGTTTAGTTGCAGTCTTATTTTGAGTTGGCAAATTGATCTTAAATTCAAATAAGTCTGATTTCGGTTGCCAGTGAATACCAAGTGTTTTCACTATTTCGTTGAAGGCAACATCACGTGTTGCTTGTGCAATTAATGTTGGAGGTAGATTCGTTAGAACATTTGGATCGTTATTGGCCTACTTTCGTAAGTTAAATCCTGCTGTGTTAAGTACCTTTAACAGTTTTTGCTGAATTTCCAGCGCTTCTTCTACGGTATCTTCTATAGACATGAGGTCGTCCACATAGAATTCTGATCTTGATATTTTCGGATATCTTTTTTCATTGTCAGTAGCTAATTGATGTAATGTCCTGATCGCCAAATAAGGTGCAGCTTTTGTGCCATACGTGACCGTATTTAACTGATATTCTTCTATCGGCTGGTCGGTTGACTCCCTCCATAATATTCTGTGTAACTCTCTATCATTTTTATCAATTTCTATCTGCCTGTACATCTTTTCGATGTCAGCGGTATATGCGACTTTATGAATTCGCCATCTTAGTAATATTGATGCAATATCTTCTTGCAGTGTTGGTCCATTTAGCAGGACATCATTTAAACTTAAACCAGAGCTTGTTTTAGCCGATGCGTCAAATACTACACGTACTCTGGTAGTAGTACTTGTTTCCTTCATCACAGCGTGATGTGGTAAATAGCATATTCGATTTTTATTGTACATTGTTTTTGATGTTACTTTGGTCATATGATTTAAATTTATGTATTCCTTCATGAAATTTTTGTATTCCTTTTCTCTTTTGAACTTCTTTTCAATTTGTAATAGCCTGGCTATTGCCATGTCTCTTGAATTTCCCAAATTCGCTATTTCACTATTAAGGGGTAATCTCACTACATATCTGCCACATGTTTTTCTTTTGGTTGTGCGTTCGTAGATCTCTTCGCATTCTTTTTCTTCTTGAGTAAGTGTCCTATCTGTTTGAATATTCTCCAGCTCCCAGAATTTCCTTAGTTGTTCATCGATATTGACTTCAGCTACCATGCAAGTTATATTATTTTTATTACCCACATGGCTTTTTTCAGCGGGGCCTGATAAAATTTACCCAAGTTTAGTTTTTTGAGTAATTGGTGCATTAAGAGGACCCTTAATAACGGAACCCAGCACTATTTGACTGTAAATGTCCGTACCTAGAATCATGTTGATTGGACCTGGCTTATCGAAGTCCTTATCAGCTAGTATGAGATGCTCTATATGTTCCCACTTCTGCCGATTGATTGGCTCACTTGGAATGAGTTTTGTGAGCCTTTTGAGGACCAAGGCCTTGACTGAACAACTGTATTCTGATGGATTATTTGGTCTGAGTAGAACTTCAACTAATGATTGTGATATATCTGCTGTTGTTCCACAGATTCCTTCAATTGTAGCATAAGTTTTTGTTTTCTTTAATTGGCGACGTTGAACAATATCTTCAGTGATAAATGACGATTCTGACCCTTGATCAACCAATGCTCTTATCTTCATTGTTTGGCCTTTTGGTGATATTATGAAAATTTGTGCTGTGGCCAATAGTACCTTGTAGTCATTTGGATTACTTCCTGCGACATGTGCTTGAATTTCCTTATTTTGGCTTATGTCTTCATCCATGTTTTTGTTAACTTGTTTCGCCGCAGACTTTCCAAAGTTAACCTGATGTATCATTGTATTGTGCTTACCCTTGCAAATTTTACACCTCTGTGGACTCCGGCATTCTTGAGCAGTATGGTTCGGTATTAAGCAATTTGAACACAATTTATGCCTTTTACATGCTTCGCAACGTTGAAACTTACTCATCCCGTGGAATGTGCTGCAGCTGAATATTCTATGTTCTCCTTTACATATTGGGCACTTTTTACATATTGTTGCATAGTGCGTCTTAAATTGGGTATCATTGAGTATCTTGTTGATTCCCGTTGCATTGGATTGTCTTTTAACTTTATCTTCTCCAATGGCCTGTAGTACTTGAAACCTTTTTTCCAAAAATGCGTATAACTGCTCTATTGTTGGAACTTCTCTTGGGTTACTTAATGAATGCTCAAATGATTTGTGCGATTCTTTGTCTTGTTTCTGAATAATCATCTCGACAATAATAGGTCCCCATGTTTTAGAATCTATGCCAAGGTTCTGTAGTGCATGGAGATTTTCTTTCATTAAATCATGAATTCGTTTGATTCCGTGAGATGATTCCATATTTAGTGGTTGTAATGCAATCAATGCTTGAATGTGGGTAGCTACTAATACTCTCTTATTGTTGAAACGGTTATTTAGTAACTCCCAGGCTGTATGGTAATTATCATTTGTAATAATCAGATGGCGAATAACACTCTCGGCTTCACCTGATATGTGAGATTTTAAATACTGCATTTTTTGGACGTCTTTAAGTTACGGATTTTTGTCAATCATTTCCGAAAATAAATCATGAAATGGTTTGGATTGTCGCATGTCACCATTAAATGTAGGTATCTTAACAGGAGGCAAATTTACCTCATGGCTAGCTGTGTCTGTGTTACTTGGTGGAGTTATTTGGTATTGATTTAGCTTTTCTTGCAAGTAAATTGCGGTTCTTTCATATTCACTCTCTAACTCTTCAAATTCTTCTTCTTGAACAAGGCGATTATTATCAATTACCATGTTATCATTGTATGAAGTAAGTATGGCTGTCCAGTATAGTATGCTTTACTGCGTTCAATGTTGGCTTCCTCTAATATTTTTCGCATGATTCTTAGTAGTGCGGTCTTCTGCGCATCTTGTTTTTTTATTAGAGTTTGCAGCTCAGGCTTCTCTGTAATTTCTTGCGTATTAATATCTTCTTGCTTTTTTTTAAGCTTCTTATCTAGCGCCTCCAACAGCTGAGTATATATTTTCTCAACTTCTTCAAAGTTGCCTGTTACTATGTATGGATGTCTTATGCTTTCTTCGTCACGTACGATTTCGTCATGCCTGTCTTCAAATTCGTCCCAAAGCTGGTTTAAATTCTTAATTCTCTTGCTTAGGTAAGCTTCAGTTTTGCGGACTTCTTGGTCTTTCTTAAAATTAATTTCCATTTTTTCAATTATTCCACCAATGCATTTCTGCTGTCGAGCTGCTTCCTCCATGTTGTCACTCATATCGTAATGCTTGCTGTTTGACCTACTGTCGAATATACACAGTGCTGTTCTGAAAAGCTTTCCTTAGTTATAAGCTTTCCCTTGATATCTACTTCGTCTTTAGGTTGTTGTCTTCTTTGCTTGATCTAGGTGTGTTGTTTATATCTGGTGCTATGTGGTTACTCCACGTCTGATAATGGAACGTCTGTACGTCTGTGCTGGAATACTGCAGGTGCTGACTGGGTTGTTATTATGCGAACACTGTGTAGCCCCTGTTGACCCTTAGTGCAGATTCGTCTTTTGGCTTTGTATAGGCCGCTGATTACTTTTCCTCGAAGGACCAATGTTTATTTTCCACCACCTTTGGATGCCTCGGATGAAAGTTCTCCTAATTTTTCAATAAGATTTGAGCTTACCGCTTGTGGGGGCTCAAATATTATTGAGAGTGCTGGAATAAGAAGTTTAATTAAGACTTTCTTTAGAGCTTACCACGGGTGGGGGCTCAAATAATAAACGATGAATTCTTTGTTGGCTCTTTAATAATAAGACTTAACTTCTTACAATAGTCTTCGATTTATATATTATTCAATATTGCTAACCTTACCATAATTACACGTTGAACTTTAATAGGTTTACGCTGCAGTTTTAGTGCAGTCAACTTTGCTCGAGTAATTATGCGCGGGTGAGCCAAAAAGATACAATTTGCGCACTTTCTTGTAAAATTAATTATCATCATGATACAATTTTGAGCAGTTTTTTATAATCTAATTAAATACTATGTTCAAGATTGAAGACACACCGATTGCGATTTTCGAAGCGGCAATCGCCACAGTTATCCGCAATTCGAGGACGATAATACGAGCTGAGTTAGTTGCTTTAGGGGGCACCTTTTTTGTTTTTTTTTAAACGCCTCGAGGCTACTCGGTTTTTGTTTTTAATTAAAATGTGGCTTGAAACTTTTCGTTTTCTTGAAAAGTACTCCACTTGCCGAATGTGATTCCCTCGATGGTTTCCCAATTTTTCTTTTCCTTTTTTATTTAAACTTCCCTTAACCTGTTTAAATTTTCTATTTTAAGGCGATGACACAACGGCGGCTTCGGCTCTCGCTCCGGCTTCGGAGCCAAAGCCTGGAAAAAGTGTGGAAAAGAATAAGCGAGGAAATTGGTATTCCTAGTGAGAGTGCTTTTATTTTAATTCATTTTTGTATTTTTTATTGTATTTTATTGTTTTTTAATTAATTATTAGTTTTCCAAATTTTTCTATACATTTGAAAACTTAATAATATAAAATATTTCAAAATTAAGTAACCATAACTAGCCATCGTAACTAAATTCAACACTTGCACCCGTTTATTATTATTCATTTTATTTTTCTTCAATTCCCTCTGTATTTAACTACTTCTTTACGAATCTACGAAGCCGCCATTGTGTCATAGTCGGCTTCGCTTTCAACGATTTGACAGTAGTTGGTTTCGGCTCCGAAGCCGGAGCGAGAGCCGAAGCCACCATTGTGCCATCGCCTTTATAGTTACCTATCCAATTTAAGATACTTTCATTTTCGAGATTACCTTTCCTTCCTATATGGCTCTTTTCCAGCTTCCTTATCCTTTACTTTTTTTCCATCCAAAAATTATTCTCCCGTACAATTAAATCACTTTGGTCTCTTCACGTGTTTCACATGATAATTGCTGCTACAAAATGTCGACTTCTCGGATGCTTCTTCTTTTTCTAGGATTTTCTGTCTGTATTAACCAGGTTTTTTCTTGCGATTGTGCCAAACGGGGCACCACCTTCGCCGCGCCGTGTAGACTAATGTCGCTATTGCTACTTTTGATCCGCGCGTATATGTAGCAGACTGCTGTATGCAGCATGCTCCAACCATAACAGATTTACACAAAGAAACTAATGTTTCTATTAAATATTTAACCAGGGGTTGCTTTTGCAACTTAATACTGCTTAATTCCCAACGCCTTTCAGTCAATATAACATGAAAATAAAAACTGCCACAAAATGATGAATCAATGGCGTTTATGCCTTGCTAGAAAGTAACTCAAACTGCGTACGTCTTGCACAAGGATTTATGTTCTTTTTGTCTGGATTGTATCTCAGAACTTATTTCCATGTGATGGCGATACATAGCACTTTAAAATTTTAGATTGATAGAAAAATATTTATCACTAATTTTTTATTATGTCAAAGTTAAAAGAGTTATGCATGGTAGGTACGTAGAATGGAATGTTCACTGCTTGTAAACTTTATTTTTTAGAAGGATTGGGAGTTTTTCTGAATACGATGTTGTATTAAGTTTGTAACTTAGGTTGTCTGAAATTAATTTCTATTTCAATTACCTTGCTTTTTATGCCTATGTAAAGACCTAAGTATATTTACTATATCAATAGAAAAACAAATTTCAGTTTAAGAAGTATATAATATGGCCAACAGTTATAAAAATTAATTTTATAAATTGTATTTATAATTTCAAATACTTAAAGCATTTAGGCCGTAATTTCTGGAGGTACCCAGCCTCCAAAGGCTCGTTCCAATTCAGCGGCAACGGCTAGGCACAATCTATCTTGGTTGATGTTAGCAATCACTTGTATACCAATAGGTAAGCCTTCACTTCCTATGCCTAAAGGAACTGCTGTGGCTGGGAATCCCAAAACATTTATAATTCCTGTATATGAAAAATTCAAAGCTCGCACAATGGGTTCGTGGTGAAAGAGCGCGACCGTCGGGTGAGTGGGGTAGAGAAAAACTCCATTATCGCCGAGCAGTTCTTGCATTTCTTTAAGTAATATATCTCGTTTATTAACAAGATGGGAATATTTACTTGAGCCGTATTGCACACCATTTCTCTCTACAATTGCAGTCATAATGCCAATGAATGTGTGATTTGAATTACATAGCATCCACTTTATTAATTCAGTGTAAGGATTTATTTTTCCTTCCAAATTGACTAATTGGGAATCGAATCCTATACTAGCAGGATCTTTCATGTTGGCAAACCAAATAGCAGCGGATTGACGAAATTTCTCCAACTGAATTTTTTGTGGCTTTACTTTTATTGCTGTTTCAATATGTCGTACAGCTTTCCGGAGGCCATCTCTTATATCACGTTCCACTGGTGAGGTCAATTGTCCACCACCATCATTTTCTTGATAAAAGAATTTAATGGTACCCAGATTTACTGGATCATCTAAGTTCAAAAGCTTGGCGTTTTCTCCAGCAATTATTTTAAGGACAGGTTTTAAATCATCACAATATCGACTCATTGGGCCTATACCTAAAAATGAGTTTTGTTCTTCACTGAACGGCATTGGATATTGGCCCTTATTTGAAACAATAAGCTTTGTTGGCTTGTGCCCGAAAACGCCATTAAAAAAAGCAGGTATACGTATCGAACCACCAATATCTGATCCCAGGCCAAAAGATGATGCTGCAGCTGCCTATTAGAAAATGGAAAATATACGGTTATGTTATAAAATATTGCAACTATATAATATTCTAAGGTACATTTAATTGAAATCCAATACAATTAGCAATTTATATGCAAAACATTTCTTTTAATATGTCTAAAGTGATAAATGCATCATTCATACCTTAACTCAGCGTGAAACTCAATAAAGATCTGCAAGAGTAGTAATGAAACTATATGATATAAGCTTAATTAACTTCCTTCTATTGTTATAAAAAATGTTCTCAGCATTTAGCACAAAAAAGGACAAAAATAAATATTTTTGTTTCTCTAAATAGACTATCTACTTTTTGCGGACATAAAGGCAGTTAAGTAGGAAGTCATAATCAGAGGCGACAATAAGTACAGCGCTGCAACCAAACGTATCTCATTTCACAGTCTTATTTAAAATTTCTCGTAAATATTTCTAAGTTAGTGGAAGAATATCCGTACAAAGGTAGGTAGCGAATGTTGCTGTGCGAGAGTGTGTTCTCTAAACAAAACTAAAGCTATGTTTTCATATAGTGAAGTTACTGTCATAAGTAATCTTTTATTCAGCCACTAATCTCTTCTTTTCATAACATGGAATCTGCTTGGGCTAGTATGGAAACGAACTGCACATACTTCCACTTTTCAATGAAATATTCAAGTTAGTAGGGCAGAAGTTAAAAATAACTAAGGTTTCTTGCAACGAGAAATAGTTCTCAATTTTCAGCACATATGACATTTCACAAATTCCATACCATTTGATATTAAATGATCTAGATCAAATAGTGTACCAATTGTTGAAAATAGATTCAACTTGACTATTTCGCGAATGTTGATTTTCTGTTACTACGTAGTAAAATATCTTTTCGTGATCACATATTGAGAAGGTTGCCTCTGTTGCATGTTAACTCCGCAAGGTCTAACTTTAGCATGTATGCATTAATCGCATGTCCATTGCTGTTAATATTAAGGCTAAGCATTTTGTCGTTTCTATGCATGTTTAAAAAAAACGTCTATAGAATAGCTAGCTCCCTGTTTTTTATACCTTAGATGAAATCTATAGGGTATACTAAGTTTGCCATTCCGTTTGTAACGCACAGAAATAATGATGGTAGAGCAAAATGGATTGGACACCCCCGCATAAAATTAAAAGTTATTTTGATTTTTGCATGTCCGTCTGTCCGTCCGTCCGTCCGTCCGTCCGTCCGTGCGCACGATAACTCGAGAACGCGTTCACTTAGAAAGCTGAAATTTTGTACACGGACATTAAAAAAAAAAGTAAAATTATGTTCGAAAATGAGACAAATCGGGAAACTGCTTCGTGGGGTTGCCATACAAAAATTTCGTTGTCCACGATATATTTGGACACTACCTGAGAACACGTCGACATAGAAAGCTGAAATTTGGTACATTGGGTTTTCATACTAATAGCCAATAAAATTTCAAAAACGAACTAAATCGGGCAACCCCTTCTTGGTGTTGCCATATAAAATTTTTGGTTTTTTACATATACTTTGAAAACGATCAGTCCTAGACATTTTTATTGTACTAAAAACTTCTTCAGAATAAGAAATCCTATAAAATTGGTTATAATCATTTTTTCTGTCCGACCAGCCATTCTAGAAATATATGCGAGAAACCAACGCAAAAAATCAAAATTGCTCAAATGGGTGACCATACGAAATTTCATACGTGCATTCATCTAGGGTATCATAAGAATTGGTCTTAGACCAATTCTAGCTTTTTCACTTGTTTTATGTTGTATTGAATATCATTTCATCCGGTGTTTGGTTTATGTTAAGTTTAATATACTAAGACTAACACCGACTAAGTGATGAAAAGCATATATTTTTGACCGTTTATTTATTATACGTGTCACTACAGCGAGCTTGTGTTAAATTGGTTCTGATAGTAACAAAAATTCATACTGAAATTGCTTTTGTAAAGAAATTCCACGTTGGAACTTGTAACGGCTATAATCTTTTTTTTTGCAAGTAAAGAATATCTAATTTTCTTCTTGGGGTACGAGGGCTTATTCTCTCATCATTGGGCAGCTCATTTTTAAATCCAGACTGGCTAAACGTTCAATGAATTTCATCTTTTTTTTTGCTGCAAATGCATATGGGAAAGACATTTTTTTTCTTCTTTGCAAGGAAAAGGAAATAAATTGAGTCCAAGCTGAAATTAAGCTCGAGACACTCGATAAAATAAATCGCACGCTTAAAAATTTTTTTTTTAAACAAAAAACTAGATATGTAATTCAAGCATTTCCGGTCACCCCAACAAAGGTGCTGACCGATAAGGTGCAATGCACTTGGGTAATTTTCCCTCGTATCGCTTTTTTTCGGTATGTGGCGATCGAAACCCCACATTGTAAAGCAAATCGATGGAACAAAGCTCTTCCGCGGGAGCTCGTCGAGTCCTTGTGTTTTGTTTTCCATTCGTCTTGTGCGCCCTTACAGAATTTGAAAAAAAAATCAAATCAGAAGTATAAGTGATTATATAGTATATTTCTTTAAATAAAGACCGGGCACCAAGCAGTTTTGCGTGCATTCCGAAAATATTGAAACGTTATAAGACAAGTTCACCTTTTTTTTCCTTTAAATTTGTTTGCGGATGTGACTCGATAGTTACCAAGTGGCGGCATAAGCTCTTTTTTCTGCCCTCAAAGAAGGGGATTTTGGATAAATCTAAAGTGAGGTGTGATTACTTGCTCATTGCCGGCAAAAATTTTTTAGTGAGGTTTCTTCTTTCTGTTGGCTTCGAATACAGATATCAGGCGACAGTCTTTGACCTGCACGGTGTGGACCAGTGCCGGAGGGTAAAGACAAAGTAAAAAAAAAAGTACAGAAATCGGCCAGTGAAGTTTGCGCAGCATCGATAGGGCCGAACCTGGCGCCTTCTAGAGTTGATAGAAAGAAAAAAGCTAGTTTTTTCACACAACACCCTGTATCTTAAAAAGTACAGGGCGTATGGACACAGTTAAGAGCTCATTATATACAGAACTTCTTCCTTTCCAACGACTGGTCAACCAGCACCACACCCCTCTCCCATCAAGAATTATGGTTGTCTAAACTAAAAATTTCGGATTTTCTTACCTTTTTTTTAATTTAACCTCTATTATTTATGAAAAACGGTCGTTACATAACGTTTTTTTTATAAAAACTGTAAACTGTAGACTCTCCTCTTTAATTTGACCTATTACACCTTGTGTGTTAACTGTAGCCGTTAAACAGTTATTAACTCATAACCTATTCCGGTCACACCGAAATTAGACGATATTTTTTAAAATGACGTGCTAAGGGTACAAATTATTGTTGAGAATAGGTTTGAAAATAGGTTTGAGAATAAGTTTAGAGTTAATAACTCTTAAAGCGCTTCAGATAGCACATTGGGTGTAATAGGTCAACTTATAAAGGAGAGTCTACAGTTTACAGATTTTATTAAAAAAAGTTATGTTAACGACCTTTTTTCAAAAATAATAGAGGATAAATTAAAAAAAAACAAGGTAAGAAAATCCGAAATTTTTAGTTTAGACAGCCATAATTCTTGATGGGAGAGGGATGTGGTGCTGGTTGACCCGTCGTTGGAAAAGATATTACGTTCTGCATACAATGAGCTCTTAACTTTGACCGTGCACCCTGTAGTTTTTAAGATACAGGGTGTTTTGTGAAAAACTAGTTTTTTTTCTTAATCACCCTGTAACTCCTACACTGTTGATATGCCCCCCCCTCCCCCCTGCCATACAATTTTTGGTTCGTCTAGGTGAGTATTATCACCTCCCGCTGTATTGACCTCCTAGTGGGAAACACCCTGTATATTAGCAATGAATTCGGAATTTTGCGATCGTTTTCTTTTCTCCATAGAAATCTAAATTAGAATATTAACGTAGTTTTTTTGTTTTTCGGAGTATTATATTAACGTATATATATATTTTGTATATATTTGTATACATGTAAGCTATCATCATATTTCCACTTAGCAATCTTTATTTTTTGCTTTTTTTTTATAGATTCCTAGAATAGGGTATTAATGTAAGTGTTAGCGATTTTTTCTCTTTTTTTTATGTTTCTTTGATATGTACATACTATACATATATACATACTCACTTATTAGCTTGATTATTAATATATAGGCTAGTAGAGTGACGTAGTTTTTTTTATATCTATAATACCCGTCATGATTATTAATATATAGGCTAGTATAGTAACTTAATGCTTTTTTTTCTTAATATATCTATACCTACATATACCCGTTTATGGTTCATGAATTGATTTATAAATATCCATATACTACATATTTGACTAGTAGTGTGACCCTTTTTATTTTTGTGCATGTTCGGGGAAATAAATAAAAAAATCATGGCCATGTGCTAAGTTTCATGTTTTCGTTTGATGTCGGGTTTGGTTGGGGTTTTGGGGAAGATCGAAATGCCGGGAGGATAAAGTACTGGCTGGTAGATGATGCAGGTGTCACCTATCCTACCTTTAAGGGTTTCTTTTTTTTGTCCATTTCATCCCCTCTTCCAAAGGTAGTAGTGTAGCTATGGGGCTACCAGACCACTTTTTCCATACAAAAAGTGTCCGGAACTACCAGACCACTTTTTCCATACAAAAAGTGTCCGGAACTACCAGACCACTTTTTCCATACAAAAAGTGTCCGGAACTACCAGACCACTTTTTCCATACAAAAAGTGTCCGGAAAATTCCGACTATTTTGGTGGATCACTGTGGGTTCTGGGGAGGGGTAGGGAGGGGAGGGGATGGGGGGTGGGGCTGAAGTCGCTTTTGTACTGGAAATGTGACATCATCTTGAAGTTTTCTTTTAGGAGGATACTACAACAACCAATGTAGGTAGGTATGTTGACTTGGATATGTCCGTCTTCAGGCCGATAATGAAATTCCGAATAATGTAAACAAAATCGCAGCCGAGTAAAGTAAACAAATTGAGGGATATTCACCCACACACACACACACACACCACACCCGCACACACACATACACACACACACACATACATACACACACACACATACATACATACACACACACACACACACACACACACACACACACACACACACACACACACACACACACACACACACACACACACACACACACACACACACACACACACACACACACAGACAGACACAGACACAGACACAGACACAGACACAGACACACACACACACACACACACACACACACACACACACACACACACACACACACACACACACACACACACACACACACACACACACACACACACACACACACACACACACACACACACACACACACACACACACACACACACACACACACACACACACACACACACACACACACACACACACACACACACACACACACACACACACACACACACACACACACACACACACACACACACACACACACACACACACACACACACACACACACACACACACACACACACACACACACACACACACACACACACACACACACACACACACACACACACACACACACACACACTAGGAGTGTGTATTGAAAAGTCATTAGTTTTATGAAAAATTGTTTTTTATTTATTCGCATCATTAAATCTTAAATTATAAACTTTTTCTCTGTGCTTCATATCCAAAATTGACAACAATATATCTGAAGTTCTATTAATCCTATCTTGGAAGCGAACGCGATCCAGAGCATATGTCGCCCATGGTCCTTTTCTGGGTTCATAATCAATCATATAAACTTGTGGAGCAGCAGTACTAAACTTGACCTTCATTATCACGACTAATTAAAACAACTATTTTCACATTATTCCCTTTTTATTATTCAACGGTTATAATAAATAATTGGATACAGATTAATATCATTCTGAATAAATTCAATTTTATATGATCGCCCGATTGCTCCTCTGTTAATCACCGAGAAATCTCCCTGGACATTTATTTTACTCAAAGTATCGTCCGAAATTGTGTTGTATCGTGAAGGAAGAAATAGTTGATAATTCTCGAAATCCAGAACCACACGAGCTCCAAATTTAGTTGTACACCTTCTCGCTCCAAGAATCTTGGACTCTTTATCCAACTCCATTTGGCACGTCTTCAGGGACGGTTGGTACTGCTCCAACTTCTTTAGTTCATCCATTGCGTTTGACATTATTATTATTTTCTCCTTGCTTCCTATTTGTTTGAACTCCGGAATGAAACTGATAGTGAATCTGATTCAGCTCCTTAATTTATAGCCAATCTTTCAAAACAAGTTTAATCCTGTTGTAACCAATCCGCGCAGCTGAATAAAGTCATCCTCATGTAATTTCATATCACCCCACTTCCTGTTTACAAATTCGCATTTAAGCTGAATGAGTCATGCACACCTGTGTAAACAAATTTAATCGAATGAGCCATCCTCACGTAATTTGATATCACTTCACTTCCTGTAAACAAATTCGCTGAATGAGTCATGCACACCTGTGTAAACAAATTTAATCGAATGAGCCATCCTCACGTAATTTGATACCACTTCACTTCCTGTAAACAAATTCGTATAAAGTAAACAGCGAAGTGTTCCTATAAAAGCGCAAGCAAACCGCTAGGAGCCATCATTCAGTTTCAGTAAGTCTCAGTGTTAGTTTAAAATATAAAAAAATTGAAAATGTCTTCGGTGTTAGTAAATAAAAGTTTTTCAATAATTGAAAATTTGCGAAAAGATGTGATGGAGTGTTTAAAAAATTCAGTGAATAAAGACTATATTGTTAAAAAGTGCAATAGAAACAAGCATAAATTTCAAGTTGCATTTCTGAAGTGCAATACGAGTGCTAGGAAACGTAATTTTGAGAGCTGTCTCGAGCAAATTAAATCATTGAGAGCACTATTGAGAACTCCCCGTCGAGGTGGAGGAATTACTCGCGTAAGAAGAAGTGATTTTGTAAAGTGGGAGGAAGTAAAGACGGCGTTTGCAGACAGAATTCGACAAGGTGTTATTGCAAATTTAAAACATATCGATCCGAAGCTATTTATGCAAGACGCCGCCAAATTATTTACACGTCATGTTAAAAATACCTTAAAACATTATTTTAATATTAAAGTTTCTACGACGTTATGCGGTGAATTTATTAAACAAAGTGCTGACAATGAAAACATAAAAGACATTAAATATTTCCAAGCAAGAACTGCTCCAATTAGTGCAGATGATAATTTAGAGGAGTGGTTTAAATCAAACATTTTGGATCCAATACATACTCAGCTGGAAGAATTCCAGGAAAAAGACAGTGGCTGGGCACTGCACTCTATAATACATCTAGCAGTACACATCAACAAGTTTGAAAAAGCTTCGAGGATCTTCGTATATACCTCTACCAAAGGAGATTGCTTTAAAGCAAGCTTGCATTAATTTGAAAAATAATGATGTAGCATGCTTCGCGTGGGCCGTAACATCACCGCTCTACCCTACAAATGTTCACACCGACAGGACCTCATCATACCCACATTATTCAACTGTACTTAATTTAAATGGGATAACATTTCCCATGACACTTAACCAAATAACGCAATTTGAAGACCAGAACGAGATATCAGTAAACGTATTCATCCTAGAGAAAGAGCGTTTCTTCACCACAGTTCCAGTTAGACTTACGAAACACAGGATGGAGCGACATGTAAATCTCTTAATGTTACAAGATAACTATGACCAGGATGATGATGATGATGATGATGATGCCAGCAGATATCATTTCTGCTGGATTAAAGATCTTTCACGCCTTGTATATAAACAAACTTCAAAAAGAAAGAGCAGAAAGTATATATGTGAGAGATGTTTGCTCTACTTTTACTCTGAAGAAAAATTAACATCACACACTCCCGAATGCGAGAAACAAAACGACTGTAGGATTATGTTTCCCTCAGAGGAAAAGAAATGGTTGGAATATAAGAATTATAACCATAAGAATCCAGTCCCGTTTTGTGTATATGCTGATCTTGAATCAATATTGAAGCCGATTCAGGGAAACGATCAAAATCGATCAAAATACACAGCGAATCCAGGAACATGAAGTTCACAGCATAGGATTCTATTTCCACTGCAAACATGATGCTAAGCTCTCATATTACAGAGCATATCGAGGCAAGGACTGTCAAAAATGGTTTGCATTAGAATTGCAAAAGATTGCATCCATAGCTACACAGGAGAAGCTGAACATCAGGCCAATGCAACCCCTGACTAAAGAGGAACGGCGATCGCATATGGAAAGTATTTGCTGCCATATATGTGAAAAAACGTTTGCGGT